>OX387422.1:58325314-58845314 GCA_947563755.1 Lochmaea crataegi | reverse complement strand
TTATTCCTAAAAATTTCTATATCATGGGAGTACGATCAAATTTTCAAATGGGTTTGAATTATCAGCTAAAATTTCCATTTACCATGGGCGTTCGATACAATTTTTCAAAGGTGTTTGATTATTTTTAAAAATTTCTATATCCTTGGGCGCACGAATTTTTCTCAAAATGATGAATTATTCCGAAAAATTATTATATCATGGGCACATGTTAAAATTTTCAAAGAGTGACAATTTATTTGTAAAAATTTCCATTTACCATGGGGGTACGATACAATTGCTTTGTAACGTGCCTACCTTCTTACACGTGGCTCCTGCCACAAGAACACGTCACTATGGACACCCTTGATGCAAAATTCGGGTTTTAAATCTCGGGCGCCAGATTATTAACGTGGTTTGCTCCACGGCCCCTTGACCCTTAGCGTCAAGAGTTCCAGATAGCCTCAGATGGAGGTTACGGAAAATTCCAGGGGTCTTGTTGAATTAACTTTATTTACCTAATTACAATCAAATATGGATTCTCCGATTTCTAAATCACGGGTTAATGAAGGAAACAGGGGTTCAGCAGAATTGTATACTATCTACGGTTTATGGTATACCTACCACCACACAATAGGTCGGTATATAACAAAATAATCAAAAAGAAACTTTTAGTGTATTAATACTCTGTGGCCTATTTTACGAATAATTCTTTAGTGACAAGCAAATTAACAGGGAAAAGAAAATAAGCTATCTTTACCATATACTTGGTACTTTGACGGACATAACGGTCAGGTTATCAAATACGGTTCAAATCTACCGGATTTAACGGGGTCCCTAATGCACGGTTTAGATCTGCCGGGTAATCAGACAAATTGTGGCTAAGCCTCTTCCAAGTCTGATTAACCCTTGAATCTAACTAAAGCCGGTAACTATTATTCCGAAAAAAAATAAAATTTAAGAACGAATTAGATCTGCCGGGAAATCAAACAAATTGTGGCTAAGCCTCTTCCAAGTCTGATTAACCCTTGAATCTAACTAAAGCCGGTAACTATTATTCCGAAAAAAATAAAATTTAAGAACTAAATAGATCTGCCGGGAAATCAAACAAATTGTGGCTAGGCCTCTTCCAAGTCTGATTAACCCTTGAATCTAACTAAAGCCGGTAACTATTATTCCGAAAAAAATAAAATTTAAGAACTAAATAGATCTGCCGGGAAATCAAACAAATTGTGGCTAGGCCTCTTCCAAGTCTGATTAACCCTTGAATCTAACTAAAGCCGGTAACAATTATTCAAAAAAAAAATATTTTCCCACGAGTTAAACGGTACCCAACTATCGACAGACAGAGTAAAAATATTTGTACTAGCATAAAATTAAAATATTATAATCCACTTGGATATCAATTTAATATAAAACTACTGAGAACCAAAAGCATGAAATAATTCGAGAATCCACTAATAATTCATATCAGTTAATTAATATATAATAAACGCTGTAAATAAAATTCGAAATCAAATTACAGTTGACAAATCTTTATTTCCATATAAAAGAAACAAATAAAAAAAAACCAATTTCAGTTCAACAACAAAAAGAAAAAATAGCCGGTCGGAAAATTTTCAAAACCATACATTTAACAATTTAATATTAAGCGGCGATACGGAAAGTTTCGAATACACAGTTTAATTGTAAAAATGATTTACCTTATAAAATTCAGCGGAACACACAATCTTAATGCACTATTTTTTCACAATACGGTTTATCGGTTTTCGGAAGAACGTTGAGCGAAGTATCACGAAATACTATTTTAGAGCCGGAATAAATCAGAGCGCGAATGAATCAGAGACAATAATTGATTGCTAGCGAATTTATATCCAAATTTTTAGTTACATTTTTCGGCCGCCGCCGAGGTGAGGGAATTAAACATGAAATTTATCTACTCTCGACAAAAACTTGTAGCTATACTGGACGGCTTCGGTTTTAATTAAAATGTTGTATATACCGGGCGTCCATTCAGTTGAAAAATTTAAATATCGGAAATGAATAAATTGTGTATGGTAGAATTTGGATTTGCGTAACTCGGACTTATACTAAAATATACAACGGTAATAACAACAACAACAAAAATAAATCAATGCGGTAGTAGAAAGGGTTGTAAAGTAACGAGTTATATACACCCTAGTGGTAAAATAAAATATATTACGGAACAAAATAAAAATTAAACTTGCAAACAAAAAATAACTCGTTACACACCCCCTTTACTTCGGTAAAAAAAAATGAATGAGCGAAAGTGCAACTTTCGGACATTAAATTTTTTTTTAAACAACAACTTATACCTAACTATAAAAAAGGTGAGAAAACAAAACTGTGATCCAGGGTGTAGCGTCTCACAGCCTGGAACGTCGGCGTAGGGTCACTTGGTGTGGATGGGGCGATCCTCTTCCACGGGACGCCTGTCTTCGGTATGACCTGGAGCAGCGTCCGGCTGTTTCCGTCGCTACGGGAGACCAGGTACGCTTGTACTGCCACCGATCGGGTACGGGGGCCGCGTCGATCACACGGGCATTCTCGGGACATCCGTCCCTCTTGTCCACATCGGGAACAAAACAAAATAGACGGCCTGTTGCAGTTCTCTCGGCGGTGTCCTGTGATTCCACACCTCCAACAGAGATCATCCGTCAGGGTGATGACCTTGCCGGTTACCATTCGTTCTCGTGGCAGATGGGTCTCTGGCAGTTTTTGCTGTGACGGTTTGTACTGTTGGCATCGCAGACACCTCTTTACGGACTTGGTGATGTCCCTGAACATTCCTGGCCAATAGTACAATTTTGCAATCCGGGTGATGGTTTTAGCAATTCCCAGATGACCAGCATTCGGATTATCATGGTTTTCTTGCAACACCCGGGTTCGGTCGAGCTTTGCTATACACAGTTTCCAGGGATCGGACATTTCTGGCTCTCGGAAATCATTGATATCCCAGAAATGACAGTATAGACGGTCTTCTTTAATGCAGTAGACCGGAAACTTCTCTGGATCCTTCAGGACCTCTTCCTTCCTGTTCCGGTACCACGAACATTCGGCGGTTACATCGGTCAAACAGATTGCGGACGGTGAATCGGTCTCGGCGGTCATTGGTAGCGGATTTCTGGACAAAGCGTCGGCCACACGATTTAGAGCACCTTTACGGTACTGTATCTCGAAATCATACTGTTGTAGAAAAATACTCCACCTAGCTAAACGTCCGGACGGACTAGATATGGAATGCAGCCATCTAAGAGATTGATGATCGGTAACAACCGTGAAATGGTAGCCCTCTAAGGACGCATCTTTTCAATCCCCCAAACAATGGCAAGACATTCTTTCTCGGTAGGACTCAGGGTGCGACTTGCATACGCTACCACGTGTTCATGACCCTCCTTCTGCTGGGCAAGGGCTATTCCCAGACCATATTCTGAGGCATAGGTCTGTAGAGTAAACGGTACGGTAAAATCAGGACAACTTAAGACGGGTGCTTCTGATAGACATGTTTTGATTCTAGCGAACGCGGCTTCTTGTTCTTCAGCCCACTTCCATCGCTGAGATTTGCGGAGTAATTTCGTTAACGGAGCTACCTTTTCTGAAAATGATGGCACAAATCTCCTATACCAGGATGCAACTCCCAAAAACCTTCTCAACTCTCGGATATTTCTCGGTGCTGCATTACTATCTCCCAGCTCTACGAGAAACGATGAATAGACTTCGGTAACAGATTGCTCCTTGCCAACCCCTACCACCAGGGAAGACGCAGAGACTTCGGAAATATATTGCTCCTTGTCAACCCCTAACACCAGGAAAGACGCAGAGACTTCAGAAACGGTTTGCTCCTTGTCAACCCCTAACACCAGGGAAGATTCAGAGACTTCGGACACAGGTTGCTCCGTGTCGACCCCTAACTCTAGGGAAGACGCAGATACTTCGGAACGAATTTGCTCCTTGTCGACCCCTAACACCAGGGAAAACGCAGAGACTTCGGAAACAATTTGCTCCTTGTCGACCCCTAACACCAGGGAAGACGCAGAGACTTCGGAAACAGATTGATCCTTATCAACCCCTAGCTCCAGGGAAGATTCAGAGACTTCGGACACAGGTTGCTCCGTGTCGACCCCTAACTCCAGGGAAGACGCAGAGACTTCGGAACAAGACAGATTTACAGAACGGCGGTCTTTCCTAAGACGGTGGGTGGTTTCTTCTCTACATATTATCGGTACAGCAGAATTGACTTCTTTCATAGGCGGGTTCACGGCCTCCAATATTCCAACAGGACTGGCCAATTGTGAACGCCTCACTAACTCATCATTCAGGTATATTTCTCCGGTTCCTAACTCCAGCCGGAAATTATACTTTCGGAGGACATCATGTCCTAATACAATGTCGGTTATCAGCCCAGGGAAATGCTCCAACGTACCCTCCATTATGACGTCATCGATTTTCCATTTCAGCTCATATATGTCGGTGATGGAGACTAGATTTCCATTAGCTAAACGGGCCTTCGTAGCTTGACGAGAGGTAGTTTGCTTTCTTTGGGAAAAAGTCTTAGCTACTTGATCACCAATATACGACTTTGCTGCTCCGGTATCCAATAATGCTCTAAACATATGATTTTCTATTTTGACGTCTATGTGCGGTCGGGGGTCGTTTATTTCTGCTGGCGGTTCGGTGTGAGAGGCAAAGATTTGCGGAAGCTGTGTCGGCCTCTCTTCGGTACAACTTCGGTTTAGTTTTCCTGCCTCCTGCAGGAACAGTCTCGGGAAAATACTCCTTCCTTCTGGCAACGAGAACAGAATATTTTCGGCGGGTTTTGACAGTTGTTCCTATAATGTCCAGACTCACCACAACGGAAACAGATGGGTGGCCGGGAAGATGATCCAGACGGTTGACGAGTAGCAGGCGGCGGACGGCGAGGAGTATCGGTCGGTGACGGTTGGCTGGGACCGGCGATGGGCTCTCTGGATGGCCCAGGAATCGTGTTGTGGGAAGGTCCATACCTCGGCGAATTCATTGGCTGCGGACGGGGATTTGGTCCCCTGTTCGGTCCAGTGTGGTTGGGTACAGACTGGAGTTCCTTCCTGAGGAGCACATATTCCCTGACCACCTGACAAAAGGAGGAAAAATCGTCAAAGTCCCCTTTTCGGATTTGCAGACGGTATTCGGGCAACAGGTTACGGTACAGCCATGCTAACTGCTGTTCGGGAGTTAGCTTTCCATGTCTTCGCATCAAAGTCTGGAGTTCGGTGATGTATGTGACGGCGGACTCATTCCTTCTTTGTAGACGACGGCCTATCTCAGCTTCTAAGTCAACTTCGTAGTTAACGGGATAGAAGAAAATTCGGAAATCTGTTTCAAAATCGGTCCAGCTGGTATATCTGCTGCGGTTATTCCGGTACCAAAATGCCGGTTCACCTGACAGTAGTTCAGGTACCACAGGAAGCAGATTGTCTTTCTGGACATTCCTTGCGGTACAGATTTCTTCAATTCTTTCGATGAATGCAGCAGGATCTCCCCGGTTTCCAAAAGACACCTTCCAATCGTGCACGTTTATCGGTGTAGTTGCCATAGCGGTCGGGTATTCCTCTTGGTCTATGGCGGATCTCGGAGCAATATTTCTTCTTCTCAGAAAGTTAACGAGTCTTTTCCGTTTGATAGGGACGGTTCCAGCAACCGATAAATTCCTCTTTACTAGCTCGGTATTAAGTCCCTCGTTCTTTAGCAAGTATACCCAGCTTACTCGATTGTCGGTTATTCTTCCCACGGAACGTACAGTCGGTACTGGAGGAACGGATTCGGTTTCTTCAGCTTCTTCTTGCTCAAACAAAACGGATAAGTCAAGATCTTCGGAGTTTCTTCTGGACATTAGCCTTTTAACTCCAGCTCAGACGTCTTCTTCTTCTTATAAAATAAAAAACAACAAAGGCGGAAAGAAGGAATAACTAGCACCGGCAAAACGGTCACTATTGAAATTTGCAATACGAAAAAAAAATAGTATATTATACTGAAATAACGGTCCCTGTTCAAATCAACACTGGGAAAAAAAACCCGTAAAACAGTATAAACGGTCCAGCAACAATACGCTAAAAAAAATGTCCACAGCGGTATTTCAGTTCCTGCTATAATCTTTAACAATACGGTAAAATAACGGAAACGGAATAACGGTTCCTGCTCTAATCAATAATCAACTCTCTGCAATAATACGGTAAAAAACAGTCAACACAGATTTAACCGGTCCAAGCGAAAAAAAAACGCTTCAGAAAAAAATTGAAAACGGTATTAAACTGATCCTATTGTAATCAACAATCGAGTCCCTGCTCGGGCGCCATTTTGTAACGTGCCTACCTTCTTACACGTGGCTCCTGCCACAAGAACACGTCACCATGGACACCCTTGATGCAAAATTCGGGTTTTAAATCTCGGGCGCCAGATTATTAACGTGGTTTGCTCCACGGCCCCTTGACCCTTAGCGTCAAGAGTTCCAGATAGCCTCAGATGGAGGTTACGGAAAATTCCGGGGGTCTTGTTGAATTAACTTTATTTACCTAATTACAATCAAATATGGATTCTCCGATTTATAAATCACGGGTTAATGAAGGAAACAGGAGTTCAGCAGAATTGTATACTATCTACGGTTTATGGTATACCTACCACCACACAATAGGTCGGTATATAACAAAATAATCAAAAAGAAACTTTTAGTGTATTAATACTCTGTGGTCTATTTTACGAATAATTCTTTAGTGACAAGCAAATTAACAGGGAAAAGAAAATAAGCTATCTTTACTATATACTTGGTACTTTGACGGACATAACGGTCAGGTTATCAAATACGGTTCAAATCTACCGGATTTAACGGGGTCCCTAATGCACGATTTAGATCTGCCGGGTAATCAGACAAATTGTGGCTAAGCCTCTTCCAAGTCTGATTAACCCTTGAATCCAAATGAAACCGGCATCTATTATTCCGACAATTAGACAAAAAACAAAATATAAATAATGATTCTACGATACGGGAAAAGAACGATTTAGATCTGCCGGGAAGTCAAACAAATTGTGGCTAAGCCTCTTCCAAGTCTGATTAACCCTTGAATCTAAAGGAAACCGTTAACTATTATTCCGAAAAAAATAAAATTCAAGAACGAACTAGATCTGCCGGGAAATCAAACAAATTGTGGCTAGGCCTCTTCCAAGTCTGATTAACCCTTGAATCTAACTAAAGCCGGTAACTATTATTCCGAAAAAAAATAAAATTTAAGAACGAATTAGATCTGCCGGGAAATCAAACAAATTGTGGCTAAGCCTCTTCCAAGTCTGATTAACCCTTGAATCTAACTAAAGCCGGTAACAATTATTCCAAAAAAAAATATTTTCCCACGAGTTAAACGGTACCCAACTATCGACACACAGAGTAAAAATATTTGTACTAGCATAAAATTAAAATATTATAATCCACTTGGATATCAATTTAATATAAAACTACTGAGAACCAAAAGCATGAAATAATTCGAGAATCCACTAATAATTCATATCAGTTAATTAATATATAATAAACGCTGTAAATAAAATTCGAAATCAAATTACAGTGGACAAATCTTTATTTCCATATAAAAGAAACAAATAAAAAAAAACCCAATTTCAGTTCAACAACAAAAAGAAAAAATAGCCGGTCGGAAAATTTTCAAAACCATACATTTAACAATTTAATATTAAGCGGCGATACGGAAAGTTTCGAATACACAGTTTAATTGTAAAAATGATTTACCTTATAAAATACAGCGGAACACACAATCTTAATGCACTAAATTTTCACAATACGGTTTATCGGTTTTCGGAAGAACGTTGAGCGAAGAATCACGAAATACTATTTCAGAGCCGGAATAAATCAGAGCGCGAATGAATCAGAGACAATAATTGATTGCTAGCGAATTTATATCCAAAATTTTTAGTTACATTTTTTGGCCGTCGCCGAGGTGAGGGAATTAAACATGAAATTTATCTACTCCCGACAAAAACTTGTACCTATACTGGACGGCTTCGGTTTTAATTAAAATGTTGTATATACCGGGCGTCCATTCAGTTGAAAAATTTAAATATCGGAAATGAATAAATTGTGTATGGTAGAATTTGGATTTGCGTAACTCGGACTTATACTAAAATATACAACGGTAATAACAAAAAAAAATATATCAATGCGGTAGTAGAAAGGGTTGTAAAGTAACGAGTTATAAACACCCTAGTGGTAAAATAAAATATATTACGGAACAAAATAAAAATTAAACTTGCAAAAAAAAAATAACTCGTTACAGCTTAAAAGGGTTCATTTTTTTGCAAAAACTTTCATCTAACATGGCCGTACGAAATTTTTTTTCTTCGTGTATATCTAACAAAATTACTCATCCTTTTTAGCAAAATTAGCTGGTCTGGAATTGCCGGCTATGTAGACATTTTAAAAAACAATGAGGGAGATTCACAATATCTATTGAGCTCAAACTGAAGGTTCAATTCCTTTTCGGATTAAAATTAAGCTGAATATTTCGTTTTGTTTTATGTTAATTTTGTTAGTTTCATCGTTCTCGTGTTTGTGAGTTAAAATAAACGTTAAAAATTTTTTTTTCTTATTTCCCGAAGTCATAAGCCAGTCCGGACCTATATCTATCGATTAGACCATGGAGGCTATACAAAGAGATCGAACTCCATGTATTCCAATTTCTGGTCATTATAGAGGGCACCACATAATTTGCGATACCAAAAAATCTGACGGCAGCCAATCATAAAACTCGAGTTCATGATGTTTTATTGGTTGAGCTTCTTTGACAGTTCGCTGTTCACGTGTGAGGTTAGGTCACAGAAATGGAAAATATTGTGAATAAGAAATCCGTATTTTGTTCTCGTTTTCAAAAATATCGAAAATGGTAATCGTTTGGTGGTAAAATAATTAGTTCCACTCTGTGCTGCTGAATTTATTTATGTTTTTAGGTGATAAAAAATATGAATATCTACTATCATGTCTTCTCTTCAGTATGGAATTTTAGAACACTCTTAAAGGTCCAGCACAGTTAGAATGAGTATGTCTTTAAAAGAGAAATTTGAAGAATAAAGAAAACACTCTAGGTGCAAGTAAGTATATTTATGCTAGAACCAAGTTCACAAGTTGGATTGCCCAATGATAAAAAATAAATTGAAGATGAATAAAGAGATATGTTTACAATATGTATAAAGTTTTTCAGAATCTGCATTCCTGAATAGTAAAAAAATATTAGCTACACAAAAATATGAAAAAACGGAGGAAAAAAAAGGAAAAATCACTTGAAATGCTTGGAGAAAATGTGCTGAAGTGGCACTATATTAAATGGCCTTCGAATAATTGAGAATTGCAACTAGAAGAAATACAGTTTGAAAACATAGAAAGTATGTATAGATAAATAGCCAGTAGTCATAAGCTCTAATAATACACAAATTTGGTCCTATTAATAAGAAATAATAAAACAATTACAGAATTAATAATATCTAATATTTTAGGTTATTTTCCATGAAATGAAGGAAAAGATTTTTGCTTTCGAACTGGTCAAGCCTTTACAAGAAGAAATTATGAAAATATTGAATATACAGAGAGTTGCACGAGAAGTAATTTACTACACACTATGTAACTTCTTTTACCTGAATATAAAGTGTACAATCCTTCGATCATTAAACATTGTTCAAAGATACAATCAGTATTTTGTCTCTAACTTGATACCTACCTATCCTATTGCCTATTATACTTATCCAGCTTAGGTATTATGAGTAATAAGTTAAAATAAGGTAATTAGAATACTTCATATTTACTGCTCAATTTATCAATAAGCTTTATAGGATTACGAGTACTCTTGCAAAAAAATTTAACTGAAGGATACCAGAAAATACATCTATATCTTGATACCAGATGCTCAACTATGCACACTATCGAACCTGACATCAAATATACAAACCTCTAGTCTATGATGAAAACATAGTGCTGATATTTTTCTAGGCATTACTGAAGCGTTTGATGGTGTTTGGAACTGTGGTATATTCTACAAACTATATGAAATGATGTGTTCTAAATACTTTTACTTTTACTAATTCTAATCTTGTTAGTTATAGAAAGCGTTTGTCATTATAATTGTCACGTCGTTATTATTAAGTGTCATTTTTAAAACTGAATAAAACCAATTTTCTAACTTGGTTTTGACTTATCTTGTATCAATTTATTCAGTTTTAAAAGTTTATTGGTGAAGTAGTAATAATCTTCAAGAAGATGAGTACACCCTCCATCGCTACTAGTACAAGTCCTACTAATATTGCAAGCACCTTACGGGGAGTATCTCGTTACTTGAGGCCAGAACGTTTTGATGTTGATCCGAAGACCAATTCTGCCGATGTTGATTGGATTCATTGGAAATATACTTTCGAAAATTTTTTATCGGAAGAATCTGTAGAATACACTGAAGCCCATAAATTAAAACTACTAGTTAATCATTTGTCTCCAGCTGTGTATAGGAATATTCGTGACAGTACAGATTATAGGTCAGCCATTTCATTATTAAATGATATATACATTAAACCAAATAATGAAATACATGCTCGTCATCTACTAGCAACTAGAAAACAACGTTCTGAAGAAACTGTTGATGAATACATACGTGAACTGAAAAAGTTGTCTCAAAATTGTAGTTTTAAAGATGTTAGTGCAGAAGTTTATAAATGCGAGTATATACGAGATTCATTTATTGATGGCTTAAAATCACAAAAGATCAGGCAAAGACTTCTAGAAAATTATTCTCTTACGCTTGATCAAGCTTTTAATCAAGCGATATCTCTTGAAATGGCTGAAGAAAACTCACAATCTTTTGCAAATAATATATCTCTGAATGCTTCCAAAAACAAATTCGATACTATTTCAAAGCCTGAAGATTCCTTGGTTGCTTCTTCAACATTCAAGAAGAGATGTTTTTTTTGCGGTGGTAACATCCATCAAAGAGTTAAGTGTCCTGCGTTCAAAGTAACCTGTCAATTGTGTATGAAGAAGGGACATTTCGCTAACGTATGTAAAAGTAGTAGATCTACATCAAATGCAGCAAATATTTTAGAAAATATTACCTTATCCACCATTTCAGCTGCTTCTCCTTCTAGTTTACATAAAGCTACCGTGCCTATCATTTTAAACGATATTACAGCTGATGCCTTAATCGATACAGGTAGTTCAGTTAGCTTTATAGATAGTAATCTGGCAAAAACTATGAACCTAAAGAAGAAACCGTGCCATCAAACTATCACATTAGGTTCGTTAAATCATGCATCATTAGTTGAAGGAGTATGTACTGCAACTATTACATTAGGCCAACATATTTATAATGAAGTTCCACTCTGTTAATTATCAACAATCTTTGTGCTGATATTATAATAGGACATGACTTACTGAAACACCATTCAACCGTAGAACTTTTATTTGGAGGATCAAGAAATCCTTTAAAGATTTGCAATGTTATGGCTGCTACTGTTCCACCTGTGTCTATTTTCTCGAACTTAACAGCTGAACTGAAGCCTAAAGCAATAAAATCTAGACGTTTCTGTGAACAAGACCAACAATTTATCGCCAACGAAATTTCTAGACTATTGAAAGAAGAAAGTAATTCGCCTTGGAGAGCACAGATTTTAATAACTTCAAGTACAACCCATAAAAAGCGCATCGTAATTGATTATTCACAAACCATTAACAAATTCACCGAACTTGATGCTTTTCCACTTACTAATATCGAAACTGTGGTAGCTAAAGTAGCCCAAAACAATTTTTTTAGTCAAATAGACTTAAAAAGCGCTTACCATCAAGTTCCCATACTTGTAAAAGAACGACCCTATACAGCTTTCGAAGCTTGTGGAAAACTTTATCAGTTCACACGAATTCCATTTGGAGTTACTAACGGTGTATCTGCTTTTCAAAGAACAATCGAATATATTATAACGGAAGAAAATCTCAAAGGAACATTTGCTTACTTAGACGATGTTACAGTGTGTGGAAAAAATCAAAAAGAACACGACGTAAATTTACGAAATTTTCAAGACGTCGTTAAAAAGTATAACTCAACGCTTAACAGAGACAAATATAAGTTTAGCATTACTTCAATAAATCTGTTAGGTTACACTATTGAAAATAACACAATTAAGCCCGATAGTGAACGATTGAAGGCATTGATGAATCTTCCTGTTCCAACAGATACTGCTTCACTTAGGAGAGCTTTAGGAATGTTTGCCCATTACTCAAAATGGATTAAGCATTTTTCAGAGAAGATCAGCAGTTTAGTAAATACCAATCATTTTCCCATGAGTACTGAAGCCATCTCGAATTTTAAAGCACTTAAATTGGATATAGCTAAGTCGGCCCTAACAGTCATTGATACTGAAGAAATATTCACGATAGAAACAGATGCATCGGAGCATTCCATAGCAGCTTCATTATCACAAAAAGGACGACCAGTGGCGTTTTTCCCACGTTCATTAACGAATTCTGAAAAGCGTCATTCTTCTATTGAAAAAGAAGCTTCTGCGATTGTGGAATCTTTAAGAAAATGGCGTTATTACTTAATTAGCAAACCGTTTTCACTCATTACAGATCAACAATCTGTTGCTTTTATGTTTAACCAAAAACATTCAAGCAAAATTAAAAATGAGAAAATTGAAAGATGGAGACTGGAACTGTCGTGTTTCAAGTACGACATAATCTATCGACCTGGCAAAGAAAACGCTGTTGCTGATACACTCTCAAGAATTTGTGCCACTATCCACACTGAAAAGCGTTTTGTAGAACTTCACAACTCTCTATGCCACCCAGGTATCGCACGAATGGCTCATTGGGTAAGAGTGAAAAATCTTCCCTATTCTGTTGCAGATATTCGACAAATTACTACATCCTGTAGAATATGTGCAGAAATTAAACCACGTTTCGCAAGAAATAATAGCAAATTAGTGAAAGCAACATCTCCTTTTGATAGGATTAGTATTGATTTTAAAGGTCCGTTGCCTTCAGCCAGTTCAAATAAATATCTACTAACCATTATCGATGAATTTTCCCGTTTCCCTTTTGCCTATCCATGTAAAGATATTTCTGCCTCAACCGTCATTAAATGCTTGAGTGATCTTTTCCTGACTTTTGGAGCACCTGCTTATGTACACTCAGATAGAGGATCGTCGTTTATGTCCCAAGAGGTAAAAGCGTTCCTTCTTCGACATGGGGTGGCATGTAGCAGGACGACCCCTTATAATCCTCAAGGAAATGGTCAAGTGGAGCGACTGAATGGAACTTTATGGAAAACGATAAAACTTTCATTGCGCTCCAGTAATATGGAGATATCTAATTGGGAACAAAATCTGCCTATAGCTCTAAACGCTATTCGATCTTTACTCTATACTTCTACAAACTGTTCGCCACATGAACGAATGTTTTCTCATCCTAGAAGAACTTCTAATGGGGTATCACTACCTTCTTGGCTATCTCCCGGTCCCGTACTAATGAAACGAAACAATAGAAATAATAAATATCAAACGTTGACCGAAGAAGTTGAACTACTTGAGGCAAATCCTTCCTATTCTTATATAAAGTTACCTGATGGAAAGGAAATAACGGTTTCTAATAAACATTTAGCTCCATTCGGTACAAATTACGATTATATTATTGAAGAGAATCAGGAACAATTACAGGACTTACCAGATGATAGGACAGAAACAGTTTTGGAAAATGACGAACTAGAGGTAGAACGAATAGTCCCGGAAAACCTTTCGCAAAATCAAGAATTTGAACAACCATCCACTTCTATTGAGGTACCCGGACATCAGCAGATCACTGCTGAAAATTCTGTAAGATATTCGACACGACCTCGAAGGCGTCCTACTTATCTAAGAGATTTTCAAGTCTAAGAAAAAAAAAATAAATAAATAAATAAATAAAAATATAGAGGGGGTGAATGTGGTGTGTACATACTTTTACTTTTACTAATTCTAATCTTGTTAGTTATAGAAAGCGTTTGTCATTATAATTGTCACGTCGTTATTATTAAGTGTCATTTTTAAAACTGAATAAAACCAATTTTCTAACTTGGTTTTGACTTATCTTGTATCAACATTGTTCAAAGATACAATCAGTATTTTGTCTCTAACTTGATACCTACCTATCCTATTGCCTATTATACTTATCCAGCTTAGGTATTATGAGTAATAAGTTAAAATAAGGTAATTAGAATACTTCATATTTACTGCTCAATTTATCAATAGGCTTTATAGGATTACGAGTACTCTTGCAAAAAAATTTAACTGAAGGATACCAGAAAATACATCTATATCTTGATACCAGATGCTCAACTATGCACACTATTGAACCTGACATCAAATATACAAACCTCTAGTCTATGATGAAAACATAGTGCTGATATTTTTCTAGGCATTACTGAAGCGTTTGATGGTGTTTGGAACTGTGGTATATTCTACAAACTATATGAAATGATGTGTTCTAAATACTTGCTTTTAATCTTGAAAACTACCTTAGTGATACAACACCACAAGTAAAAGTAAATTACAGCTTTATTCAAAACATTCAAGGACTTCTCCAGTGTTCCTCACTGTCCTATTTGCTCTACAATCTATCTATCTTGTTACAACTATGATTTAGCAACAGAACATTTAAATTTGCATACATATTGCAGTATATAGATGACATCGCTTTGATCAGTCATAATAATCTCAAAATAACAGTAAATAAGCTACAAAAACTTATAACAGAATACTGAAATGGTTTAACATGTGTAGGATGAAGCCCAAAGTCTTAAAACTCAATGCATAATCTTCAATTTATTCAATAACAATGAAAAATACAATATATTTTCAATCAATGTGACATGTGTGCATGACATTAGTTCATGCACAGATTTTCAATATAAAATATATTTAAATAATTCCGTATCATACATGAAAATAATTTTTTTAAGTACTTTATTTTAAAAATACAAAAATTGCAATTTACAAAAGTTTATTTCCTAATGAAGCAAACACAGTGGAAAGTCACAATTAGTAAAATACATAAGTACATACACAAAATATATAACTGTGGACGTTCTGTAACTGAACATTCACTACACTATTTTGAATCCTCTGTGTTTTTATCTATGAATGTTTTCCCACAAGTCTACCACACTGGAATTAGGTAGCTGAAGATTGGTAAGAAATAAGTGTCACCGATTAGTTTCAATGTAGTAATCCCTACTTTGGTAAAGTGCACCAATAATTGGCAAACATAAATTTTATTCTATTTGATGTATATATTTGCTTCAATGTATGTTCTCACCTTATTGATATTTTCAGTTCCTGTTATTATCTGAATATCAACTGAATT
The DNA here is from genome assembly GCA_947563755.1 of Lochmaea crataegi. Taxonomy (NCBI): domain Eukaryota; kingdom Metazoa; phylum Arthropoda; class Insecta; order Coleoptera; family Chrysomelidae; genus Lochmaea; species Lochmaea crataegi. Next base: position 58,829,914 of record OX387422.1, on the reverse strand, counting down.
CATATTTTTTGTATAAAGAACATGCCAGTAATATTTTCAATTTAGTATTCCAGCTTATTCCTTATCAACCATCTTTGGTTTTTCTTCAAATCTTTGTTCACCTTTTTTCTTCCAGTTCTCTTAAATTGTACTTGTATAGAACATAATAATGTCATCAGCAAAAGTAAAGTATTTTGTGTGCAATTGTGCTTTTTCTAGACTTCTCACAAGTAAGGTATATAATTTAAGTCTATCATAATAAATATTTCCTTTCCTACTTTATTTTTATCTTTGAATATTTCTTATTATTTTTGGTAACTGAAAAAACTCTGGTTTACTTAAATTAAATTCAATTCACGTCTTCCTTTTAAATAATATGCACTACCAACCACTATTGCAATAAATTTCAACAACATTATCAATTTTTAACAATTTTAATTTTCTAGTTTTTATAATTCACAAGTAATGTTTACTATTTGCCTACTGTCAAATTGGTAAAATATAAAAAGTAAGGTTATTGTCGTGACAGTTTTAATATGGTATCTTAGGTACAATGCGCGACGCCGCGGTGAAAAAACAAACTGCTTAGATCGACGATTTTGAGGACAGGTTTTGTCAATTTTCCCGTATGAGTTCGATCTCCTTGTATAGCCTCCATGGATTAGACGTAGAACCGTAATTAAATCAAAACACTTTTAATACGAAAACATAATCTATATTTAAATAAAATAGATATTAAATAAAATATACTACTAAATAGGTAAATATTGGTAGAAATAGGTACGATTTCATTATAAACTATGGTGGAATTTAGGCCAGCTGACAGCATGACGTTCTTTGCACGTAATAGACCGTTTTAACGAAAGACATCTTGTGGTAGCGGCGACCGTTGTCCACCTATAGATTTATATAGTAATTAATAGAAGCTAACTGTAATTTTAAAAGGAAACTGTGCCCACAGAACTGGTAGATTTACAAAATTACGTTAAAAGTGTCACTGTTTACTCGTTCACTACACGAGACCTATATGTGTCCTCGTTATCTCGACGAGTCCCTAAAAAAAGTGAAGAAATATATCGTTCCCGTAATCTTAGATACATTTGTCCAAGATCTAAGTTACAGTCTCATTTTAGAATTACAGTTAGCTTCTATTAATTACCATATAAATCTATAGGTGGACAACGGTCGCCGCTACCACAAGATGTCTTCCGTTAAAACGGTCTATTCTTTCGTCACCCATTACGTCGTTTAGACTTGACGTCGAATCGACTAAAATATGACGTGAAAGCCCAGAGACGTCACCTAGTCACGTTAAATGACGTCACTGTATGACGTAGAATAGATATGTTTTATCGACGAAATTGTAACGTATAATTACGTTATTTCACGACGTCATCTTATCAACCTATTTATGACGTATGTATCGATTTTGGGACAGCTCAAAAACCAAAAATATTGATACAACTTTATTTGAATTAAATATAAGTTATTGCACACATTCGCAGCAAAAGTTAGCTCAAATTTAACAAAAGGAACTTTTTAAAATAAATTATTCTTATTCATAAAATATAAGTTTAACAAATATATGTGTGACAACTAACAAACATAAAAGATATTCATCAAATAATAAAAAACAGTAAAAAATAGATAACATTTCTAGAAAAAATTCTTATTAGAAAAAAATAATTGTCGTATTTAAAAGAGCTGTGGAGAACTATGCTCCGTTTTTGAGGGAATGCAAAAGTGGAAACGCACAACGTTTGCATGTTTCAACCAATTTTTAATGGCATCCTCAATCTCTGCTTCTTTGGTTCGCTGTATATTTTTCAAAACCTCAGCTAAAAACAATTTTTTTTTCAATAGCAGCACTAAATAAATCGTAAGATGATACGTACCTACTATACAAAACTTCAACTTCAAAACTCCATAAGCCTTTTTATAGTCACGTATGCCAAAAAACTATAGCCACAAGCTAACTTATTTGTTAATGTTCGCCGTAAACAATTATTTGTTTGAGCAATAACATCCTTTCCTCCAAAAGAACTCAAATATATTATCTACAATAAATCAATTATATGTTATTATATAAAAAGTACTATATGATCTACAATGAGCCAATTACATGTGAACTTGTTTCATAAGAAGTACTTACAAAATTATTTGAATTTTGCTCTCTAGTTAAAAACTCTTCTAAGTTGATTAAATCTTCTTCTGACGAAAGCGGTAATTCTATTGGCAAATCACTTAAATCGAATGCAGGTGTTGGATTTACAGCACAGTTCCGGTTTAAAAGTGATAATATTTATTTGTTCTGTTCTTTAATAAGGTTGTGTTTAAAAGACTGAGTTCATATTCTAGAGAGAGACAAAGCTTGTGATAAATCTAAATAATTAAATACTTTTATCATGATAAATTACCTGATAGGTTGAATCTCTGCTTGGATGGCGTTAATGTAGAATATGATTTCGATGCCTGACTTCTAGCTGATACCACTGTACGATCACTATCTAAAAAAAAATTTCAATGAAAATATGCGAAGAAATGTCTAGACTACAACCAAACATTGAAAAAATTTACTAATATGGAAGTAATACAAAAACTACATTACTATGACCTTTTAGGCTGATAGAGGGTGGCCGTGACAACTGGTTCTCAATGTCATCATCACTACAGGAGTCACTTCCGCTACTGTTATACAATTTTCTTGGGGGAAAACGATTTCTTTTGGCTCGTCCTCTATTACCATTCAAGTCCTCTATATCACTTTGCAGCTCTGATGTAAGCTCGGCTAGTTAAAGTTTTTTACGGGCCTTCTGTTTTCTGCAATTACGTTAAGTATTAACATTATTACCTATTCATTTTTTGGAGCTGTTTTATTAACACATAGAGGACTTTATTTAGCGGCCAAATAGTTTTTCCTTTTATAAGGTTTGTGAAAATCATTAATTTTTAAAGGAAAACTTATTGAATGAAATAGCGATAAGCAGATATTTGATCTGTACTTTCAATTTATATATCAAAACTCGACCCAAAACAGTTTTTTATTTAAGAACGCGTGTTTTTGATGTTTTTCAATTTATTTTGGACTTGTAACTTAAATACTTAATGAACAATACAACATTTACGCGAATTAAGGAGGGAACCCGGATGACATTATACAACATTATCCATTGTTTATTGAGTTGTTCACATTTTAATATAACGAAATAGCAAAATTTTGCTCACCTAAATTTATCTACAACGGATACTGATACAAAATGCACAAAAACATTTACAAACAAATCACAGCACACACCAGCACACACTAAGAACAAAATATTATCTATGTATATCTACTATGCCTTATGTCAGCCCTATCCAAAAATGAAAGAGGAGAGGCGAGAAATGACGAAGACGTCCGACCCGGTGAACCTCCCAGTTGTAAGGAGCGTCTGGCGCGAATTTTAATATTTAGTGGAAATCATTTTATTATTGTTAGAAGTTGAAAGAATACTTTGAATTCCAAAGGTAGGTACCTGTATTAAATATTTAGTAATAAACAAATATTGGAGTTCGGCCCTGCATCTAATGTGAACGATATACAGTTAAATCGACGGAGCTATAAAATAAAATTGTGAGTAAAGTTAAAAACTATAATTAACAGAAAGTACATAAGTACATCGCGTAAGTGTAGATGATTACATATATTTGGTAAGTATTCTCTAGATATTAAGATAATACGAAAATTTGATATAAAAAAATCCAATATTGTCAAACTAGAAATCTACATTGTGTTAATTACCAGCAAAAACAAAAGCGATTATCAGTCATGTCATGGACATGGACATGCTAGAGCTGCTCTAGAACTACCAAGGAGTAGGTTAAAGAAGATAGCAGAACTCCTAACAGGGCACTGCTGTCTGAGGAAACACCTCTGTAACCTAGGTTTGGAGGAAAGTCCCCTATGTAGGGGTTGCGGCATGACTGACGAAACGTCGGATCATGTTCTCCTCGTATGTCCACATTGGGCTGTGCTACGCAGGCGAATCTTCGGAGTCCCTGTTATGGCCCCCGGGGACATAAGCAGGCATCCACTGAAGAGGATTGGGTCCTTCATCGAAGGACTCGGCTTCATGGATGCATAAATAGCAGGAATAGCACAATGGGCCCGCCAGTGGCCTCAGTGCCGGAACCTTGGCTTGAGTTTTCCTTGGCCAAGATTCGCCTGACTAAATTAGTAGTAGATCAGTCACCAAAATACAAGAACTTGATTAGAATACAGTCTCGGACTGACTGCAAAAAGGAAAATAAGATAAGATAATAATAACGCATCGAAACGTGTTCAGCCAGCCCGGGTAAGTGTTGGTAGCTGAACTGAGTAGGTCACTAACGAAACTGAACGGGACGCGGAACTCGTTAAGGTGCGTTAAGTAATGAACATCGATAAATACGATATGGAAGAAATTAAAGGAATGTTCTCGCAGATAAAAGATAGTCTTAGAAATATGGAAGAAAAAATAGACAGAAATGCATATATTATAATGGAATTGAAACAGGAAAATGAAAACCTGAAAGAAAAAATCGCTGAGCAAGAAGAAAGAAGAAGAAGAAGAAAGAAGAGACTATGTGGAAAGAGAGATAAGGCGCAATAACATAGTAATTCAAGGCATTGAAGATAAGGAGAATGAAAGCCAACAGGACATACAGGAAGCAGTCCAAAAAATAATGAGAAAAATAGAGGTAGAGGTAAATACAGAAAAAGATTTGATTGAATTCGACAGGATTGGAACGTTTGGAACAAACAAATGCAGACCACTTATAGTTAAAATAAAAAAATGGAGTTAAAAATTAGAAATCATGAAACAAGCCAAAAAACTAAAAGGAACTAATGTCTGGATTAATGACGACTACTCGAAAAAGGTCCAAAGAGAAAGAAAAATTTTATAGCCTCAGATAAAAATTGTCAGAGAACAAGGACACAATGCTGTACTTAGGTTTAATAAACTAATTATAAACAACAAAATTTATGTAGCAGATGAATAATTTATGGATGAGAAGCAAAAAGAAAATGAAGATAAGAAACGTACAGCAGCCGATCGTTCTCCGGAACATGGAGGAGGTAACAAAGAGAAGAAGCCAAAAAACTAGTAGATAAAGAAAATATGATAGATACAAACGAAGAAAAAGCAATGAAATGGATAATGAGTAAGGGCAAAAATAAGAAAAGTAAACGCAAGAGTTTTGTGAGAATGGCAACATGGAATATCAGGACAATGCTGGCAATGGGAAAAATGGAGGAAATCGCAAAAGATATGGTGGAATATAAAATAGACATATTGGCAATTCAAGAAATACGATGGAAAGGTGAAGGGCAAATAGAGAAAGGAGAATATACATTGTTTTATGGAGGGGAAGAAAGCAGAGGGAAGAACGGCACAGGATTTATGATAAGTAAAAGAATGAGAAATAATATACTAGAATACACAGTTATAAGCAGTAGAATATCAAATTTAAGATTAAAAAACCACATGGCAAATATTGCAATAATTAATATTTATGCACGACAGAAGAAGCTAAAGATGAATTTTATGAGAAACTGGTAAAGGTATGTGAGGAAGTCGCAAGACATGACACACTAATAATGATTGGGGATATGAATGCAAAAACAGGAAGAGAAGACTATTTAATTAATGTTGCAGGAAAGTATACTATACATGAAATATCTAACAATAATGGACTGCGGTTATGTAATATGGCCGAGGAGCTCAACATGTATATTAGTAGCACTAGTTTCAAGCATAAGAAAGAACATAAAATCACATGGATTATACCTGGGACTACTACGGGGAACCAGATAGATCATGTTCTGATATCAAAAAGTAGATCAAAGATGATACAAGATGTAAGATCATGCAGAGAAACAGGTGTTGATACTGACCATCAATTAGTAATAGTCAAAATGCAAATAAAAATTGTAAATATAGTGAATAAGACAATAAAATGTAGAAAATGGAACGTGCAAAAATTGAAAAGATGTAAAAATGAATATAGGGACGAGGTAAAGAAGCAACTACAAAAGAGCAAAGAGCAAGATAATATTGATGAGCAATGGAAGGAAATTGGAAGAAGTATAATAACGGCATCACAGGAAGTGATTGGTACGAAAGACACAAGAAAGAATAATGAATGGTTTGATCAAGAATGTAAAATAAAGATGAAAGAGAAAAAAAATTCCTGACTAAGATGGATGCGAACTAAGCAACAAAATTATTATGACGAATTTAGAAGAGTAAGAAAAGAGAATGCAAAGTTGATAAAAACAAAAAGAATAAAATGGTTGAATGATAGTATGGACATATTAGAGAATGATAATAATAATAATGTAAAATTGTATCAATATATAAAGAAACAAAGCAGAAAACAAACTAAAATAAACATCAAAGAAAAAGAGTGGAGCCAGCATTTCAAAAATTTATTAACGGAAGAAGATGGGGAGCATGAAGAAGATGATATGAGTGATATAGATACAGGGTTAGAAAATTAGGAAAAACCGACCGAAGAGGAATGTAACGATATAATTAACAAATTGAAACACAACAAAGCAGGAGGGACAGATTAAATAGTAAATGAGCTAATAAAATATGGAGGAGATGATCTAAGGCATAAAATATTTAAAATCATAGAGAGAATATGGGAATCAGAAACAATGCCGTATGAATGGTCTACTGGAATGATTATACCAATATTGAAGAAAGGAAATCCTAATATGTGTAGCAATTATAGAGGAATTAGTTTACTCAATTCCGCATATAAAATATTAACAATGATAATAAATGAAAGACTAAAAAAGATAATGGAATCAGAAATAGGGGAATATCAAAAAGGTTTTCGAGAAGGAAAATCAACAGTAGATGCCATACATACTATAAATCAAGTAATAGAAAAATGTTATGAACACAATATTGGAGTCCAAATGCTATTTATTGACTTTAAGCAGGCTTTTGACAGCCTGAAACGGAGAACAATTATAAAAGATATGGAGCAGCTAAATGTACCACGAAAAATAATACGGTTGGTAAAAATGACGATGAAAAAATCTAGAGCAAGAGTAATGACTAGGGAAGGTCCATCGGAGGAATTTGAAATAAATGCTGGTGTAAGGCAAGGAGATGGGCTATCAGCAGTATTGTTTAATATAGTAGTGGAAGGCATAATTAGGACTTGTAATATCAAAGGAAGCATAATTAATAAGTCAAAACAAATAATAGCATATGCTGATGACTTAACCATAATAGCGAGAGACCGAAGGAGTCTTGAGGAAACACTAGAGAAAATTGTAAAAGAGGCGGCAAAAAGAGGATTAAGAATAAATCGGGAAAAAACAAAGTATATGGAAATTAAAAGAGAAAAGGAAGTCTATCAACCAGAAGCAGTGAAGTTAAATGAATTCAGTTTTGAAGTGGTTGACACCTTTAAGTATCTGGAAACAATTATCAGTAACAAAAAAGACACAAAAAGCGAGATAAGGCAAAGAATTCAATCAGGGTATAGAGCATATAATAAATTTGAAAATATCATGCAGAGTAAAAGAATAAGCCGAGCAACAAAGTTAAGAGTCTACAGGACTGCGATAAAACCGGTAGTAACCTATGCGGCAGAAACTATGAGACTTACAAATGAGGACGAAGAGCAACTAAGGGTATATGAAAGGAGAATAATTAGAAAAATTTATGGACCAGTGAAACTAGGAAAAACGAGTACCGAAGACTTATGAATTATGAAATTAGGAATATATTAGAAAATGAGGATATAATAAACTCTATTAAATCGAAAAGGATACGTTGGTATGGACATGTTAAAAGAATGGAGAAAGGACAGGAATTAAGGAGAATTACAGAATGGAGACCTAATGAGGAAAGATTACCAGGAAGACCAAAAGCTAGATGGGAAGATCAGGTCGTAGAAGGTATAAAAATTTTGGGAGTACAAGGCGGGATGAGACAGATGCCGGACAGAAGGGCGTGGAGAGCAATTGTTGAAACTGCAAAAACATCCAGTAAATTGTAGATACGCAGCAAGATAAAGTGGGCTGACCCCCCACAAGATACAGGGTCAAAAGAGCTCAAACTGAGCGGCTACAACTCCAACTGGAGTGTATAGCCTCGTATATATAATAAACAAATAAGTACGTAAAATATACGATACTATCCATAATTATTAGACACCACTTGGTATAAATATTTTCAATTGCATATTGAAGTGATATATTTTACTTGTTAGTACGACCTATTGGGAAATGCAAAAAAGTACACGATAAAAAATTTTAATTTACAAAATGCAAATGCGCATGTTTTATTGTTAAAAGTATTACTGCATCACTTCAGGTCGACGTAGTGTCGACTTTGGCAAAATGACGTAAATGGTTGGTCTTGGTTGTCACGCCGTAGAGACGTCGATGTAAGGTCTTCGACGTCACTTACCAATAATTACCTAGTATCGACGTTTATATGACGTGACCATGTCAGCTGGGAGAATTCAGTGCAGTCAGCGTATTTTAAATTACGCTACGTTAGCGCTGGTACCGAACTTGTTTCTCTGTCCACTGATTGCGACCCGTACTTCATTTTCAGTTTGAATACCACTATACAGGGTGAGTTACGAGGAACTGTACATACTTCTACCATAAGTAGAGGCACGTTAGGGGATTATCAAATGACCATTAAAAAATGTCTTCTTGTTTTGACAGGAATGTCATGATATCCTGTCATTCTGACGATGATATGTCAATATCGAAATAATTATCAATATCTTAGATTTTTAATAATTTTTTCATTAAATAGTGGAATTAATTAGAAACACTTAGTTTCATTCAAAAAGGTAATATGAGTAGATTCCACAAAGTAAGGGTCCAAACAGTAAATTCAAAATAATATTTCAATAATTATCGTCGTTTCTCTATATTTTGAAGTTTTATATATCGAAATTTATAATTTTCATTTATTGAGAAGTAGGTACTTAATGATAAAATACAAAGCAAACCAAGCCGACAATCAAACAAAAATCTATTGAGATTATCTGAATGCAAAACCACTGCAAAAAGCCAATCTTGTGAATATTTTCACGTGACATAACCTATAGATATAATATTTACAACACAACTTACAACCCATTATTAATTATTACGCAACATTTTTCTTTTTTTTTAATAATTTATTGAATACGAAATAAAGTAAGCATAGCAATATATACATTAGATATCAAAATTTAAATTAGATGTGAAATTTGTAGTGATAATAATTAGAAAATGGACTTTTTATTATTAACAATATGTCAATAATGATTAAACGTTAGTTCTTTAATGTGCTTGTTTGATTGGATTTTGTCTATTAACATTATTTTTTCAATTTATGAATATTAAAAGATGAACACTTTTCCAAATATGTTATGGGTTTTATTCAAGCCGGCAACGTCGTGCGAAAATCATATTGGCCTATTAGCAAGCGCGTGCGTGTGTTCTTCCCTCTCACTTCGACAATTGACTGACATTGCTTATCCAGTGGCGTTGGTCAGTGTTTACCTTCGTATTTTCAGTTTTACTTGGTATCTTATTATTTCGTATCCATATTGAATTCAAGTACGATTTTTAACATTATTTGTTTTTAACAAATACCCTGTTTTGAAAAATACCTTACCTCTAAAGCAAAGCATAAATCAGTTTCTAAATAGATATACCTATTATATAATAATAATTATTATTTTTAATACTTTTATAAAATAGGTACTATACGCCATTGGTACGTTTATGACAGATATCGGCCATGTTTCCTCGCCTTTTACCGATGCCGCGTAGCTTCAGATAGACTTGCCAAACTATACCTAGGTACATTTATTTTGGACAATTTCAAAAATTATTATAGAGAAGAGATGTTTAGAATTAAAAATAACTTCCCAATATTCAACATTGGTTTACATCAAAAAAAATTTTTATTTCACAGAAAATGTCGACAAAATTATTTTTTTGATCTAAATAAACAATGTTGACTATTTGAAAGTTATTTTTAATTCTAAACATCTTTTCATTTTTAAAAAGGCAATCTATATGTTTTAATCCTGTTGGGTTTCTATTCACCCGCATATCCATAAAACCTTGAGACCAACATAAATTTTTTTAAATGCCAGATAGATTACTTATTTTAAAATATGTTTATACAAAAAGGAACTGAATTTGACCGAGCTTTTCGCTAGAAAAATTTATAAACTTCAGTTTTTTTACCCATTCTACGGAATTTCAAAAATAATATTGAAGCTACCTAACTAGTACTGATAAGATAAGAAAACAGAATGAAGGAAAAAAATAAATAAAGCTCAGATATTTCAACTCTAGGTACCAAGTCTATGACCAAAGCGATTCTAATGAGAAGCGCTATTGCCATTTCTGGAGTAGGTAAAAGAAAATTATTTTTTTAGTCCTCCTTTGTTTTAAAATATTTTTTAATATCAATAACTAACACTATTACTAAATCATCCTTTAATAATTATTTGGGTCCTTATTTTCTTTCATTGTTTCTAAAGGCTTTTATAATCAATTAATTTGCAAGGTAATTTCGACTATATTGACAAGACAAAGTTACAAAACATTTTTGCTTCGAAATTTTTTAAAATGTAATGTTACCTACCCCATTCATTAATTTTATTCAACAATTATTATTACCTATATATGGCAAGCTAAAAACTAGATAACCATCCTCATCTCTTTTTATCGTCATAATGAGAGGATTATATAAATTCTAAGGATTTCTAGGGATAATTTTTACATTTGGCATCGAAGCTTTAGAATCCGAAAGATCCAAGTAAAATACAGAATACTACATTCACAACCGATGTTGCCATGTCATACGAAAATCCTCAAACAAGGAGAAAAAACAAAAAATTTTTAACAATACAAATTATGCACGTCATAAGATTATTAGATATATTTAGGTACTTGCAATATCTATATAGTGACCATTTTACCTGTATGTTAGTTATCTTATGTTTTCAAAAATCGATTTCGATTCGACTTCGTATTGTATTTGTGTATTAGTCATAAGGCAACGCCAAATTGTGATTAATTATTGGGTTTCCAAAATAGAAATATATCAGGTAAGTATGTGCTTATATTTTGTTATTGTTTCATTTCAGATAATTGTACGTTTGTAATTATTATTTTCTCGTTACAATAACTAGGTTAGTAAATTAAACATTATTTTTATAGTTGCGGCAACTATGTAAATTCTAAACATTTACATTCACATTTACATTTACGTTTTTTGATTATGCAAAAAACGAACAAATTCGACTGGGTAGGGGTAGCAGATAAGAATATTGGGTGGAGGCTGACCAGTCCAATTCATTTCATTATTTGAGATTGCGATTGTTCCAAGCTGCTTTTTTACGTTGTGCTATCTAGTTCCTAGATTTATATTGCCTATAAGGTGAAAAGAACACCATAAATATGTATTTTTAGATCCAGGGGCAATTGAATATAACTAATAGGAGCAGATGTTACTTTGTTGTGTATGTCCGCTATAATATAGATCTATATATAGAGGAAATTGAGATAGATAGAAAAATATGGGCCAAAAAAATGCTTCCGAAACTGAAGAAATTCTATAGAGAATGTATAGCTCCTGAAATAATCAGAAATCAAATAGAAAAAGGACAGAAATGCATTGACCCCCCTTATATCAAGCAAGCAAAATCAGAATATAAGAAAAAGAAAAGTCTGGCAAGACAGAATCCAGATAATTAGGGCTTTATTAGGGCAAAGATATGGATGCTGATACTAATGCGTAAGTAAAAACACTAACAAGACTTACGTATTCACACAAATCTAATTATTTTTCATTTTTAGAACTGACAATTTCACTAATATGGAACCTGCTGCAACTGCCCCTCAAGTCCATTAATCTTTCCTAAAACAGAGTTTCCTGATACTATTCCGTAAGTAAAAACACTAACAAGACTTATTTACAAAAATCTAATTTCTTTTCATTTTCAGAACTGACAACTGATACAGGTCCAAATAATTTTCCATATAGCATTTTTCGCTATATCTATTCAGTAAGTAAAAAAATGTCAACACCAATTTAGAAGAATCATCTAATTTTTTTATTTCATTTACAGTTCTTATTATGTAATTGAAACGAAGCATGATGTAACTGCCCACACAGGCCCAAATAATTTTCCATATAGCAGTGTTCGCTATAACTATTCAGTAAGTAAAAAAATATCAACACCTATTTAGAAGAAACATCTAATCTTTTTATTTCATTTACAGTTCTGATTATGTAATTAAAACGAAGCCTGATGTATCGTTTGAAATAATTTTGTCAGTAAAAATATTTATTTAGAGTATTTAAAATTAATTTTTTTTCTGTCTTTATAACTATATGGATCAAGACTTCAGTATGTCGATGGGTGTCACCACCCCTTTGCGAGTAGGTATAGAATCGTAAAAAATGGATAATTTTATAAACTTTTTATTTTATTTTGATTCTGAGGAGAAATTGTAGAGAAAAATGGAAGATGAACTTTAGTTGCTATGTATTAATAAATATGAAAACAAATACATTAAATGTAATGTAATAATAATTTTATTTATTTTTATAGAATATTTTTGATTTGCTTCTTTTTAATAAAAACATACACCTATTTTTGCTGTGATTTTTTTGGATAATTAATAAGGGTCATTGAAAAAGCAGACATGTCTGTTTATTGCTATAATAAACATTTTTATAGTCTACCTATTTTAATTGGCATTTCTTTCTGTATTATAATTAATATAAAAACTACCTACTTACTCTGTACTTCAAATTGGTAATACTACAATTATTAAACAAATAGATTGCCTAAACAATTAAGTACTTTTCGTTTTCAATAAAAGAAGACATTTTTGCTATAATTTACTTGAATAATTTTAGATAATTGAGAGTCAATGGAAAAACAGGCATGTCCGTTCATTACAAACTGGGGGAAAACTGCAAAAGGTATTTATAATAACTGTTCGAAAACGCACTTTTCTTCCCGAGAAAATCGATATCACCGATTGTTTACCCTCTCTTTCTACGGAACCAAGTTTCCTAATGTATCTTCTCCCTCTCACCTTGTGCTCGGTGCATGACGCGAACAACCCAACTTGACACGAGTTCCAACCCCCTAAGCGTGCCAAGAGTCAGTCTCTCATCAGAACCCTAACTGTAAGCGTCGGCTCCTCCCCAAAAATCGCTACACGCAATCCATGTCGGTTCGGTACCAAGTAAGTTACCGCAAAAGTTTCTCCCGGGTAATTACCAATTGCTCGCCGCATCCCTTTGTTTGTACATTTGTAAATAGTTCTTTAAACGTTAACAGTGTTATATGTCAGTAAAAATTTATAGTGAAATTAAAATCCAGTGTTTCATTTCGGAAAGTGTCTGGAATTAATGGTTTTACACAGTTCATTTTCTCTGCACGATTTGAAGGGAAACAAAGAAGATCCTTCAAATCAAACAATAACATTTCGATGCATCACCTGGAAAAATTGAAGATCAAAAATATATAACATTTTTATTCCTGTGTTTCGAAAATAAAAGATGACAACAGTATAGAATAGAAGACGAAATGTCTATTTTGGTCAATTAGTAGAATGCAATTATTACTATTACCAATGTAGTTTTTCTCACTAACTCGGGAGGCCGATGTATGTATACTGATGCAGTCTATGGTTGTGTACAACCAAAGACCAAAAGGCCCCGATATGGGGATCAATAAATATAAGGCACTTTGTGTGGGATCACTAGCAATAGCTAAAAATATTTTTGGTTTATTTTACACCTATAGGCACTAAACACGTTACTTGTGATGGAGCACATGTGGAGTAAATATAAAGAGCATTTACGAAGCACAAATTTACTTTTTCAGCATGAACATTATTTTACCACCTACAAATACTAACAAGCTATGCTATGAACAATAATAAATAATTTGAAATACCCATTTTTATGGACACAAAACCGTCGTCATCTGTCATGGAAGTTCCATACAGCACCATCCATCAAGACGGTGGAACGGCTGAACTAATGCAGAAAGTTGTTCGTTTCCAAAATTTTGTGTGCAACAAATCTCCAAAAATACAATGATTTGAGATTTATATTTATTTTCAGAATGGAATTCTCTAGGCTTTCTTTTGGGGAGCAGATTTTGGCGTTCAAATTGGTGACCACAAATTGTCAAAACTGTCAAAATCACACCATCACTTAATGGCTAATATCTTTTTTATAACAATATAAAACTCAACCAAAATACCTGATCCCCAAGACAAAGGTCCAATTTATATTGTGTTAAAATTTCAATTCTTAATTTTACTGCTTTCTTTAGATTTGTTGTTTACAAAATGACCTAAATTTTGTTGCAAGTCAGGGGTGCCAACTGTTTTGAGGTGTCTAAATTGTGAGGCCCCCCTTAAAGTTACACATCCTACAGTTTATTATTTATTTGTAGCTCCTAGCTCAAGTAATTCCGAAACTTCTTCAGCAAGATCCAGTGTCCGTTCAGTAAGTCCTTTTTTCCGTATTGCTCTTATGTATGAAGATAACTCCCAAAGGAAAAAAAGCTAGACTAGATCATGATTTCTCAAGATTATCAACCATTCAACTTAGTAAAAGATGAAGGATTTAAAAAATTTATCAATTTGTTAGACCCTAGATATAATTTGCCAAATATCCAGACACCCTTAAAAATAAATTATTAAAAAACTATTTCGACAAAGCTTCAGCTTAAGCTAAAGGATATATTAAAAAATGTTAAATTTGTGGCCATAAGCTCAGATATTTGGACCTCGGTTGCAAATGAATCTCACAATATTATCTGTATCTTGTCATTCTATAGATGAACAGTTTGAACTAAAAAGGACAATTTTAGCCATAACAAAGTTGAAGAGAGCAAAACTTCAGAAAATATTGCCAAGGTCCTTCGGGAAATATGTGAAGAGTGGGGTATTTTTGATAAAATTTCTGGTATTGTTTCGGACAATGCTGCAAACATGATAAGGGCATGTGAATTACTGAAAAAAACATGTTCCATGCTTCGCATATTCTATGAATCTTGCAATGCTAGAAAATTTAAAAAAAGATTTAGTTCAACCTTTAATGAAAACATGTAGAGGAATTGTAACATATTTTAAATATAGTCCTGCAGAAACAACCAAATTTAAAAAAGAACAAAAAGTTTTATGGAAAGGAACAAATAATGAAAATTAAGAAGCCGACAAATTAATTCAAGAAGTTCCCACTAGATGGAACAGCAGTTTTTATATGATTGAAAGAATTTTATGAACATCCAGTGCATTAAATAACACCCTGCTGAGTCTACGCAATGCACCACAACCGTTATTAGCAGAAGACATTGCTGTTTTAAAGGATTTTGAAGTATGCCTCAAAATCTTTGAGAATGCAACCAAAAAAGTATCTGGATATAAATATGTTACTTACTATTTCTATGCTAATTCCAATTACTGTTGGAATATATAATTATTTAATGTCTGCATCTGCAAGAATTTCAACAGAAGAAGGGACAAAATTCTGCCAAGGTTTATTAGAATCTGTAAAAACACGGCTTTTTTCATATGAGCTTCGCACTATACCTAGAATTTCAGCTATTTTAGACCCGAGATTCAAAAAAGACGGATTTAGAAACAAAGAAAATGCAGATCAAGCTTCATGTTTTTTGGAGAATGAAATGTCACTCATACTAAATGTCAAATCTGCACTTCAAGACCAAGTAAATCATGTTGAAGATCTGCAGACAGAGACACCAGAAAATGATTTGTTTCTTTTTGGGTTTATGAAAGAGAAAATTAAGGAAAAAGGCCGAATTGCCTGTTTAAATTTCATTTTAAAACCATTATAAACTTTTATGGTGACACATTGTATTTGGGAATTATAAAGTTGAGGAGAAAAGGATATGTTTGCAGCATTCTCCGAAATTATGGTCGAACAAAAAGTGCAATAAGAAATGGTTCGAACTCTTAAAAAAATCCTCTCTAAAATATTACTATTATTAGACTTGCTTTCTAACATTCATACCGTTAAGACATATAGTTTGTAGATTAGTAAAAATTTCTTTCAAGATAAGAATTTTGAATGTGTAATATCATTATCCGATATACTTTGCTATACATCTCCGTCAGAAGAAAAGTTCATAGTGGTTTATTAACCATAATTTGTAAAGCGTGCTACGTGCTAAAACGTAGCTGGTCCTTCGAACCTTAAATGTGTGTATTCATGTTAAGTAATTAATATGGATGTAATAAAGTGGAAAAAATTCATGTATTAGTGTTTTCTTACTTTATTTCAAAATTAACCAGCGACCATTGAACTCCAGATAGAAAACTAAATAGTTTATAGACAAAGTTTGGCCACATTCGAGCCGGATCTTTAAAAATAATTTTGAACAAACAAAAGTAAGAAAACAAGTTCCTGTCCAAAGAATAGTAAAACTTCCTGTCCAAAAAATAGTGAAAGTTCCTGATGTAAAATTAAGTTCCTTGTATGACGTTCCAGAGTTCCTGATCAAGAAAAAATAAGTGCGTGCTAGTGAGTTCGAGTGAAAAAGTCGATTGAGTGTAAAAAGTTACAGTTAACTTAATTGCTTAATTGGTGCAGGAAAAGGTCAGATAAAAACATTAGTACTTAATAATATTTTTTTATATCTCTTTTGGATTTTTGTAATTATTAAGTTAATAAAAAACAATGGAAGAACTTGAGCTTCTAATTAAAAAACGAGCCACAGAAAAAGGTAAAATCACTAGAATCGACACTTGGTTCAATATTAATTCATTAGTACAAAGTGGAATATTTGCTTATAAAAAAAGAGAAGACATTTTAATTAAAGCCTTTGAAAGTTATTCCCCAATTCAAACTGAAATTGAAATAAGTAATAGATGAAACACAATGAACTAATATACCTTAAATCATACTTGAACGGCGAACCATTAAAACTAGCACTAATTTACAAGTAGCGTTAGATTCCCTTAAAAATAGATACGATAATCACCTGAACATAATCTATGTTTATATCAGAAACATACTTGAAATTCCTTCTTTAAGCAAAAAAAGTCTTAGGGAATTCCTTACACAAATTAATCAAAATTTAGAGGGTCTAAGAAACTTACTAGTAAACGTTGATGATTGGAGTTTATTACTGGTATCTATATATTTTTTCAAACAAACTAGATAGTAGCTCTAAAAATTCATTCGAATATGACATTCCTACAAATGACAGACCCAATTTTAGAGTACATTCCGATTTACGAATAAAGCGCGTTGACTGCATAGAAAATTGTTCCTTCTACTATCGACATGAGGCAGTTGAAGCGTTTATGCAATCTATGCGTCTCATGCGAAATTCGGAACACATTTTCAGCTTGACTTGACTTTAAGTGAACACAGTAATGGATACCGGCTTGACAATGGAAACAAAATTGTATAGGTTTCCAGTTTTAATAGAAGAAACGAATGAGATAATAACCTTATTTTTAAGTGAAAAGGATATGGAAAGAGCAAACCATGGTAATATTAATATATTATTTTACTTTCATTTATTTGATGCTTAGGCTAAGTGTTGGTCGTGTTTCTTACATTAGTGATATGCAAATATCACCCTGTATATATTTTAGTTTAGTAGGTTAAGTTATTGATTGTATGTAGACATAAATTATTGTTATTCAATTCAGCATGTTTATATTTTATATTTATATTTGACATAACAACATTTTTGTTACTTGCCAATATTGGGGTTTTAGAAGTAGAATAATAAAATTACATCTTAAGCTGAAAGGTTGTTTTTTAGTTAATTATAATATCTAACAACCAGCCCTTTTCCCATTTAATAGAAGAATACCACAACGCAGTATTTTTGCAAAACCTTGTTGCAAGAGAACAAGCTGCACCTGCACATGATAATAGTGGTGAATCAGTAGCTGACAACCCTTAGGTTATCTAAGTATGAACCCTATGACAGAATGCGCAAACAACCGTTCCGAATAACTTTAGCGCTTCGTGCACATCAATAAAACGGAACGATTTCGAAGCGCCGTGAAATAGTATTAGAGCCTATGCGTTACATGCGTAATTCGGAACGCACTCTTAGACTCATTTCTGCGATTTTTAGAAAAAAGATGTACAATTCTAGAAAGACAAATAATTCCTGATTTAAATTGTAACCAAAAAAGACATCAAGTTCAAAGAAACCACCCAACATGTACATATTTCACAAAATTCACAGAAAAATTCAAATTATAATAATGAAGTTCGTTCAAATTCACAAAGCGTAAATGGAAAATGTTTGTGCTGTACCTTAAACAATCATAGCATTCATAATTGTATGAAGTTTAGTAGGTTCTCTCATGAAGAGAAGCTTCAATTTGTTAGGAATAATCAACTTTGTATAAATTGTTTAGCATATAATCATTTTATTAGCGAATGCACTTCCCGCGGGTGTGGTACACATGTCAAAAAAGGCATCATACGTTATTACACAAAGACAATCCATACACTAATAGAAATTTCAACTATAAATACCCTCCAACAAATATGCCAAGAAACGCCTTTAATAATGGTGCCTATAGTAACAGTAATAGTAATAATGACAATAGTAGTTATTCAAGTAGTAGTTCACATTCGAATCAACAGCCAAACTCCTCTAATAATTCTTATGGACAAATAGAAAATAGTGACCCAGTTAATTCACAATCTCAAAATACTTAATTCTCACACTCAAGATAGTCGAACAACCCTGTCAACGTTTTATCCTCAAGCGGTGAGGCATTGTTGCCAACAGCCTTAGTAACCATGTCCTACTGTTCAAAAAGTTCCAATACAAGTTAAGGCTGCTTTAGATCAGTGTAGCACAACTTCATTAATTACCGAGAATTTAGTAGAAAGACTTCAATGTATTCCAGAAAATTCAAAGAATGAAATAAGTGGAATTGACGGCATAGTAAGGAATTCTTGCAAACGAGTACATGTCACATTTTGGTACAACGTAACCAAAAATATTAGTTTTAATGTGGCTTGTTCTCAAAAATTACCTCAGTTTTCGCTACGCCGAGACAAAATTTAAATCCCGTCTAATATATCTACAATTATAAATAGCCGACCCCTCGTTCCACATTCCTTCAAAGGTGGATTTGTTAATAAGGACAGACATATATTATCTATAGTTTGATTACAGGTGGTATAATTAAACTTCAAAATAATTTCCTTACTTATTGGAAACTAAGCTAGGCTGCATTATTGGTGGACCTATTCCTCAAGATGCCATTTCTTATTACTCTAATAACTGTTTCTTCTTCCAAACTTCAAATCCAAATGATGTATTGGCAAAAATTCTGAGAAATAGAAGAAATCCCCAACAAGGAAAAATTTCTAATTCCAGATGAAGAATTAGCTGAAAGGAGTTTTGTAGATACTTAGTATCCAGGTTCTAGAAGATAGCTCATTTCAAGTAAAGTTACCACTAAAAAGTCCAAAAGAGCATTTAAAGTCAATCATACGCAATGGCAAAAACTAGATTTCTTAACTTAAAATAACATTTTTAAAAAATCCAAAATTGTTTGCACAATACAAATCCTTCATAGATGAGTATGTATCCTTAAATCACGCCAGAGTTGTTCCTTTATCGTTTCATAATAAATTCCAAGATAATAAATATTTTATCCCACACCTTTGTGTGATTAAGAAAGAAAGTGCTTCCACAAAATTGCGTGTAGTATTTGATGCAAGCATGAAAACAACATCAACTGTGTCTCTTAATGATATTATGCTCAAAGGTTTTACCGTTCAACCAGAACTATTCGATATTCTTTGTAGATTTCGAACTTTTAGATTTGTATTAACGTGTGACATTCAAAAAATGTATAGAATGATTGAAATACATCCGTCACACACCTTCCTACAAAATATTTTGTGGCGTGAAACACCCTCTCAACCTCTAAAATGTTTAGAGTTGTTAACTATTTCTTATGGCACCAACAGTGCCCCATATTTAGCTACACGGACGTTAAATTAATTAGCGAACCGAAGCAAGGCAATATTCCCTTTAGCTTCAGATGTTATTCTTAGGCAGTGCTATGTAGATGATATTTTGAGTGGTATTAATTCTTTAGCCACTTTGAAGGAAACTTATAATCAGTTACCAAATTCCGCAAATTTTTCTTTGCATAAATGGGGGTCAAAAAACTCTGAATTCTTAAAAAATGTTCTCAAATATTCTTCGCAACAAAATGTAAATTTGAAAACAGAAATAAATTCTAACAAAGTTGTAACGAGGTTTTTTTTCTCGTTAAGAATTCTTTTCGTTTTAAAATATATTACTCATTTAATTTCGTTTACAACCCGTTATACCCTCTGACTATAATTAGTCCAGGAAATATAGCCTGAATATGACCATTTTACAATGTTTCCCTCAGAGTGGCTGATTTTGCTTGACAAGAGGGCAAAATCGATGTAGAATAAGATGCACTCACTCCGATCTCTGAAGTCGTTGTGGAAAATTTTTTAACGAGGTAAGAAGGGCGTGATTTCAATAAAAATGACGTTTTTCGTGAATATCTTTTTTCCCTTCAATTTTACAGAAAAAACGTAGAGACCTTTTTTTTCTCCTCAAAAGATCTACAAATCTAGACTTTGCACGTCAAAAAGTATCGATTAGGTCCAAAGTTATGAGCAAAAAAACATTATTATTAATAAACAAATTCAAAACCCGATGTTATCATTATAAGGTATGTGAAGGCAATAACGCCAGGCTGGTAATAACGCCATGATGTCGTAGATCAGAGATTTTTGATCCAAACAGCAGATGGCGCTAAATGTTGTTTACTCCCATAGGTATAGGTGTCCTGTTCAAAGATTTACTACTCTGTGGTGAGAAACGTCAGTGCTGCAGTGTGTTTTTCATCGGACGGACGTTTGTTTGTGGACTGTTATTAAATATTGAAAACCTATCGAGTGCTGTGTTACAGAAACAAAATAGGTAATTTAGTTTTTTATGTTAAATGTTTAATCAGGGTATTTTTGTGGTTACATTAATCAAAAAAAAGTTTTTTATTTCTTTTTCTTTCTTTAAGTAAACATAGGTTATGTTAAAAAATGTAACTGTTAGCAATAACGCCATACTAAGGTCTAAGCAATAACGCCATGGCGTTATTGCCAACAGCTGAGATTTAAAACAATAATTTAAAGCAGCACTTCTTTGTGCGTTTCTGGTTTGTTAAATCTTTTTTTTCTGTTGCAGCGTAAGATGCCCAGACGTAGAAATCAGGGCCTAAGGGGTAACTGGGACGCAGAATCGCTGCAAAATGCCATAAATGATACTCAAAATGGCATGTCTGTAAATATGGCGAGTAACACATACGGCATTCCTCGGCGAACTTTAAGAGAATATCTGCAGAAAGGAAACATGGCAAAATTTGCAATGGGTCGAAAAACGATCATCTCGCCTGAACAAGAGGAAGAGCTTTGTAGGAGAATAATCCGCCTGTCGGAAGTAGGATACCCATTAACTGCAAAGGTATTACGTCGATGTGTTTACAATTTTGGTGTGACAAACAATATCAAGAACCCATTTAGTGCTGAAAAACAAATGGCTGGCCGTTTCTGGCTGAAGCATTTTTTTGAGAGGCATCCTGAAATCAGAGTGCGCAAAGCTCAAAATATGAATCCAGCGAGGGCTCAAAAGCTAAACAAATTTATTGTTTCTGACCATTTTAATAAACTCGGAGCTCTTCTTATCGATTTAGACATAATGGATAAACCGGAGCATATTTACAATATGGACGAGAAAGGATGCCGTTTGGGTTTACATCATCAGCAAGGTGTGCTCGCGAAAAAAGGTGCTAAAAGAGTTCACCTTGTGGCTAAAGAACATTCAGAGAATGTAACAGTGGTTGCATGCGGCAATGCAATGGGATCTTCTATTCCTCCTTATATTCTTTTTAAGGGTATAAGAATGAAGCCAGAGTGGGCCGACGCCTTACCAGTAGGTAGTAATAAGATTGCAATGACGCCAAAGGCTAGCATGACCATTGAAACATTTAAAAAGTGGCTTTATCACTTTAACCAGTATAGATTGCCTGGACCTTGCGTGCTAATTTTCGATGGGGCCAAGTGTCATTTAGACCATTCGATTGTAACAACTGCAGATGATTTGGGCATAACTTTATATTGCTTGCCAAGCAACACAACACATGAACTGCAACCCATGGATAAGGCTGTGTTCCGTTAATTTGAACATTATTGGGACGATGAGGTCATGAAATTTTGGTCAAGATACAGAGACCGATCCTTAACTAAGCAACGTTTCGGAAGCATCCTCTCAGTTGTATGGGATAATTGTATGACACCAAAAAATATCAAATCCGGATTTTCAGCTTGTGGCATTTATCCCTTCAATCCGGACATACTGCCAGAGGTTGCTTATGCACCAAGTACTGTGACTGAAAGAGAAGACCCAGAAATAAAGCAAATTGAGCCAGCCCAAAGGGATGACAATCAACAAACCGTTCAGTAAAACCTCCGATAATTCGAGAGAATACACCATCTCCTGGTCCTTCTGGTGTGGCTCCCAAACGTCGACGCTTGGGCAAAAAACGATACAGTAGCAGCAGTGACAGCAATGTGGAAGTGTTTGAAAGCTCTTTCGAGGGTGATACTGGCAACGATTCCGAAAATTCTAATGCCGAAGAAAAATTAAACGTTACCTTTTCTGAAATGCTTGAGACTCCAGATATGACCCAAAAACCTACAACTCGTCGAAATACAGCAATAAACAGCAGAGCGCAAAGGATTACCAAAGACCTCTTTAAAAAGACTGATCCGAATGTTAAAACATTAGTGCCAACAAGAAAGGAGTCAAAAAACATAACCAAGTGCAGTTCGTCAAAATCGACACTAAAGGAAGGCGATAAAGCCATTAGCAAGAAATATGCTCCTAAACTTCAACTACAGAAAAACAGTTCAAATAAGGGTAGTTGGTATTGCAAAGCCTGCAAGGAAGACAGGAAAGCTGATATGCATTTATGCTTTTCTTGCAAATGCTACCTGCATGACGAATGTGCAGGTTTAACTAGAGAAGACAAGGAGGAGGGTTACATCTGTCCTTACTGTGCTTAGTTATCTTAAGAGTTTTTAAATGTTTACTAAGTAACCAAAGAATGTTTATGTTCAGTTTTAATGTTTTAATTTTATAATAAAGAAATGTTTGCAGTAAACCGTTTAGTTTTTAATATTTTTTAATAAAAAGTTCTATGTTCTAGGTATTAAACGCATATGGCGTTATTGCTTACACTGAGTTAGCAATAACGCCAATTCGCATTAGATCACAAAAAAAATTACTGTGGCCCTAATTTAACCTAATTTTATTTAATATGTGTTTTATTACTTGCAGTACAGTCCTATCACCCTGTTTAATATTTGAGATCTGTAAAAATGAGTTATTTTCATTAAAAAACAAAAATGTGAAGCTTAAGGTGGCGTTATTGCCTACACTTACCTTAATGTCTTTATATTACACCTAATTATACCCTCAAATTCACAAATCACGTGTACGAAATCTGGAATCTGTAACTTGATTAATTTGCAAATTATGACGTAATATACAAATGTTCGTTTTGTTAGTAGATTTCAATGTTATAAGTCATGTGTCGTTAATATTTTTCAGAAATATGCAATTTCGCAACCGTGGGAATGATTATTTAAAACGGCCTTAGTTGTAAAATGCAATATACCGCATGCTCAATGAATTTTGCAATATATTATCACGTACATTGATAGAGTACCTATGAAATAAGCTTTAATCTGAAAAAAGATTCGTCTAAATTCCTTGAAAAACAACGGAGTGACAAACCGTCAAAGTTTAAGGTTCATTGTTCAACAATTTCAGGGTGCAGCGAAAAAAAAAAAGATATTCATGATCGGAATACGGAGTACTTTCTCTGTTTAAAATATTAATTCTAAGGGGAACCGATAACTAAGCTAAAAGCCATTTCCAAAGTTCATGCTACGCTTCGCTTCGACTCACTCGAGAAAATTTCTCGCTGAGCGCCTTCAAACTCGACCCTGGAGCGGCATTGGTACGTTTATCGGAAACTATTAAAGATACATTGATGATTTTTTTTTAATTTCATACTACTCGACGAGAGGAATCCATTTTTATTATCTAAATTATAAAATTTCACATCCCGAATCGTCAATGGCGCTTTTATGAAATATCTAAAGTTTGCGGTATTTTTTCCGCTGTCATTTATAATGTTTATTTGAAATCTTTAAAATTTCTCTTCTAAACAAAATGAAAAGATTACTTTTTAGCAACTGCCACCAGACTTTGATCTACAAGGCTCGAACGATGCAGTTTTGGAGAACGGCGTTCGAGGACTACTTAATGGCAACAGGCCAACACGAGGCGGTCGAGAAAGTAAAATTATCGATACTTCGCAATATGATTGGAATTGAAGCGGCTAGAATTATGGCTACATTCGATATCCCAAGAGAACAAACTGAGAATTATAATTTCATGTTGGACACAATTGGTAATTATGTAAACCCAAGAGTAAATGAGTGTTTCGAGAGGTATAACTTCTCAAAACGAGTTCAGAAAGAGGGTGAAACCTTTGAGCAATTTTTAACAGACTGTAAACACCTGGTAAAGTCTTGCAACTTTAACATGATAGACCAGACAGAGACAGTTGAAGAAAAAGCTTTACGTGACAAAATGGTGATTGGGATAAGAGACCCAACAACGAGAGAAGCCTTGCTGAGAATAGACAAGCTGACTTTGAAGAAGGCAATCGATTTCTGCAGAACTAGTGAACAAAGTAGGAACCAGAACTCTCAGTTTCGACAAAATAATGGAGAAATAGAAATAAGTCAAGCGACAAGAAGACATAAAGGAAAAAAGGTAACAAATAATGTTAAGTTTAATTCTCAGACAAGTGAAGTGTTTCAATGTAGGCGGTGTCAGAAAAAGCACAAAGCTCGTGAGTGTCCTGCATATGGAAAAAAATGTAATAAATGTGGGTTATTAAACCATTTCTCTGTAGCATGTAAAGTCAAAAATGTTAAGTCTGTAGAGCAGGAATCCGACAGTGATAGCTCTAATGATTTCTCAATCAATAATGTAAATATTTGTAAATGTAAAAGTATGTCATGTAATCACAAGAGAAGTATCTGGGAAGAAAAAATTGAAATTGAAGGAAATAAAATAATAACAAAGCTAGATACGGGGGCAGAAGTTAATATTGTTCCTTTAAATATCTTTAAAAAAATTAATAAACAGTTCAGGGTCAGGCCCACAGAATGTATCTTAAAAGCCTTTCAAGGGTCATTAACAAAACCATTGGGGATTGTAAATTTAAACTGTAAATTCAAAAATATAGATGTTTTTGAGGATTTTTTAATTGTTGAGGATGCAAGTCAGGTTCTCATAGGCGGTCACACATGTTTAAGACTAAATTTGATCAAAAGAGTAAAAATTGTTAATGATGTAAATGCGATAGATTTGGGTAAAAATGTATTCATCAATGATAATATGGATGTGTTTTCAGGTGCAGGTTTATTTCCTGGCAAATGCCATATAACAACCAACGAAAAATTTGAGCCGGTTAGTTATCCTCCAAATAAAGTACCTTTAGCTATTAGAGAGGCATATAAAGCTGAATTAGATAGGTTAGTTAAACGCAAAGCAATAATGAAAGTAGAAAAAATTGACTCTCATGCTAGTATAATTAGAATCGTCTTAGTAGAGAAATCTAATGGTAAAACCAGACTATGTTTATATCCATCAGATTTAAACAAGAGCATAGTTCGAAAACCTAAAGCAAATTTAAGCATTGAAGAAGTATGTTCAAAATTAAAGGGTAAAAGTATATATACAGTATTTGACTTATCAGAAGTTTACCATCATTTAAAATTGGATGAAAGCTCCTCATGGAAATGTTGTTTCGCAACTCCATTTGGAGTATACAGGTATACGGTACTACCTTATGGTCTGTCAAACTCCCAAGATCTGTTTGATGAAATGATTGAAAACCATTTCAGCAAAATTAAAAATGTAACAATATGTCATGACGACATGATTGTGGCAGGGGCGACAAAAGAGGAGCATGACAAAGCTGTAAATGAAGTATTATTAAAAGCCAGACAAGTAAATGCTAAATTTAATAAAGACAAACTTCAATACTGTCAGACAAAAGTTAAATTCATGGGGCAAATTTTCAATAAAAATGGTATGGAAATTGATCCAGATCGTGTGGAATCTCTTTGTAAGTTAAAAAGCCCAGAAAATAAATTAGAATTGCAGAGAATAATTGGTTCACTTAATTATGTGAGGCGATATGTTCCAAATATGGCTGAACATATGTCACCTTTATGTGAATTGCTTAAATCCAATATTGAATGGCAGTGGCTTCCAAAACATGAACAAACATTTAAAAATATAAAAAAAATTATTTGTAAAACACCTGCATTAGCACCATTCGATGAAATCAAGAAAATTGTATTACAGTGTGATGCATCTAAGAATGGGTTGGGCTGTTTCAGGAACACTCGAATGTACTAAAGTTAGTTGCGTGTTCATCTCGTACGATGAACAACCATGAAGTTAATTATAGTCAAATCGAAAAAGAATTACTAGCAATACATTATAGCACTCAGAAATTTCATGATTTTATTTATCGATCTAATGTTGATGTGCAGACGGACCACAAACCAATTATCCCGATAATGAAAAAACCTATTTGTAAAATTGGGTCAGTAAGATTACAACGCTTGCGCCTTAAGCTACTAAAATATATATGTATATTATGTTCCTGGAAAACAGGTACATTTCGCAGATATGTTATCCAGAGCCAGCTTAAATTCTGACTATTGTGATTTTGATATGTTTGAAACTGTTCATTCAGTATCCAGACATTTACCCATGTCAGATGAAAAAAAATGTGAATTTAGAAGAGAAACAGCTAATGATATAGTTTCAAAACAAATTTCGGATTATTACTATAATGGCTGGCCAAAATTAGATGCCGTTCCTTTAGAATGTAAACCATACTATACAAGTAAAAACGACATTTATGTAGAAGCAGGTTTAGTTTTCATTAATAATAAAGTAGTTGTACCTGAATCTTTAAGACTGCCAATGTTGAAATTGTTACACAAAGGTCACATGGGCATAAATAAAACAACACATAAGGCAAGAAAAATATTATATTGGCCAAATTTAACGGCTGATATCATGAACTATATAAAAAAATGCAGAACTTGTGAAAAACATATGCCAAGGGGTATTAAGGAACCGCTGTTACCTCACTCTATCCCGAAACTCAGGTTTAATAAAATTGGTGTAGATATCCTTGAATTCGGATCAAAAGCTTACCTAATTTTAGTGGACCACTTCTCACACTGGATTGAGATCTGTCCACTATTTAATAAAACATCAGATTCAGTAATTAATGTTATGCAGGAGGTATTTACAAGATTTGGATACCCCCAACATATAATAGCCGATAACTTACCATTTCTGTCAGCAAAATGCAAAAATTACTATAAAAATAAAGACATAAAAATACTTACCTGTACACCATACCATCATCAAAGCAATGGACTCTCTGAAAAGGCTGTTAATTTAGGCAAACAAATATTGCGTAAAAGCTTGGATGAAAAAAGCGACTATAGGGAATTACTTTTAGAATATAATAACACAACAATAATAAATTTACAGGCATCTCCAGCTCAAATATTGCAGAGCCGAACCCTTCGAACACAATTACCAATAATAGAAAGTAAATTAGAACCACAGATTAGAACACAAATATTTAGATATTTATGTGAGCAAAAACAAAAAGTTGAAAAACAATATAATAAAACTAGCCGTAAAACTGAGTCAATTTTTAGAAAGGGAGATAAAGTAGTAGTAAAAAGCTCTAAAGACAAAATATGGCATAAAGCAGTAGTATTAGAAAAGGCTGTTGAGCCTCGGTCATATTGGTTGCGCAAGGAAAAGAATAATAGAATTGTTAGACGTAATAGTAGTCAAATGAAACTCTCATTTACCAGGACAAACACTGATGACTTACTGTTAGAGCCGGAATTGCATCCTGATGACAAATATAACAGTAGACATGATTTAACAGATCATGAAAACAACAACATTGTTGAAGACCTAAATATTTTACATGAAACTGAAACTATTACATCCAATGAGATAAACAGCCCAGATACCTCTCTTGGCAACAGATCTCGATTTGGTCGATGTATTAAACCTGTTGTAAAACTTAACCTTCAAGGGGAAGGTGTTTGGTATTTATATATATGTTCGGAACACACCTGATGTGTCATAAGTCATATGTCATGACATTGACACATCAGAGCCATTCCATCCTTTATGATTGTAAGACATGTATCGACCTTAACAAATAAAGTATATCTAATAATATCTTATGTTTAATAAACCATCAACCAATAACTTAAATATAAATAACAGAACATTAAACAGTCTCTAGCCAGCCTGTTCAGGGATTCTTTGCAGTTTTTCAAGAGATTATTCATTGTCCTTGTTGGTGGCATGGCATGGGCCACCATTGTTAAATTGTTCAGAATTAGATTTCAATATTTTTAGTTCAAAGGATATAAATTTAGAAAATATTCCTGAACAAAGACAAACTGAAACTTCGTTGCATAATTTAAAAAATGATCCTTGTTTAACGTTTTGGAATACATTGTTCTCAAGTTTTTCGTCAATTGTTAAATTAAAAAGAGTTGTCGCTTATTTACTTCGTTTTGTAGAAAATTCCAAACATGGTTCTATCAAGTTTTTAGGCCCATTATGTGTACAAGAGTTACAAAACTTGCAATTTATTATAATAAAAAAACTTACAGCAGCACAATTTTTCGAGAGAGCTTTCCGAAATAAAATCTAACAAAACAATTTCAGATAGGGCTACTCTGCAATTATCTCCCTTTATAGATAACTTGGGGCTCCTCCGGGTGGGAAGTAGATTAAAACATTCCAATATACCGTATGGTCAAAAATTTCGAATATTGCTACCATAAAAAAACTCTAAAAAACTCAGATTGTTTATACTCAAGTTGAAACTGCAAAAATCAATAACTAGTTACCACTTAAGGTCAAATGAACAATTAACTAACTTTTTGACAATTGTAACAATATGAATGCAATACAAAAATTCACTATAATTATAAAAGATCAACTTATTCTTGTTGGAATCCTTTCAAATGTCTTGTTTCTGATATTTCCTTTTCTATTGCTTGTCCCATTGCTCTCAAAAATTCTTCGAGACTTGCCAAGGATCCTTCTAAAAATAATGCATGAGCCAAGAAAGGTATTTTTCTCAATGGTCTTCCACTTAATCCCAGGCTTTTCTTACATACCTATTTCTGATAACAGTTTTGTCTCTGAAGAATGTGATTCAGCATTATTAATTGTATGTTCAATGGGTTCCAGCATATTACCTTTGATAACATTTACCTTTATAAGTTCATTTATACAAGTATAGTATACTTTGTAAATTGCATGTATGGAAGGGTAGTTTAAGAACTGTTTAATATCAGCTCTATCTATGAATGCCAAGTCAATTTTTTCAGTAATATTGGATGTAGCAAATATCAGTACATTCGAGTGCCTTTTAATCTGATCTATTTGGGTAAGAAGTGCATTAACAACTCTAATTGAATCTAATGGTTCTACACCTGCTAGACACTGATTTCTGGCATGTGCTAAAGATTCCACTTCATCTAGTAACACACAGACTAAAATATTTTTATTTTCTATATCATTGATTCTAGCGAATACTTTATTAACTAATTTTCCACTTTCTGAAAACCATTTGGAAAATAAACTGTGGCTATTGATTTCTATAAGTACACCAGATCCAAATCGGTGTCCCATTCTACTTGTAAGTTTTTGTGCTAAAGCCTTACAAAGTGAAGTTTTTCCAGTACCTGGGGGACCATGAAGTAAAATTACTCTGTTACAGCTGATTACATTGGTATCAACTCCTTTATCGGAAAACTCCATCATTGTCTGTGCGTATTTTAATAAATTTTGTTTAATATGTTGTTATCAAAAAACAGATTTTCCCACATATTTAACAGACAAGAAGATGGTAGAACTAATTGAGTGGATATGGTTATTTCACTATAACTTCCATCTTCTTCGTTTTGAATAAGAGGTCCTTCAGTATCTAATGTGTACACAAACCAATTAATATTTATGCTGCTAAAATCCACGAAACATTTATCATAGTTTGGAATTTCCCCAACTATAATGGTATGGACATATCTATAAAGACAAGTTTTTTCTTTCTTTTTAAAGGTTATCACACTATTTGGACGAACAATAATATCCTTCAGATATATTTCTACTAATGTTGTTATTGCCTCTCTTTGAATAACTCTATCTTTAGTTAAAACAATTTCTATATCTAAGTTATGAATACGAGGCATTTTTTTTACTTTTATTTTCAATAGACAGCCTAAGTGCTTACGTCACAACTGTGGGCGGAGCCTGGACTGGTTCCAAACAAACTCTCTTTCAATGTAAAAGTCCCATAAGGAATTTTTTATTCAGTGTTTTCAACGTTATAAAGGCAAAATAAGACATCTAGTTTCCATATTGTGTTAGAGGAACGAGCCTTTTAAGTGTTTTTGTATAGGTTTTTGCCAAGGTGAGTTAATTTAATTACTAAATTAAGTTGAAAACTTTTTGAGGTTATGTTGGCTATTTTATTTTATTTGAAACCATCTAAACTGTATTCTTAATTTCTATATTCTATTATTTTCAGATGGCTTCAAAACATGTCTTAAAGCTTTCAAGCATCAATGATTTCTTAGGCGATAACAAGATTATAAAGAAGGGTGAAAATGCTCTAGAATCCAATCACGTAAAGAAAATGGAATTTGATTCTGATTTGATGATCATAAGGGGAGAAGTGCTAGCTATCATGAAAAATAAATTGTACGATGTCGTTATAGGTATGACATTGCCTTTTTCAATATTATACAGTGAACTAATGTATTAATGATTTTTTTAGATTTAGAAACGAGTGGCGAAATGAAGTCAGCAACATGCACTTGCCCACGAGGTATACAATGCCATCATATTGCAACTTTTTGGGCATTATCACATCTCCGTAACAGATAAAATATGTACATGAAATGTACCTTCTGCTTCTAACCCCAAATTGGAGCCTGTGAAGTCTGCTGAAGAGCTTTTTCCGCCAAGGCCATATACAGCGATTGAAGGTGGAGTGCCAGAAGAATCCATCCATAGACTCAAGCAGGAGCTATCCACATTTGGAAATACCATTGTCTAAAAAAGAAATAGTCTGTCAACCTAATGAGTATAACAGAGACCCTAAAAAGAGAGATGCATATATACTGAGAGGTGGCGGTTTAATAAATTGCGGTGAAATTTGGGACTTTCAAATACTTGCGTAGCCGAAATACTACTGGCCGATATCAAATACTTGCGTAGCCGAAATACTACTGGCCGATAGGCGGCACCATGATAACCTTAAAATAAACAACAAGTAAAAAGATTTCAACTTATCTGTGTACCTACCTAGCCAACCAAATAAAATTTTACCTTTTTTATGTAAAACAGTGAGAGCATTATACCCATTGTCTTCATGTAATTTAATAGGCGAGAATATAAGAAAGCTGTCTTTGTGACAATAATGAAAATTCAAATACAATAATTATTTCTACATTTACCAAAACTTTCATTAAAGTAAATTAGGTATCTATCACCATTGTATCTATCACTTAATTTAAAAGAAGTAGGTATTCGAAATTCGGATGAATGCTCTTTTGTTTGTTAGGTATTATATTATGTTTTTCGTCATTTTTGAAATGAATATTCGATGTTTATACACCGATTTAAATAAGCCTTACTAAAGTATATTTCACAATATTTCGTTGACCGATATCTGGTCGGATTGATAATAAAAGTTCATCAATCACTCATTGTAAAGTACCTAACAGTAACAGATCCGTAGTCGGTAAAATTTAGATACTAAAACATAAATTAAATTTATTTTGTGAAAAAAATCACTGAATTTCTTAAAAACATATTCAACTTTTATTTATTAATTGGAATTGAATAAATTAAACTGTTGAAACATACAGGGAGGCCCACCGTATACGCTTTAGTTTATTTCATCTAATCGGTAGATATGTTATCAAAAAATGAATCAAATAAAAAATATATACGATACTGTGTTATCGGATTAACGTCTACCTGCTGTGGGTTTTTCTCTGGAATCAATCATATTGGTGTTAAGTTAAACCTTAAACCGAAATATCTTGTAATGGAGTTTATATGCTGTGAAAGTAATTTCGAATTTTAAATGAGATATGAATTGAATTTATTTCTTTTAGTTAATCGTATTTTACATTCCGTTCGATACCCCTATATCTATACCGAAATTATTTTCCACAAATGATGTTAATGCGTAAGTTTTCCATAAAAAAATATTCAAAAGAAACATTCTTTTGTTGGACAAATAGATGAACACATTTATATATAATCTTTATCACAGAGATGAATTCCTAATAGAATCGGTATTAAGAACTTCTTGTATAACAATCGGGTTTTGGGTGAAAGTATTGTTATGGATTTTGTAAAAAAAAATTATTAATAACAATTTTTTATTAAATTTCCTTTTATTCTACTAAATTGTACATAAAATAACAATAAAAACAAAAAAATTCAAAGATATGTACATTAAACTTTGATTTAACTCAAAAGTGAGCTAACCTAGAAATATTTGAAAATGAAACGTAAAGTACATAAAAGTCTAAAATAAAGATGTTCAACTGTCACTTATTTTGCAAAATTGTCAGTTTGTCAGATTTTTTTCTGCTTTTTTTGCAGCAGCAGCTTTCAACGATCTATATTTGAGATCCTTAAAAATTAAAGTTCTTATCAATATTTCTAATAAAAAAGATCTATGTACTTTACATTCATTTTCGACAAACCAATCAGACAAGTGCTTTCGCAATTTATTGATAACTTGATTTTTCATCTTTTTAGATAATTTCGACTTTCCCATTAATCCCACAAAATATTTTGAAAAATAATGCATACTTATTTTTGTGAATTATTTTAAAATAGGTGAAGGCACTTTCCAGTGTCAAATTGAAAAGTCTCCTTTATTAAAATTATTAAAAAATATAAGACATTCATTTTTATCCTGAGCTCGATTCAGATCATCTTCTAAAAATTCTTTGCATACATTACACTCGTATTTATCTAATACCTTTTTACACAAATATCCTGCAAAATAAACTTCTGAACTATTTTTAAGAGTAAATTTCACAATCGCTTTCATATGAAGAACTTCAGAGATTTTGGGCTCAAATTCGACAGTCCAGAGTTACCTAAAAATATAATTGTTTCTTGTTAAAATGTGCGGTTTATTGCATTAATAAAAAACAATGATTATTCTAATCAATTTTAAGATACATATTTAAAGAACAGAAAACAGTTTGCTGTTATCTTCAGTACAAATAATTTTACCAATACCTTTTAATCTATATAATGCATAGTTGGTGAAACACTATGTTTGCTTAAGATTAATCAGCTCAATGAAATATTTTATGGTTACTTTCTTAAACAATGGTACTACATACAATCTTGCAAAGTGTTTAAAAAAAGCTACAATTTTATAAAAATTCAAAATGACAAATTCTTAGAACAATGTAAGTACCTATCAAGTAATAAGTCTAATAAATATGTCCACTATTATACAGGTTGTCCCATTTACAAGAAATAAACAGATTTACAAAACCTAATTGCTTTATGTAAAGCTACACTTTTGCGATTAAAGAACAGGGAAAATAAAATGTGATTGTTGTAATGTGAACTACTATCAGGATTATTCTCATTTGATTAGTTAGGTATAGAAGTTAGCATTATGCAAATGATTCGAAGATTCTTAAATAATTATATTCTTGTTTTACTTCCTGTTCAATTAATAAAATACAAAGAAAAATTAATAACATTTATCATATTTGAAGACACAAAACCTGCCAATTACGGCCACCTTTATATAACGGCCAAAATTCCCTGTTTTTTTAGTGGCGCGTTTGGCGTTGGCAACTTAAAGGTAATCTGTTTATTCTCTGTACATACTTAATATAACCTGTAGTAATGTTTATTGTTCTTGTAATTTTTACAAATTCAGAAACACTATATAAATGTAATAGTTTTCCCTTCGAATTGATGAATTGTAGAGCTCATTAAATCATGAATATTTCAATTTTCAAGTAAAGATTTTTCTATTTATGATTAAGTAAATTACCTGAGTTGTGAATCCACTCAATGCATATTTTTTCATCATGAACAGGAAATGTAAATTTTCTCAATCCTGGGTTATTTCTACTGGATTTTCCACAATGATAATAGGCACATTTGTTACCTGACATCTGTAACACAAAACGATAATTATTAATTAGGAATATGTTGTACAATAACTAAATATATTACTACAAAGTAGTGCTAACATTGTTATTAGGATCATAATATGCACATAATTGTATTCAACAAGTTCCTTATTCATCTGTTTGGTGTTCACATTTTTTTTTATATATGTATGTATTATTTTTGGAATTTTCTATTCATATCTTTTATTTTTACTAGTTTTTTGGGATTCTTTGATTTCTTACCTTAATAGGTCTTTCAAGACTAAATAGATGTTGAATTATCAAATAAAATAATAACAAATTCCAAAACAGAAATAAAACATTTATTACTCCACTGGTTTCACAAATTATATTTCTATTGTGGAATTTGTTATTTTATTTGATAATTGACTTTTCATATAATACATTATAGTCGAGATTATAGTACTTTGGTTTAAGTTTTCATTTTTATATATTTATGTACAATATTGTTCCTGTACATTTCATTTAATATTATTGCCTATGGACTGAAGATACAGATGCCGTAAATTATTCACACAAAATCTTAAACATAGTGGTAGCATAATTGTGACATAATGGTCCTTACTCACAGTGAAATATTGTTAGCGACCTTTATACCTTTAAAAGCTTTGGTTGGATACAAAGATAATATATGTAATAAGACCTCAACTTGGAGGATATGGAAGAAGTGAACATCTAACTTGTAAGTTAAATCCATCACCAGGGTTAATGTTATGTATTTATCAAATTAAATAATCTATGCAAAATGTAGGCATCTATTATAATTATAAATATATATTATTATTTGTGTATGCATACTTACATTGAATTAAGTTAAAACACTGGTTAATGGCACTTAGTGTCCTTGAACAAGAATAAATAAGTACAAACTCTCTGGTAAAAACAATATTTTCAACACGATGCTCGTTTTAAAACAACCACTATCTATAAAAAGTATGTACAGAATAACAGCAAAATTATCCAAAATTCAAGAAAGTCATGAAAACGATCCACGCAATTACGACAAGAAGTACATACTTTATAAATGCAAGCAAAATGCAATTTATCTCTGAATGCAATGCTAAAACATTTTCACCCTTCACCTACTATTTAGTAGTTATTACGGATGACCTTCAAAAACATTCTTGTGCTTTGCAGGTAGATTTATTTGGAAAATAGAATAAGGATACGAAGTGTCGTCACATCTAGCGTTTAGTAACATAATCACTCAAAACATACAGATATCTTTTCTAATTCGAAGTGAAATATTCCATTCAGCGCCCTCTGAACGTTTTGTCCAGCTTTCACAATACGCCATCTATACGTCTAGTCCAAAATTACGAAAAACTGTTAAATTATTAGTCCATATGGTTGTTAGACTATTTCTTTTTTAGACAATGGAAATACTGTGGGATTGACTTGATTACTAAATAATCAAGAATCGAGTGAAGAATCTTCTACTACAGGTTGTAATTTCCCAGTAATTGAAGAAATAATTTCTTCCCAAGAATTTTTGGAGGCTACGGATAAAGTAGTAGTCTTTAAATAAAAAAGTATAATTGAGGACCAATTAATACAAGACATTGCTGCTGCCACCACCGGTCAGGTTTCAAATGAGAAGTGCTATCTTGCAAGGAAGTTTCGATTAACTGCTAGCAACTTTGGACCCATCATTTCAGCTTGTAAGAGAAACAGTGTGCGGATTCACCGATAATGTAGTGTCGCGCCGCGCCGCCTATGTGAGCGTGCACCTTTAAGGTCTATTTATAAACTTGCAGTTGCCGTCGCCGTTACCGTTCCCGCTCCCGTTGCTGTTCGACGTTGCAGTTGCCGTTGATAGTGTCAATTTATAAACTTGATGTTCGCCGACGTTGTGTAGATAATCTTAATCTATTTAAGATCGAAAACATCAAAGTGAAAAGAAGAAGAAGATTGTCGTGCAATTTTCGTTGATTAGGTAGAGGTAGTTAGAGTTAGGTACTTTGTGCCCACAGATTACTCATTTTGTGCCTTTGTAGATTATATCAGTTTTCGTGAATTTTTATAAGTGCCTTTTTGACTAAAATGGATGACGATGACATCTATTTAGGTATTCTTGGAATACTTTTATGTAGGACTGCTTTAATTAAAATTAAGCAAAGACGTATACGGCGTTTTAAGGTACGTCCCATTAATAGAACAAGGAGGTCATTAGGAAATTTCCAGTATTACAAAAGAATGAAGTCTTGGGACCCTCAACAATTTTTTAAGTACACCCGCTTGACTGAGCCATTGTTCGACAAATTGTTAAAAGAAATCAGTCCGCTAATTAAGAAGCAAGGAAGATCTGACGGCATTTCAGCAGAGCAAAGATTAGTGATAACACTTCAGTAATTATATAAACTTTTACTCTTTTATGTATAATATTAATGTTTCATTAATTTTGTAGATATCTTTCGCAAGGTACGAGTATGCAAGCTCTAGCTTGGAGTTTTAATGTGGGCTTAACAAGCGTACATAAAATAATTCATGAAACTTGCCAGGCTATATGGAACAAATTAAGTAACATATATTTAGCCACTCCGTCAAGCCAAAACGAATGGATGAACATAGAGAGAGGTTTTCGTGAGCGTTGGAATTTTCCGCACTGCATAGGAGCCATCGATGGTAAACATATTACAATACAAGCACCAGCCCTAAGTGGATCTCTCTTTTATAACTATAAACACAAGTTTAGTGTTGTCCTATTGGCAACATGTGACAGCCAATATCGCTTCACTAGTGTGGATATAGGTGCCTATGGTTCCCAAAGTGACGGAGGTATTTTTAAGAACAGTAGTTTTGGACAACGTTGGAAGAGCAAAATTTAAACATTCCTCATGAGAGTGAGTTGCCAAACTCAAATATAAAAGTGCCCTATTGTTTAGTAGCAGATGAAGCATTTCCTCTCAAGGAATATTTAATGAGGCCATTTCCCGGAAAAAATCTTTCACATGACCAAAAAATATTTAATTATCGTCTGTCGAGAGCACGTCAAGTCATTGAAAATACATTTGGTATTCTGGCAGCAAGGTGGCGTATTTTGAGAACTGACATTGTAGCTAAAGTAGACAATGTAGATAATATTATCAAAGCAGTCGTAGTCTTGCACAATTTTTGCCAAACAGAAATGCTGCCATGCAATGAAAATTTTTACTGTCCTGTAGGCTACGCAGATTCTGGAACTGAAAGTAATGGAGCATGGAGAGAAGAATCAACTTCTTTAGAGTCCATAGGACGAGTAGGAGCAAACACTGCTCGACGTCATGTTTATGACATTAGAAATAAATTTAAAGATTATTTTTTGTCATTAAGTGGAAAAGTTGAATGGCAGGATAATAAAATATAATTTAAAAATGTTAAAGAGTCTTATTTCAAGTAAAATTAAGAAAATAATCTAATATTAAAATCTATCCTAAAAATACTAAACTATTCATAAAAATAAAACAAAAATCTAATATTAAAAACCATCTAACAAACTTAAAAATTGAAAAAAAAAATCTAATATTAAAAATTATCTTGAAAATTGTATAATTATTCACATCAAAATTCGTCCAATAGTAACAATATTTCTTTTCTTTTTTTGGAAGCTATATCAGGGTCCATTTCCTCTAAACTGCTGTACAGATACTCCACGAATGTGCGGTTCTTACTTGGTTTTTCCCCTCTCCTGACTTCTAGAGT
Source organism: Lochmaea crataegi (assembly GCA_947563755.1). Classification (NCBI taxonomy): domain Eukaryota; kingdom Metazoa; phylum Arthropoda; class Insecta; order Coleoptera; family Chrysomelidae; genus Lochmaea; species Lochmaea crataegi. The sequence continues at coordinate 58,791,740 of OX387422.1, read as the reverse complement.
CTCGGCAATTTGTCTTGTCATAGACAGCACTTTTCCAACTCCATCATCCACTGTACGCCTTCGTTTTACTAATAAAAAATGAAATTTTCATTATTACTTGTTTTTTGTTTTAATGTACTTTAATGTCAATATCGCAACCCTACACACAATGTACTTAATTATAACCTTACTTGATATAGGCGAAGGAGATGCAATATTGGGGTCTGTTTGCTCTTTCCCTTGCTCTGCATCAACTGTACTAGCTGCTTCTGGTGGTGAGGATACAACACAGTCTAGTGTAGACCATCCCGATGATGAAGCTGAAGAGCCTCGCCCATTGTCTATTGTGGACTTTGTGACGTGAGGTGTGGTTGTATGTGTTCTACAAATAAAACATATTGCAATTGAAATGTTTAATGAGACTTTGTTCAGAAAAATATATACTCACTTCCTTGGCCTTGTATATTTTGAATAAAATGCCATTAGATTAAAATAAGGCCAGTTTGATTCCTCAAGACCTGACCCTGACGGAAAACCTCTTTTTTCTCTTGTATATCGGTCTCTTAGGTTTTTCCAATTTTTTTTACACCACGCTACTGAAATAATTTGAAATCAATATTATTTTGTAAATTTAGGGAACAATAATTTTACCATCATATCGACAAGTAGTGCCACATGTCCCCATGTATCCTCCTTGAATTTACAATCTTTGTATTTTTTATCAGATAAGTCGTATAGATGTGGGTAGTTTTGGATTATTTCGGCTAACAGGCTGATTTTGTCTACATCTGTAAAATATAAAATTAAATTTATTTTGATTCACAACAATATTGAAAATATATGTATTACCTCCTTCTACTTCTATAATGATTTCTTGGGAGTCATCCATATCTAAATACCCACAGATAATATACCCAAATACCTATATTCTTCACAAATCAACAAAAATATCTTAATCTTAGTGAATCAGCTACTCATATTTTAATAACATATTTAAGGTTATGTTAAAGACCCGATTCTTGTCAAACGACCAGGCTTTTGATTGGTTAATATGCGAACGGCACGAACAGCGAACTGCAAAACTTAAAACTTCGTTATGTCTGAACGTCAGGAAACGACACACTCAACGGCGAACGGTAACAGCAACGGAGAATATAAATGCGCAAATGTGGAAGTGGCTTTTTAACTTTCGACGGGAACGGCAACTGCGAGCGGGAACGGCAACTGCGAGCGGGAACGGCAACTGCAAGTTTATAAATCGGCCTTTATCCATATATGAAGTGGCTGAATATGTTGGATTTGCGTATCAAAAAGCCTTAACCCCAAGTATTGTAGCATTTAAAAAATCACTTACTTATTTTTGATATTTATGTAAATAAAGAAACAATTTGATTTAGGATTTTCATTTCCATGCTTTATTTGGTCAATACTGATGTATTTACAACAACATATAACTGGTAATAAATTTGAAAACTTTTATCATCTATATTTTCACGCACTTTAAAAGGATTTCAATAATTCTGGATAACTGTAAATAACTAGTTTGTTATTAGGCGATTTCGGCCCGCTTTGGTCTGTCAAATACATACCAATCGATTTCGTTTCGAAAAACGATGACGTCAAGCTAACTTTGATACCCTTTTTGGTCTGTCAAATACCGAGATCTGCAGCACGGTTACTGAAATTGGTAGCTTTCTATCCTTGTCCAAGGTAGTTTTTGTCTGGCTTTTTATTTGTAAAGTCGTTGGAACGAATTGAATTTTTGGCAAATATTCTAAAATTCTTCGAGTTTTGTCTGTTGTTTCTGTCTATTAATAATGGAAGCAAAAAAAGGACTGCCTTTCTTTTACCCATCTTTAACCACACAAAAATATATTTATATATATTTAATTCAAAACTCCAAGAAAATATAGGAAACCTCAATAAACAACTTTTTCGAGCACAATACATAAATCACAGATAACCTACTTAAGATAAATGTCAATTTCATCAATCAGCTGTACCAACTGAGAACCAAACAATTTCGCCTGTAATTGGTACTTTACGTCATACCGGTGACGTAGGGCCTACCAATTGGTTAACCAAAGACCCTACCAACCAAAGCGTGCCGAAATCGCCTATTATATTGGCAAATGTTAGTGGTTGGAAGGCACATGCACAAATACATTTTAGGTTAGTAGCAATTTCAAATGTCTGCGATCAGAAGTTGTGTAGCGTTTTGTCATCTAGTCGAGTTCTATGATGCAGTGCTGGGATGTCCATCAAAGCTGATTTATTGAAATGGGTTATTCTATTTGTCTTTTATATATTTATCTTTACGGCTGGCAGTAATTATGAAATGTCATAAATCCAGCTAGTTTGTCGAGTTGTTTTTGAAATTCGAGTTCCTCTTTTATATGAGCCATGGAGACTAGATAAGGAGATCGAGCTCATACGTGAAAATTGACAAAACTGTCCTCAAAATCGTCTATCTAAGCAGTTTGTTTTTCCACCGCGGCGTCGCGCATTGTAGATTTTGCAACATTTTAAAACTGTCACGACAATAACCTTACTTTTTCAATTTGACAGTAGGTAAATAGTATGGAGGGTAGAAGGAAGGAGCACCATCTTGTATGGGGGACAAGTTGAAAAAGTGTCCTCCTGTAAACAGCAAATTATAATTCTAAGATTCACCGAAATGGCGCTCGTGTAGCTAATGGAAATGATGTGAATTTAGGGTTATAAACCGAGTGAAGTGTGCTGGGTTGAAAAATTTAGTATTTTTCGTGACTTGTGTAATTGAGAAATATGCAGTATTTAAAATCTCAACTATTTACATAGTATTTCCTTTTTTAATTTTGTATCTTACTCTAATAATTCATGGCGCTGTTTTTAAAATCTTTCCGTTTGCTACTATGGCGCCACCTTAATTTGCTTCCTTTCGATGGACACTTTTTGATACATTCAGATGGTGCTCCTTCCTTCTACCCTCCATAGTAAATAGTAAACATTACTTTAAAAACTAAAAAATTGAAATTGTTATAATAAAAATTGATAATGGGCGTTGTTAGAAATTGTATTAGTGGTAGTGCTGGTGGTATAAGACGAAGGCGTGAGCTGAATTAAAAAATCACGATTTTTTAAAGTACCAAAGGTAATTAAAAATATTCAAAGATAAATGAAGCAGGAAATAATATTTATTGTGATGACTAAAATTATATACCTTAGTAAAAATATAAATACATTCAGCTAATTATTTTACCACCAAACGATCACAATTTTCGATATTTTTGAAAACGAGGACAAAAAACGGATTTCCTATTCACAATATTTTCCATTTCTATGACCTAACCACACTTACCACACACGCAAACCGCGAACTGTCGAAGAAGCTAGCAACCATTAAAAACATCATGAACTCGAGTTTTATGACTGGCTGCTATTGTTCTGCCCTCAGATGTTTTGGTGCAAGATTTTAAGTGGCGCCCTCTATCATGACCAGAAATAGGAATACATGGAGTTCGATCTCCTTGTATAGTCTCCATGATATGAGCCAGGAGCGCTTTTCCAATTCCGATTTCGCGGTCTGATTTTGGGCTTAATTGCCTAGGAATAATTAGTTCAAATTTCTATACTCCTTTTCAACAGAGATCAACTCTACAGCCAAAAAGTGGTCGAGCTTATCGACGCCGTCGATCATCTCTTCAGAGAGGCCATTTTGGGAAGCCGCAAATACAGCGTTATTTTTGATTACTTTGACGACCAATCCTTTTACAGGTCCAGTACATAAGGAAGGGTGTCTGGACATTTGTTCGTGTTCCAGGAAGGTTCCTGTCCCTTGTCGTATAGAGGATTTATGATGAAACCACGTGGACTCCTCCATTTTCTGCGTTTTTTCAACCCAGTTAATGCTGCTGCAGATTTTTTTGCGTTCCAGAGGAGCCAAAAGATGATACCTAAATTTTAATTCCACTCCACTTCACTACCAGGTACTACACCACTGCCATTAGCATTTTGGGTTAAGTTACAAGGATAGTTCCACTTCTAGAATACAGGTTTAAATTTTTATGACATTTTTATATGTGAACTTTTAGTTCTTATAATTAAGTATATACTTTTTCTATCAGTTAAAATTATTCTTCTGTATCTGCTGCTAATAGAGTTATGCGTAGATACATGTTTTTATTATTAAATTTTTCTTACTTAATATTGAACAATTCTTAATTTTTGATAAATATTATATTACATATTCATGTGAACAAATTATAGCTATAATCTGGGGTGAATTCTAAGAACTTAGAATTTAAATATATTTTGTCAAATACTTAATTTATAGTGAATCAAGTATTTGAATGTTGACAAACTTGACCTGAGTTCAAGTGTACTTTACTCTTGAGTAAAATTCATATTTTTTGACAAACCTTGTATACTGCTTGAAAAAATTGATATCTGATGGTTGTGTTTCAAGTTTTAGACCATGCAGAACTTTTTATAAAGAATAACTTTTTTTCATAAAACTAATAATAAAAAAGTTTCCCCTTTGTTGCCGACTTAATTGGACACACTGTATTTATATTTTTTTAAATTTATTGGTGATCTTTTTTAATGACAATACTTCATGTTTCTTTATTTTGGTGAAGCTTAATACATTTGTTAAAAATAAAGTGGCGCTCGCGGGTAGACTATTTTTACTTAATCATCTTTTCATGTGTTATACCTTTTAAAATTAAGCAACATCATTTCCCATGCCTTATGCTCACCGATGAAAGGCTGTTGTTCGCACTTATCAATCTTCAATCTTCCTAGCAATGTGACTGATCGCGCTTTGCCAAATGGAAATGAAAATAATGAAACTAATATTTCTTGCCCCAATCCGTAGTCATTAACACACATAATTCCTCATCAAAACGAAGCTGATGTCCGTAGCGAAGATTCTAAAGGTGGGTACAGACATATAACAAAACTTCGAATCTTAACGCCGTAGCGTAACAAGTCTGGACGGCACTGCGTAACAGCGCAACACCGTAACATCAAGGCGTTCCATCGGTTGTCGGTTTTTTCGCGCCGCATCAAAGAAATGATACGCATTGATGTTGCACCACTTGTCCAAAACGATGTACTGTACTACTAGGTATATTTGTTGACGCGCCGTATCTTCTTCGATGCGTAACAAACAATTGTTACGCGACGGCGTTACGGTACGAAGTTTTGTAATATGTCTGTACCCACCTAAACAAAACTTCGTACCGTAACACCGTCGCGTAAAAATTGTTTGTTACGCATCGAAGATACGACGTGTCAACAAATATACCTAGTAGTACAATAGATCGTCTTGTCCATACATAAATAACAAGTGGTGCAACATCAATGTGTATCATATCTTTGATGCGACGCGAAAAAACCGACAACCGATGGGACGCCTGGATGTACTATGTTACGGTGTTACGCAGTGCCGTCCAGACTTGTTACGCGACGGTGTTACGATACGAAGTTTTGTTATATATCTGTACCCACCTTAATGATGATAGTGTAACATGATGTTCGGCTTGTTTCGTTTTTTCGTTGTAAAAATATTTTATTTTACTGTTTGTAAACTTCTAAACATGCTTGTCGCTTTAGCCACAAAATAAAACAAATTAATTTTTATTAAATTCCCCTTCCATTTTTGTCTTTAGATATTCGAAATTTCAAATTGTCGATTGGGCTCCTTCTTTTCCGCTAACTGCCACTGATAAGGCAACATTGAAATTTTTTTTAATTTATTGTTGGTGAACAATTTTATATCGTCTGGTTGGTAAGTTAATTATTTTGAATTTTCCCTGGGTTATTTTCTAGTCTAGGTAGTGCTTACTGCTTATTTTTATTGCTTTATTTGCTGATTTTTTTTATATATTTAAGGAACAGAACGAATAGAATAAAACAGATTACTGTTAAGTTGTATTTTAAAACGTGGAGTTCGGGTTTTGTATGCGTTAGAGCATAAGTTCCTTTTTACTCGATCTGATTTATTTATTCGTTCCTTCCCAAATAATTAATTCTGGTTCCTTATCCTTTCTTTTTTCTATTTTTTCCGCAGCCGGCAAGTTTACGATTAAGTCAACTTTAAGGCAAGTTCTCGTTCCTGTTCCCGTGGTTTATAGCCTGTTGGAGTCGGTCGGCGATCATCGCGTTAAGAGTTTAATATAATTTCCTTTGTCTTATCTTTAGCGTGTATAAGATTTGAATTTGGCGTGTTGATTATTATAACTTGTTATTCTCCAAGTTTGGTTTTTTGGTATGTTCAATTTATATGAATGTTTGGATAATTCAAAATCTTCAACTTTTGTATTGATTATTCTTTATTAAATTGGACACACGTGTTCGGGGATAATTAGTTAAAATTTGTATTTTCAAGTTTTACAAGGTCTTTCCAGCTTTTGATTTCGTTTGGATTAAAAGCTGGTGGCGTCCAATTTAATATTATTTGCACACCCCATCCCAGTGTTAGTGTATAAGATAGTTTTTCTACTCCTATACTATAAGTTGTTAATTAAATGCCAATTTTCAGTTTCATAATGACACTGATTCTCATTATGAAACCGAAAAAATTGACCAATAGATTTTTAAATAACCAAGTAGGCAGACCCAATATTTTCTGTGGAATGTTTACAGTTTCTCAGAGATTCGTGTTTTATGACAGTTTCAATATTTTGCGTTAGTCAAAAAGGTAGATTCCTTCCACTTTTTAAAAGAAATGTTTAAAATGTAATTTATAATTTATCTTGTTTAATGTTACATATGAATTCGCTTATGTTTATTGTTAATAGTTAAATTAAGTTCATAGTTATTATAGTGGTTATTTTGTAAGAATAAAAATTAAAAATGAATTAATACAGTTTCCTGTAAAATTGTCGTATTTAGTAAAGCGTTCTAACAACAGATGTCGAAGAATAAAAATATATTATTCTACGCTTCACAACTAGTTTTGAAAAATATTTTTCAAAAACAGTGACCGTTCAACGAAGAAGAAACAACTACTTCCCGGGCTACATGCCCCGACAGACATTGAATTACACTTCTAAGTCAAACGGGGTTGGTAAATCTACAAGATTTAAACCAACCATTCTGGTTTGCAACTAGAAGGGATAACACAACTTGTAGACCGGTTTCGGCGTATTGCGCCTCATCAGTACAAGGTATATGTTATCGTCCGAGAGTTAATCTCGGACTGAAATGTGACTATAATCAACAACGGTACATATTGTCCAGTTACGGAAATATTTTTGTTGCGAAAATAGCGACATCTCACCTCTAAGTCACAAACCAAAATTCGAACGAGACAACAAACCACGTGGATTTGAAACAAAAAGTAGTTGTTTCTTCTTCGTTGAACGGTCACTGTTTTTGAAAAATATTTTTCAAAACTAGTTGTGAAGCGTAGAATAATATATTTTTATTCTTCGACATCTGTTAATAAAAATTAAGTTGAAGAACTTATTTTTCTTTCATATTTTATTTCTTATTGTTTGTATAAAAAAGTATTGAAAAATTTAAAAAAAAGTTATGTTGTTGAATTCAAATAAAATTTTTTGTTCGTAGAAAAAATAGTGTATGCAACTCTCATGTAATGGTTATTACATGATCGTTGCATAATATACTATTAATTGGTGCTGAAAACCACTCCCTGAGGTGGAGTGCTCTAGCCTGGGGCTTATTACGTTACAATAGCCTTTCTGAAAGTGTCGCCATTTTATAAAAAAATGCTACAGAAAAACAAGAAACTGAAGATAAATTACCTAAACTTTTCATAAGTCCAGCAGAATTTAAAGGTTTTCCAAAAGCAGGTTCCCGTAAATCTAAAAACACACGAAGACGTGGAAAAAGTATAATAGCCACCGATACGGCAGAAAAAAATGCAATAGAAGAAAGAAGCATAACGAGAGTATCAAACACATGAAAAGAAGACGTCAAAAAATAATAGTTCAATACTATTAAACGCTTTACAAAATTAGAAAAATAAATTTCCAAAGAGCAGACCGTCTACTAAGAAGCAACAACTACTTCTCGGGCTATATGCCCCGACAGACATTGAATTACACTTCTAAAGTAAACGGGGTTGGTATATAGAACCAACCATTAATAATTGTCTCAGATTACATATTATAATATCTGTAAAAATATTTCATTTGAATACAAGAAAATACAAAATTAAAATGTCTTGTTCCTATTTGAGACACTCTAATATTGATTTATTTACGGTTATATCATTTTTACAGAGCTATAATTGCAAACTATAGAAAGAGTTGATGTTAACAATATACGTATTATACTTAGGTAAATATTTAGATGCTCAACTGATTTCTTAAACGTTGTTGTAGTTATTCCAAATAAATCTAAACTACCACCATGTTTCTTTGCCGATTTCAACATTCTTGTTCATTGGTTCATTCTGTCCAGTCGTATGAAATTTTTTTTTCAACCATTAGATGACACTGGATAAAACCAAAAGACCAGGCAAATGTTTTACCTATATTGGCTTTTTTGTTTTGTACTTTCATTATACTATCGTTTTTTTTTCAACAATGATTGTTAGTAAATTACCTGAATATTTATATTATTTTTTCAATTTAGTAAGTTTTTTTTATTCATTTTTTTCATCATTCAGGTGTACATATTTTATTTGAGAGGTAGCACTGCTACTCACAGAATTGTGTTAGTTGTTTTTATATAATGTTATAAGATATTATAGATTGAATTCTAGTGTCAGTAGATTTATTAAATTTATTGGAAACTGTAATAGGGTATTCAACTTCAAATTTGGACCCCATGTCTTATTAGGAAATATTAATAAGTGACAAATGGGATATACAAAAATAAAATTATTTTGAATTTAGTCTTTAGATTAACAGAAAAAAATGAAAACAAAAATTTAAAAATTGAATTGATGAGGCTTTTACTTGATGAAGATCCATACTAAATGATGGAATAAAACAATTTAATTTGTTTAAATCTCCATTTTATTTTGAACTGTTCAATTTAAAATTAGTGGCGCGTTTCGCTACACAGTAGCTTTATCAAACTAGTTTCATCGACAAAAATTTACTAAAACTATGCAACTTATAATGCAGATACGTCACTAGTTTAAATGTGAAGTTGTCGATAGTCTTCCTTTGCTGTTCCATGTTTCAGCTTCTTCTTATTTTTCCTTCATTGGATTGTTTAGGACAAAAATGTTGACATCTGACAACTATCACTCTGTTGTTTACCTTGTTCAATTTGAATTTGAAGCATTTTATTAAGAAAAGGTATAAAGCTTCAGCTCGAACTAATCAAGAATTTAAACCAAGATGAAACCACATGCGAATGCAAACAATTCACTGTCACTCTAACCTAAACTTCTTCTTTTCTTCGTCAATTCAACTACCCTCTCTCATGATTATTTTGTTCCATGTCAAAAGATATGACTAGCTTCAACTTATACTAGTGACGTCAAACTCTAAAAGGCGGATTTTAAGAAATTTTTAAAATAGAATTTTCTAAATTGGGATAAAAACAAAACAACACTATTAAATTTGATAAAATACGGTGCGACGTAGTTTATTCTCTTAGAATTAACTATCTGCTAATCATTAACAAGAATCTATTTTTAGTTGTACACCTTATTGTTGCATACTTAAGTTTTGATAAAATGTATTAATTTCTAAATTTTTAAATGGGCATTCCAAAGAATATGTTGCGAATCGGCACTTTCATCACATAAACAATATTCGCTAACTAATAGACTAATTTTTTTCCTGTAAGCTGGATAGAGGGCATGATTACTTCTTAGTCGGCAGATTGTTCTTATCAATTGTCTATTAGTACTATTAATCAACCATGGCTTTCTTCGCACTTTTGGTTGAATGGTCATGTAATATATTTCTTCTTCACTTTGTAGTAACGTTGTTACCAATTACGCGATAGATTTTCAGTAATATGAAATGGAATGATAGAATGGTAAATATCTCAATATTACGAGTACTTCTGGTATTAGTATAAAAACTTATTAAACGTAATACCTCCAGAATTTGAATAGTTCGATTTTAAATTTTATGAAGGAAACACAAATCTGCATGGACGTATAAACAAAGATGGACCCAGTTATTTACATCAAATTGTGAAGCCAAAAATATTATGTTAGGTCAGTGCAACGATTACATTCTAAACACCTTCGAAGGTTGTCACGTTGTAGAGATTATAATTCCTTGTTCAAGTATTGCTAAAAAAGTAAATCATCTTCCTGTCATTGCCCACTTTCCAACGTAATTAATAATTATTTTGAAATATTAAATATGTAATTTTGATAGATTCAGTTGAAATATTAAATGTAAATATCTCGTTATAAGCATGAAAACATTTTTTAATACGTAGAAGTTCTGAAAATTATTTGAAGCCGGCAACGTCGTGCTCTCAACGTCTCATGTCAACTGTGCGGCTGCTGTTCTATGAGCAATTCTTTGATTCCGTCTTGTTCTGTGCCTCTAGCTTGTGTTTATACAGTTGAGGAAGTTTGTTTTGATTTCATTTTTCAGCCCTGCTTTAAGTGTTATTTGTGAAAAAGTGATATAATATTATCAATAATGGTGCTACAGTGCTGTATTTGCAAAAAAACTAAGTTTTTGTATCCCGATCTCACGTTTCATACGTAAGTATTGTTTATTTACATTTTAGAAGTATAAACAAACTTCTCATGACTTATGTTTCATAGGAGTGGTAGTGGGTTTCGTATATATGCTTGGGACAAAATAATATTCAATCAAATTGTGATGTAAAAATGTTTCTTTACAATAATTCACAATAATAAATATTCTCGGTTTTCAAGAAATTAGACATCATGGACGTACTTTTATAAAGGGTTATATACATAATCATCTGACTATAAAAACTCAATAATTCACAATTAAGATTTTGAATATTGTTTGGTTTTCCTACATTCAACCACTAATGATAATTAAAATTGTAGTTGGTTTTTTTATGAATTTAAATGGATTTTATAAGGAGTAGGAATAAAAATAACTCATTCACCTAATTACCTATGTAGGTTTCCAACCAATACTGATGATAGAGCCATTTGGTTATCAAATTTAGGAGAAGGGAAGGAAATTTCAAAAAATTCAAGAATCTGTTCTGCCCACTTCAGTCAAGAAGATTTTGAAGTTAAACCGAGCGGTAAAAAATTCTTGAAAAAGGGTGCCACTCCAGCATCTGTAGTTGATCCTGTGTCAATGCAAAGGTAGGAAATAATAAATTATATCAATCTTAAGTACCTAATCAGCTGAATATAAAATTTAGGGAAAACTAAATTATTATTTACTATTCTGTACTTTATAGGCCAAAAACAATTCAGTCAATAGATACTGCTGCACACGCTAATATTGAGGAAGATATAAATTGTCCAGGCTCTTCATCAATTAAAAGGTAAGCTGACAAATATTTAAAAAAAGAATTATCAAGTAACTAGAATCACTGGAAACTGTTGGGGATTCTGACAACTTGTCAATTAAATTTAATATGGGGCTTGGCTTGAAAACAATTTGAATGTCATAATTGTGTACAGTTCAATTTTGAAAGAAAAATGCCACTTAGTTTTTTTTGTATACCTACTGAGGATTTACTCAACATCCATAAAACAATCTGAATAACGCTTGAAACAGTAGGTGCTGAAAATTTATAAACTTTGTTGGCTTGCCAATCAGGCACCATATTAAGTCACTGGGTTTGAATTCCCCAATTGAATCATATATCTGTCATATCATGTTTGGTTTAAGGTCATCAGTGATAATAAATATACCACCTTCAACCAATTTATCACTTGATTCAGCTTCAGATGACAGTTTTCAGATGAACATTGATTCTCCAGGTCCTTCAATAAAGAGGTAAGTTTTGAGTATATAAAGCATTGATATATGGTTTTTATATTTATGACTGCTTTGAATTATCCATGATTTTTTGTTTCTTATTTTCAGGAGAAAAATTGAATCAGATAATGATCAACTTCAATCTGATATTTCAACTACCATAACAGTATCAGACATATCAAATACTTTTTCTGCATCAGACATGTCAAATAATGTAACCTCAGACATTGAAAAAGTTCTGAGTATCAATGTAAGTCATGAACAGACAGCAGAATCCTCTTTCAGTACTCTGTCAGCATCTGAAACTGAATTAGTTCAAACACTAATAACAGAAGATGTGGATAATAGCTACATTGAACAAGATAGGAAGACTGAACCATTATCCAAAATGTCAAAGAAAAAGTTAGTTCTTATATTATACATTACATTTTAATAGCCATTAAAATAAACATCATCGGTTGAAAATATAATTAAAATTTTTGATTGATAACAATGGAAAAAATATTTGAATAAACAAAATACATTGATAAAATACATGTCAATTAATTATCACCAATTTTTAGGGAAACTAATGCAGTTCATGAGGTGTCTAGTAGTTCCTTCTCTACCCCTACAAAAGCAAAAAGAAATTTTAAGATGTTAAAATATACTGTTATTTCTCAAAAACAAAAGATACGAACTTTGCAGCAATCAGTTAGGAGGTTAAAATCTAGGGTTACATCTTTGAACACATTGATAAAATTATTGGAACAGAAAACATTGTTGCATGAAAATTGTGAAGCTCCATTGAAAGAGAGTATTTTGTATAGATTTAAATTATTGAAATGTAACCAAATCAGTAACTACCTTTATCTTCAAAATTGCACTCGACATAGTACTAATGCTAATGTGTTTGTTTCAGGCTTCCTTGCCTGAATCTGTTAATCAACTTTTTGAGAGAATGTTGAAAGGACATAGAAACCAAAAATACACACCAGCACTCAGATCCTTTGCACTTACGCTAAGTTTCTATTCAATAAGAGCATACAATTTTGTGAGGAACACTTTTAATAAATCATTACCTCACCCTACAACATTATCAAAATGGTACCAGTCAATTAATGGAGCTCCTGGATGGACACAAGAGGCATTAAACACATTGAAAGCCAAAGCTAGTGAAGCTAAAGAAAAAAATAAAACTGTTGTTTGTAATCTGGTATTTGATGAAATGTCAATTCGAAAACAAATTGAATGGACAGGAAAAAAATTTTGTGGTTATGTGGATATTGGTACTGATTTTGATAGCGATGAACTTCCACAGGCCAAGGAAGTGCTTGTTTTCATGCTAGTTAGTATGAATAGTTCTTGGAAGATACCTGTAGGATATTTTTTGTTAGATGGTCTTCGTGGTTCTGAAAAAGCTGCACTAGTCCGAAAATGTTTGGAATTGGTACATGATACTGGAGTGCTTGGAGCCCCGTCGAATGTTAGGGAGGTACTAACATTCGACGGGGCTCCTGCTAACTTAAAAATGGCAGCAGATTTAGGAGCTGATTTCAGAGTACCTATAAAAAGTGATTTCAGTCATCCTATTACTCAGGAAAAGGTATTTATATTTCTAGATCCATGCCATATGATCAAGATAGTACGAAATTGTCTAGGATCCGAAAAAATTTTAGAAGATCGCGACAAAAACCAAATTATTTGGCCTTATATCGACAAGTTGGTTGATATACAGTACGACCAAGGCTTACATGCTGCAACGAAATTGCGGAAACGTCATATTATGTGGACAAAAGAAAAAATGAAAGTAAAAATTGCCACTCAAACACTAAGTAAAAGTGTAGCAGATTCTTTGTTATACCTTTGCAAAGATTTATCTTTGTCTGAATTTAGAGGAGCTGAAGCAACTGCTCAATTTATACAATATTTTAATGATCTGTTTGATATGTTCAATTCTAAAAACAGATTTGCTAAATATTTATATAAGAAGCCATTATCTCCGAAAACAAAAGTGCAGTTCTTCAAGTATTTAGATGAGATTAAAGAATATATAGTTCATCTATCCTCTAGATCAGTCAATATTTTGGAATCTAGAAGGAAAACTGGGTTTTTAGGCTTTCTTATTTGTATAGAAAGCCTTAAAGGTTTGTATGAGACATACTTGGAAAAAAATAATTATTTAAAATATATCCTTACCTACAAACTTTCCCAAGACCATTTAGAATTATTTTTTGGTTCTGTGAGGAGTCGTGGGGGATTCAACAACAACCCTACTGCAAGACAATTTGAAGCAGCTTATAAGAGGTTGATAGTCCATACTGAAATAAAAGCTGGTGACAATGGAAATTCTATCAACCTTGATGCAACTTCAATATTGTTTTGTAGTAGTGGTAAGCTGACCGAAAATGAAGATTTAAATCAGGCTGCCGAACAGAATACCCTCGAAGAACAATTGGAGGCTGATATTCACAACCTTGATTATATAAATTCCTCAGCTTGGAACTTAACAGACTATGTGGATGACATTGTTTGCTATATTGCAGGTTTTGTTTCAAGAAGCCTAAATAATAGTGTTACATGTTCCACATGTAAACGATTATTAATAGATGAAAATGATGAAACTTTTTCCAAACTTCAAAAGAGGAAAGAGTATAAAAATCTCACAAAGGCATCACTTTTAACCATCAGAACTTGCAAAGAAGCTGAGAAATATTTCAGATTTTTTAATAAAACTTCGAATATATACAATTGACGCATTAAAAATCTGATGAATATTTTAGTAACCAAAACAATGCAAAATATCCCAAAAACCGTTTATGAATATTTTGGGGACCATTTGTATGATGAAGATGTAATCAATGGTCACTCAATTCAACTTTTAAAATTGGTGCTTGAAAAATATTTCAAAATCAGAATAAATCATGAAACTAAGAAAAAGTTAGATTCCACCACTATACGAATACGGAGTGTTCTCACTAAAACTGTTTTGTTTCGCAATCAGTAGATCCATTTTAGCACCAATTTTTTGAAATCAAATATTGTTCTTAAACCTATTACTTTTTTAAATGAAACTGAGTGTTTCTAATTAATTCCACTATTTAATGAAAAAATTATCAATATCTTGGAGTTTTCTTAATTTTTTCATTAAATAGTGGAATTAATTAGAAACACTTAGTTTCATTTAAAAAAGTAATATGAGTATATTCCACAAAGTAAGGGTCCAAACAGTAAATTAAGTTTTTAAACCTTTTACTTTGTAGTTACGTTATTATTGTATACCTACATTTTTAAAACAAATAAAGTAATACCCTCTTGGTAACTTTTTATTCTTCCTTCTCAATGTGATTGCCAATTAATTGTTATGTGTAACTAGTAATTATGCTACAATTTTTTCCAAATTATTGTGCAGAATATTATTTTTTTCAATAATTTGTCTTTGATAATTAATCTATCTGAAATAGTTATGAAATGATACATGCAACTCTATAAAATTTACCAAATATACTATTTACTATATTTATATTTACTATTAAAAAAGTTTAGAGTAATGTACACCTTTTATGTGTTTTAATTTATTTTCCACTAATTTTGACATGTTCTATATACCTACCTTCTTTGGAACGATACGATTCCGCCACTCTAGCAAATTGAAAATTTTGTTATAGGTATCGAGTCTGCCATTATAGAACAATCACAGTTTTTATTCTTATACTTTTAATTTTTTTGAATTGCCTTTAATAATATTTACGTGCGCCTATGTTGTTTGAGGAACTGGCACATTCTATCGCTACAGATTCCCCTTCCCTCGACCCGCATGCCTACGAATTCGCGGCTTCAAAATAATATGTGCTGAATGTATCTAGTTGCTGTGTCCATCTTTGTTGATACGTCCATGCAAATCTGCTTCTAACCATCTGTGATGTAGTGTCGAGATAATAAGTATTAAAAGTAGGTGTATTGTTATCTAAAACCCATTTTGTATACTCCAAAAAATCTATTTTGTAATTTCTCAATGGTTTTGATATCAGTATTATACGAAGGAGGCCAAATAAAAGAACCCCATTCCAACCCAAGTACAAGTAAATCATTTCTCATGAAATCACTGTTCTCTGATGGGCTTCGACTTTACAATTCGCTACCAACTGATATTAAAAACAGTAAAAATGTGTACATATTCAATAAAAATGTGAGTTTATTCCTTAGAGATGGGACATTTTAGTTTTAAGTTATTTTCTTTTGTATATTGTATATAAATAGAATTAGTTGTTTGTAATTAGCTAGGAGCTAAATAAAGATTACTTACTTACAAAACTAATTGAACTAAATTAAAATACAAAACATCTTTAAAGTTTGCAAAGAAAAGTGATTGCTATTTCCGTTTCGTTAATATGATATTTAAATGTTAATTTAGAATCGAAATTTATTCCTAGACTTACTTAATTACAGTTACCTGTAAAAAATTGTCATATTTTAGTAAAGCGTGATCAATAGAGGTCAAAGTTAATAGTTGAATACTATTATAACGCTTTACAAAATTTGAAACATATTTTTCAAGGAACAGACCGTTAACTAAGAAGCAACAACTACTTCTCGGGCTATATGCCCCTGACAGACATTAAATTACACTTTTAAGTTAAACGGGGTTGGTATATCTTCAAGCTAGAATAAACCGTTCTGGTTTGTGATTAGAAGGAACAACATCACTTGTATACCGGTTTCGGCGTATTTGCGCCCCATCAGTACAAGGTAGATGCTATTCGTCCAGAAGCCACGAGAGCATAATCCTGGACTGGAGACTACGTTGATACCACACCAATACATTACCCACAGTAAAGGAAATGCTAAGAGTCCGATATCAGCGACATCCCCACATCTAATCACAAACCAAAATTCTATATCTACAAAAAACCACCTCGTTTTTGTAGTTATTTAATTAATTGCGTAGTCTCCAGTCCAGGATTATGCTCTCAGATCTTCTGGACGAATAGCATCTACCTTGTACTGATGAGGCGCAAATACGCCGAAACTGGTCTACAAGTGATGTTATTCCTTCAAATCGCAAACCAGAATGGTTGGTTCTAACCTAGTTTACTTTAGAAGTGTAATTCAATGTCTGTCGGGGCATATAGCACGAGAAGTAGTTGTTGCTTCTTAGTGAACGGTCTGTTCTTTGGAAATTTATTTATCTAATTTTGTAAAGCGTTATAATAGTATTGAACTATTATTTTTTGACGTCTATAGATCACGCTTTACTAATATGACAATTATTTACATGTAACTGTAATTAAGTAAATAACTACAAAACCGAGATGTTTTTTTGTCGATATGGAATTTTGGTTTGTGATTAGATGTGGGGATGTCGCTGATATCGCACTCTTAGCATTTCCTTTACTGAGGTTAATGCATTGGTGTGGTATCAACGTAGTCTCCAGTCCAGGATTAAGCTCTCAGAGCTTAGGACGAATAGCATCTACCTTGTACTGATGAGGCGCAAATACGCCGAAACCGGTCTACAAGTGATGTTATTCCTTCTAATCGCAAACCAGAATCGACAAAAAATTATCTCGGTTTTATAGTTATTTACTTAATTTTTACTTAATTACAGTTACCTGTTAAAGTTGTCATATTTTAGTAAAGCGTGATCAATAGACGTCAAAGTTAATAGTTTAATACTAATATAACGATTCAAAAAATTTGAAAAATGGTTGGTTTTATCTTGAAGATATACCAACCCTGTTTAACTTAGAAGTGTAATTCAATGTCTGCGGGGCATCTAGCCCGAGAAGTAGTTGTTGCTTCTTAGTGAACGTCTTTGTTCTTTAAAAAATATTTTTCAAAATTTTGTAAGTCGTTATAATAGTATTAAACTATTATCTTTGAATTAATATATCCCAAATTTGGAAAAAAAAATAACCCCAACAACAAAAAACAATTACAATTCATCTGGATGCCACTGCACTGTATAATTTAACTGGTTCTTCTGAACACCATCTTTTATAGAATCTGCGATCCACTCATAGGAAACATGCCTGGAATTAATGGGACACTTGATAATAGGTTCACGAATAATGTTGTAATAGTGAAGAACGTGTGTTGCTTCTTCATGTTCCTCATCTAGCAGGAGTTCTCCTCCATAATCAATAAAATTCCTGTAACAAAATAAGATAAAGTCAGGAATGGAATAATTTTTATAAATGAATGATTCTACCATATTACCAAAATTTGTAATTTAAATAAAATAGTGAGATAAACATATTGATTTCAACTCTGAAATGTTCACCCCTATGCTGTAACTTCCTTGACTTGATTTCAAGTTGAAACCTTGACGTAAAAATGACATTTGACATACATTTCAATAAAAATGGGAGACTGGTATGCTGTAAAAAAAATTACAATCAATCTTGCTTTAAAACTTGAAATGAAGTCAAGTAACTTCAAGAATTTCAATAATTGCTATGCTGTATACCAAAAATTTATATAAAATTGCAAGTCAAGGTTGAAAAATGTCAAGATTTTAACGCACGTAGAAACTCTGGGGTCCTTAATCTTGAAATTAATCGTAAACAAGTTTTATAACCTAGAAATTTGGATAATTTTTTATTTTTTGTGGTCGTGTTTTTTGTTTCAGAAGTTTTTAACATGGATATATTCATGTTTGTAGAATTATTAGAAATTGAAATACAAAGGCAAGTACCTACATTAAAAATTGTATATATAATTTAAATTTATTGGTGTTTATTATTCAACTTTCAATTTAAAAGACCGCCAAAATTTATTTTATATTTCTGACCTTTTTAGGCGTAATTTAAATAATAATAGAAGACTTCTGAGGGATAGAAGTGATCCACTTGCATTGCCAGAGCAAAGTTTTAAAATGCTTTATAGAGTATCTCGAGATCTTGGTCATTGGTTACTAACCCAAATTGGACCCCACATGAGGGAAGGTGAAAGAACCATGTGCATTCCAAAATCCCTAAGGGTAAGTTTGTTAATGTTGAAATGGAGTAAAAAAAATATTATTTTTCACCTAATCAAGTAATTTTTATATTTAGTTTTTTGCCACATTACATTTTCTTGGTCATGGTTCATATCAAAGAGGTGTAGGGCAAGATTTTTTGACTAGCATGCATCAATCTTCAATAAGCCGATGTGTATCAGAGGTAACTGATTTAATAGTTGATGTGCTTGGGCACTGTATCAAATTTCCTCAAACAGTTGAAGAAAAAAACCAAGAAAAATTGTTGTAAGTATTTCCATTCATTCTGGATATTTTTTTATATACATACCTAATTTTTTCAAATTTTTCTTAGATTTACAGAAGTTGGTGCATTTCCTGGAATAATAGGTTGCATTGATTGCACACAAATTGCAATTATTTCACCTAAAACTGAGGATCCACAAATGCCTGGGGTTATATTTTATTGTCGTAAGCAATTTTACAGTTTAAATGTCCAAATAGTAAGTATTTTTAGCAGCTTGTTTGTAATAATAGAAGTTATAGGTATCTGCACCTCTTTGCAGCTAGAGTTATTTTTTATGTATTTTTTTTGTAGGTTTCTAATGCAAAATTAAAAATAATGAACATCAATGCAAGGTTTCCAGGATCAGTGCATGATTCTGCCATTTGGCAGACATCACTCGTTCGTAACCATTTAGAAACCAACTTTAGGCAAAACAGAAATCAGTTAACTTATTTATTAGGTAGGTAACTAAGTATTATGATAGAAATAAAAAAAGACAGGGTAGGGTGTTCCAAATAAGGCTGACAGACAAAAGTTGCTTTTTTAATGAGAGGAACATTGTTTAAAAAATCAAAAGAAAAAAATCATAAAACTTTTGCTCTGAACATTCCTTTTGAATTAAAAAAAAATTCAATTTATTAATTTAATTAAACAATGTTTAAAAGCAAAAATAGCATAACTTTTTTTTGTGAAACAGTACCATACTTTTTGTAGGAGATTCGGGCTATCCACTAGAACCATGGCTCCTGACACCAATTGCTCATCCTGGAAATGAAAATGAGCGACAATTTAACATAGCTCATAGAAGAATAAGAAATGTAGTGGAAAGAACTAATGGAGTCTTAAAACAGAGATTTCGCTGCATATTTAAGCACCGTACTCTACATTATGCACCAAGAAGAGCTGCTCAAATTATTTATTCTTGTGCAATCTTGCACAATTTATGTATTTTAAGAAATGAGAATTTTGATGAGTACAATGGTAAATTCTACTAAACATTTTGATGAAAATTATGTGTCTTAGTGTTTTGTTAAAATATTGTTGGTTCTTGTAAGCATTTGGCACAAATAATAAAACATTACATTTGTTTTAGATGACCAAAATGAAAATATTGATGATGATGACCATGAGGAAGATAACAATCCACAAAGAAACAATTTGCAAGAAGGCCGAATTGTAAGAAATGCAGTAGTTGAAAATTAGTTTCATAACTTATAACCACAAATATTTACAATAAAACTTTCAATATTTTTAAATATATTTTTATTTTAAGTCAAAATATGTACAGGGTGTGATACCATGTACTTTACAAAACTGTAAAAACTATAAATTTGAACTACTTTTTTATTTAATTTCCAATGTCATAAAACTGTAACTGTACAATGTGATTTAGTGGTAGAGGGGGCGAACTCTGCTATCACTAATTTGGCATGCATTAAAAAAACCATCCAAGCTTGTCTAAATGACATCCTTACAAAAAATAATAATCAGTTAAATAAAATTATTTGGAACAAACTGATTTAACTAAACTTTCCATTGCTTTACTTAACAAATGAAAGCTGGTTTTTATGTCATCCAAACTGTTTTTCAGCATATTTATGCTTTTAATTAAATAAGTGGGGAAGCCAAACTCTGATGGTACTAAAAAAAATATTGCTTAATGTAGTAAAGATAATACAAACAATCATTTCATACTCCGGGTTTTTTTCCAAAGATTCTTTCTTTTATATTTTCTTATTTTGTAGGTTAATTTTATCTTCTTTTTACTACTAAAGCCAAGCTCAACAACCTGTGGATGCCCAAAAATTAAAATTTTTGATAAAACCTTTTTTCTCGAGATTGGTTAAAATCTCTACAATAGGAATGCCACCGCCAGTTAGTTCTTGCTCAAAGTGAATTCGTCTTGCTTTGGCTTTTACTTTTTTTCCCACTTACTGAACACCTTAAACAATTTCGTATAAAAGTAGAAAAATTCAATTGTCTGATACGCAGAGAGAGTGAATATATTCACAAATTAATAATAAATAATAACTTCAGCAGTAGAAAAGAAACAAATTTACCCTTTTCCATTGGGCTACAGTTCGTGTTGGTCCAAATTTTTCTTGATTCAATTCAAGGCAAAGATCTGAAAAATCTCCTTCGTAATACGGTTTTTTTTTTTTAAGTTAATATACATTTCAAACTGATCTATTGTAGTTCTCTCATGGACTATAAAAAAATACCTTTAAAAATAGACATACATATATTTTAAAACAAGAAAATAACATTTTGTTTTTAGATTTTACTCTCCCGGATTGCAGCTGCAAGATTGTTAATAGAATCTACAACTGCCATAATGGATTTGGCAATATCGTGCAGCCCATTATTTGTAGATTGAACTTGTTCATCCAAAAGTACTAAAATGTACAGAGTAATAATTTATCTATTCATTAATAATTTTTAACAGAAAAATATTAAGTAATGCAATATAATAAAATTATGCCAAAATAAAAAGAGAAATTAAAATAACGACAATTATTTTCAGAAATGTATTTTTCCTTAACATTAAAAGGAACCCTACTTCAAATAAAATAAAATTATGGAGATTTAAAAAAAAATAAAAAATGAGAGATAAGCATTTAGCCATACTATCTTATCTATACTTACTCCTAGCTGATTTCGAATGACATGAAATGCCTTTCTTCGTTTTCTTTTTCTTTTCTTTATCCTCACATTCAAGGTCTACATGAGCTTCTGCCAATGGTTCTTCAGCTTCAGGGACTAAGTCTTGGGTTTGGGGAGACCTACAGCTTCCAGGAACACTTGGGAGTAGGTTTCCCTCTGAGTCCACTCCATAATATTCTAGAATATCAAAAATTTGTGCTACTCCGTACAAATCAAACTTTTTGCTATTTAAAATTTATTTTAGATATTCTTACCAATATTTTTCTGTTCAAGTCCTAGCTCGGGCACATTTGATATGCCCGTGCTAGCTACCATCAGTCCCATTGCCTCGGCACATTCTTTTTCAGTTTCAGTTAGAATTTTGTTAGAGCGAATTTTGGCTTTTATGTGTGATTTCCACTCAATAAATGCCTGTAAAATACATGTTTTTTAATGCTAATAGATCATTAGTTAATTACTAGTTTTCTTCATAAATTAATTGTGTTGGACATGAATTTAAAACTTGCTACCTACCTTTTTCCACCCTTCTCCATTTTTCTGGACACCCCCAATAGAGGTTAGGACTTGGGAAACTTGTTCCCAAGCCTCCCTTTTCATATCAGGTGTGCCTTTGCCCCACCTAATAACATCAGATTTTTTAATTAAATTAATCAACTCTTTATATTGGCCGGCTGTAGCTTTTTTTGGAGGCATCTACAAAAGTAAAATAGAAATCAGCTTACAATGTAATACAAAATATTATGCTAAATGTAATAAACTGCTCCCTTTTTTATAGGTATTTTAGTACCTACCCAAGTTTTTTTGGAAACTATTTGTTAAGATTACTTACTTTTAAGGACGAAACTTCTAAGGGACACAAACACAAATTAAAAACAGCGTTTTTACTGGAACTAGAAACTCTAAAAAAGAAATCGCAGATTGATTGCATCAGAATCCATAAAACTAACCGTCTTTATCTCTGCATAAAACAAATAAAAATTTTGAATTTATTTACGTTATTCCCTGAAGTTAGGTTATCGCTTAATTTTCTCTTCTTTTTTTCGATAAAACGTTAAAAATCCAATGTTGCCAGCAGTAAACTTGAAATGAATTTCAATCAATTTTATTAACAATCAATTGTGGTTACTGCATACCATTTGATTTCAATATTGACGGAATGTCAATATTCAATTGAGACGGTTTCAAGATTGAAATCAAATCAAGCGTAGTTAGAGCATAGGGCTGGTTATCAAGAACAATGACGATATATACAAAATTTCAAATCCTACTTACTTTATATCATCTGCATAATCGTCCTTTTTGAGTTCATCTTCCAAAACAGCTTTCACACCTGAAAATATACTTTTGTTTTCATTGATGGAACCATTTGAAGAATTTGCAGTTAAGCTGCTATTAATTTCATCATTTTTGCTTTTTTTATTAGGTGATGGGGACTTGCTAGACTGGTCATCTGAAATCCTCTTTTTTTTGGTTTTCTTAATGATCATTTGTTTGTCATTTTGACACTGTGAACTATCCATATCATCAACAAGTAAACTTATATCCAAGTTTTCCTTTGAAGCGGTGTATAATTTTTGTAACTCATGAATGTTTGTAGCAGTCTCCCAGTTTTTATCGTTTCTTATCCTGGTAACTCTGGGAAAACGAATTGAAATGCCATTGGCAGTGTGTACATCATGCTGAGTAAATTCTGCTCCTGTAATTTCCCAGATTGGCTGAACTTTAGGATCTCTGGCAACAAAGTCTGGAATCATTGTTTTTGTGCATTTTAACCATTTTGGTACCTTATTAGGATCTTGACTTATTTTAATCATGTCTAATTCGGTCTGCAATTGTTCTAAAGTTTTATCGTCATGTCCTGTGTGGACTTTGGTGACTGTACAAAAAGTAGCTTTGTCAGGGTTGTAGCAGCCCATAAGAAAAACTGACATCATACCTCCCTTTTTACCAGTACCATACCAAGCACCTAGCACTATTAAATCTGCACTATCTGCCATGGCACCATCAAATAAATAGTCCTTTTTAACTTTTAACCAATGGCGTTTTCCAGGTTCATATACACTTTGAGTATCCTTCAATACTAAACCTTCTAAACCTAATTTCAATACTTTTGCTATCATTGTGGCTAATTCATTCTTCTTGTGTATTTCTTGCATTTCGGAAAACATTATATGGTTAGGGATCTCTGTCATATTATCTTGTAGAATTTTTTTTCTAGCACTGAGTGGTTTTTTAATCAAACTTTCTCCGTTAAAATAAATGCAATCAAAAACAAAAAGACATACAGTAGCATCCTTAAATTCAGTTTTTTTATGAACTCCCAAAGTCCCAAATGGTAAAGGTTTTCCACTTACCATATCTATCATCAAAATCTCGCTGTCTAAAATTAAATCATTTGCATTTGGAAATGCTTTTGGTATGTACTCCTTAAAATGTGCTATTTTGTGAGGTAAAACTGGTTTCAAAGCTCGAGAAAAATACTTAAATTCAGATCCATGCTTATGTACCTGTACTCTTTCACCATCATATTTAATTTCTGAATACATCCCATGTGGACACTTTTTAAAAGCATAATCTACAGATTTGCAAGCTTCTGCTAACATTGGTAAAACAGGAGTCATTATCAATACATCTGCAGTTTTTCTCTTATCATTATTGTTAGTTTTACTTAAGCATTTCTCAATAACCAAAGCTAAATCCCTTGAAGTCTGATAAGATTCATAAGCATCACTATTTATGGCATCCAAAACATGTTTAGCCCCTGCTCCCATTCTCAAATCTCCTTTAATCAACCTTATTACAATTTTCAAGTCATTTGATGTACATTTTGGTATAAAATATTTAAATAGTTCAATT
This sequence comes from Lochmaea crataegi, assembly GCA_947563755.1. Lineage (NCBI taxonomy): Eukaryota > Metazoa > Arthropoda > Insecta > Coleoptera > Chrysomelidae > Lochmaea > Lochmaea crataegi. The sequence goes on along the minus strand of OX387422.1, from coordinate 58,767,163 downwards.
TGATCTTCCTCACGAGTAAGATCAGATAGTTTACTCAAAAAATTATCTACCTCATTCACAGTTAACAAACTTTTTTTGGCAGGTTTTGCTTCAACACTTCCTTCAAAAAATGTTTGAATTGTTTCTCCTATATCACCTTGTTCTAAATGCTCTAGCATCTCACTTTGATCTGCCACAAATAATCTGCTAAATAATTTAACCAACTGCTTACTCTGTAAATTGTAAACCCTTTTTACTACTCCAGGAAGCAACAATCTACACCAAAGAATTATATCTTCTTTAAAAGATGAAGCATTGTGGAAATTTTTACCAAATGTTGATCTAATACAGTTTGTTTTATCAAGGTAACTGTCGGTATTACTAATTTCTGCAATTAATTTTCTAAATTCTTTAAATGACTGTGTTTTATTTTTACTTTGCTTACTTAGACTAGAACTAACTGAATCTTTTTCATTATTAATAGCAGCTTCATATTTAGAAGAATTTGGGTTCTTTTTGGGTTTACTAGGGAAATCTGGAGGCTTGCCATGAAAATTGTCACATTCTTCTATTAATTTACAAATATCTTTTTGTACATCTTCATCCAAAGTTTCCCAACCATCTATATCATCAAGCACTTCAATTCGCTTGGTTGTTTTTCGTTGCTTTAAAAATATTTCAAAGAGACAGTTAATGTGGTGCCAGGCTTTCATTTTTCCTGCACCAAAAGGATTGTGGACTAATTTTGCCAAACGCCATTCTCCTTGCAAACATTTTTGCTTGCATTTTTTACACACTGCACGTCCTTGCTTGGCTCTTTCAATTGCAAATAGTTTCTCGTCTACGTTTTCTTCCGTATCAGACATAATAAAACGGAATACACCTTAAGAGTACAATATCACTAAACATCACCACCACATAATATCACAATAATGTACTATGTCCTTTGTAGATTAAAACATAAACTGTACCATAGGTAACATAACTGTACATTGTAATTCAACCTAACCTAACGCATCCTTTATCTATGAACTGTACATCTAGGGATGCGCGATACGATCCGATATTCCAGTGTATCGATATTTTTACTTCCGATACTCGATATTTTGTATCGATACTATGCTTTTCCATACATTCCAAGTATCGATACATTTGTACTGTATCGATACCTTGCGATCCGGGATTTTTAGTGGTAGCGGCGAGTGGCGTTATCTACTAACAAAAGCAAATATATTCACGCAACCGTTATTTGTCGTATGCAGTTTACTGTATTAGTGTAAAGTTTCGTCGTTTACTTATAATTTTGAGTTATTAAAAATATCTTTTGATAGTTTTGTTGTTATTTAATTCATTTCATCACCACACTTTGCTTTTTGAATAGACCCGCTGGCTGTAAAATCTCGGATCGTTAACGTATCGATACTTTGAGTATCGATACATTAACATTCGATATTCTCCTGTATCGATATTTCACGTTCCGATCCGTATCGATACCTAATATCGATACTTTCAAGTGTATCGCGCAGCCCTAACATACAATTAAAAAATAAATACTTAGATAAATAATACGCCCAGCGAAAATCCTTTGATGTTGGAGGGGCAAAAATAAGTAACCTTGAAGGTGACAGCTAACTCTGGCATACACTGAGAACCATAACAAATACTTACAGCTTTACTCGAATCACACTGAGAAAAAATATTTTAGCATAAAGTTGTGTTTTATCAAAAATGTATTATATAGGTTGAATTTACTGTTTGGGCCCTTACTTTGTGGAATCTACTCATATTAATGTTATAAATGAAGTAACTATTTCTGCACTTTTCGTTGACAATATAGACGTGAAATACATAATTTCAACCATATACATAGAAATAAAGGTATATAGCTGAAGAACGAGTGCGCATCCTATTGCGCTGAAAAATAAAAAGAGATGCATGACTTGACCATGCTATGCGCACTCGTATAGGAAATTCTTGACCACATTCCATTCGTAGTGCGTGCTCCCTGGATTAAGAGGGCGATGTGTCGATTTTACTGGTGGCTGAATATGCATTGCAATAAAAGACCTCTTCTTTTTGACCTTATCCAACTTTTCGAATAAAAACAACGGTAATTTTTTATTACGTCCTATTTTATGTTACCTATGAGTTGGGTCACAACACAACCCCACCTAGCATTGCAACTCCCATGTTAAGAAGTGGGGATACAGTTACTAGCGCCACTCGTGACTGGCCGCATAACCATTTGAAGGTTGGCGGTAAAATTTAAAAAGTCTTCAATTAATTATATAGCGGTTTGAGATATTTGAGGTTAAAAACACGAGGTGATTTCGAAAATATTCTTTATTATTACTGGGAATTGATATTTGAATGACAGAAAAAATATTTAAAATGAAACCAGCTCCTGTTGTCAACCTCAAAATCTAAACCATTTCGGAGTTATTGGATCATAAATACTTTATAGAATGGGGCATTAAAACAAAGGTAATTTATCTTATCTATATTTTATTAAATTGTTCATAGGTAAAAGAAAAATAAACTACGAAATTAATATCAATTAAATAAAAATACAATTCTTATATATTTGTTAAGTGGTTTTACCATTTTCATACAAAATTTGAGTAAAATTGTGTGGATATAAAATACAATAATAAAAAATACACTATTGCTTCTAAGAACTTGCTTACAGCAATGTTACAAACACATATATAATTACATAAATATTTTGATTCAATTAGTCAGCTAGACTGAGAATAATAAAAGAATAAAAGCTTAGTCATTTAATATAAAGGATCTTAATTTGAGTATATTCCAGATGTATTGGCTTATCACCATAGCTTTCTCATTTGTAATATTTTGAAAAGCATTAATTAAAGCATCTACATTCTGTAAACAAGATATATTGCCCTTCATCACAGTATTTATGGGACACTCAAAACCAACATGTAGAAGTTTTTCCTTTTCTTGATTGTTACACATATAGAGCAAACTAATTTTGGGTCAATAAAATAGACAATACCATTAAACGTAAATTTAATTTTATAATCATTAGCCATACGTAGTTGAGCCAGGGTGCGGGTGACTTGTATAGGTAACTTTTTTGGTAAATACAGACTTGGTGCTTCAGAAATATCAAAAATACTATATAAAGACATATGAAAATACCTAGACACAAGATTGACATCCACTTTGTGAAAATGTGTGTAATGTTTAGCTAAAACGTCTTTCTTTAAAACAGAAAAGTTGAATGATGAAAAATTATTCCAGTAATCGAATACATTCAAATCAATGGAAAACTGTCTTACTTGCCTTGACCAATTGTAGTTGATATCGATTTATGAGAGTCCTTTAAGATGGTAAAGCAAAAATTTTTGACAACAGCCGATACCCTTTTCCACTGCCCTTCCATAGTGTCAATGCTAAAATCTTCTCTTCTTCTGTGAACCGTCTACCTCTAGAGCATTGTTGTTGCGTTCTAATCTGTGACATTATGAAAGTCTGGGTTAAATAATTAACTTTTTCTGATAATTTTTCAAAAGCTGTACTTTCTGCCAATTGTTTTGCTGCTGACAGTCTTTGCTGATAAGTATTCATCCTACACCTCAATGTGGCAAGTCTATTGCTAGCGTTGATTACTTTGGCATACATAAGTTTTTTTTTAGGTGTCAAACTTTTCTGTCTAGTCACATTGATCGTTTTCAAAATACTTGATCTGTCACCTAAAACAAACAATGGTACCTAGTATTAGTTAAGTTATGGCAATTATAAAGATAATTGGTTGAATAATGCAAACTAACTTTTGTACTTAAAGTTAAGTAAAACTTGGTGGTAGAAAGAAATGATGGATTATAGAAAATTTACAGATTAACAACTTACTTTTGGGTGTGAATAATAGTTCCTTTTTCTGAATTTGATCCTCACAAATATTTGTAGTAGGAACAACTTCATCAGGATTTTTCAAATTTTCATCCATTGAAAGCTACAGGATGGCTGATCGATATCTGAAATTGAGCTATTGTAAAAAAAATCAAATTATGTTACCGTTATAACATTACCTATTGCATCAACCAACCTTCGTTTAGAAGGTATTTCCAGGAGCATCCTGGCATCATGGTCAGGAGTATCAGCAGCTGAAATGAGAGATGTTTGTAGATCATTGAATGCAGCTTAAAAATTTGTTGTTTAAAACAAATTATCAGTATTCAAAATTATATTTTGGATCCCCAACTTTATGGTAGTTTAAAATTATCTTACCTAATAAAAATAAAGCCGGAATCGCTGTTCTCTTCACACCTCTTTTTCCTACTTCAACTTTATCTTCCTCACTGAAATGTCTTTCGCAAACACGCATATTATTGTAAATGTCTTCTGCAGTCATGTTACTTACTCTTTCACTTTGTATTACATTTAACCACGTTTGTAACATATTGAATTCGTTTTTGGGATTCGGGAAACGATACTGACTACTTGCGGTGTCAGTACATCCTGGGATGCAGCATTTTGTTTTGTTTTTGTGAGTGGTGGTTTCCATCTTTATACACAAAGAAGCAATTAAAAATAATAGATTTAAAAAAAGAATCAAATAGCACAACAGCAAGAACAGAACACAACAAGCAAACAATAAACAATGGCCGAACCAAAACACAAACTACAAACAGCGCCAAAAAAGTCAACTTAATATGCAGCGTTCGCGCATCAGAAGAGTTTATCTGATTGGTGTTATTGCCTCAAAAATTCAATTGACAGTTGGTAGCGCCAATAACATGCTGCGAGATGCATCAATGTAGCCGTAGCTTATTCGATTGCAGCGCCGCTCGTGACTGGCCGCATCGTAACTTCATCCCAATTTATCATATCCCAGTTGCAATGCTAAGTGGGGTTGTGTTGTGAGTTGGGTATTCTTTGGTAATGGTGTAAGATTAGAAATCAAAACGAACCTTTTGTATATGTTTGTTACCTATGGTATATGTGCCGTAACATCTATTCAAACAATAAACTGCTCTGTCTAAATATAAACCTTATTGATTTATTACTCAGAAGAAACCAAACATATCCCGGCGAACTATTCAACAGGTTATGGGCCCAGGTTCCCGCCAAGATTCCGGTCTTTGTTTTATGTACAATAATTGAGTAATAAATCCTAATTAGCGACGATGAATAGAACAGTTGATGTTAATACAATTACTAAGTTCGACGGTAGGAACTACGTGCAATGGAAGTTCCAAATGAAGTGTGCCCTAAAAGCCAAAGGTATTTATAAGTAAAATTAATACCTATTTAGAGGTACCAGCCGTTTTAGTAACTTAACGTATGCGGCTTCTTGAACCATCTGACATTAACATGAAATCAAAATTTGACGTAACTTCAAAAACGTGAAATCTAATAAATTAGTTACGACGTTCATTTTTGTTGGTAATTTTTTGTTTCAACCGATTTATTAATAATAAATAAGGATGGTCTTATTCTAAATGGGTATAAAATTTACTATACCACAAAAAATGCAGTAAAGCCACAATGAGAACAATTTCAATTTCATTTTTTTGAAGAGGCCAATCTCACATCGCAAGAAAGTGAAACGGCTACAGCTCTAGCCGCAATGTCATTAAGTAGTAAAAAAGAAGGTAGTGTCAAGAGAAAAACAAAATACACCAACGTTTATTGTTTTAATTGCAGAAAGAAAGGACACATTTCTAAAAATTGCCGTCTACCACAACGAAAAGAACGAATAAATGAAAGAGGAGAAACTAGATCCTAAAAGTAAAAAGCTTATACTGGTTGGCTATGATCAAAACTCTAACAACTATAGATTATTTGACAAACAAAATAAACAGATTACAATATCACGAAATGTCATATTTAACGAGAAAGTCAAAGGTTTCAAAGAGGTCACTGCAAACGTACCAATAGCAGTTCCTAGTGAGGATGATTTAACCGTGGTTCCACATCTCTATGCAGAAAATATTCCAGATGAAAGAGACGTTTTAGTAAATGTAAATGAACCAGTCCCAGAGATTGATGAAAATGAGTACCAAAATGTAAACGTTGAACGTCCGAGAAGAAATGTAAGAATGCCAAATCACTTTGATGATTATGAAGTATATTGTGTAGAAACCGACATCCCTGAAACGTATGAAGAAGCTATGGCGAGTAATGAAGCACTAATGTGGAAAGAAGCTATAAAGTGTGAAGTGAGCGCTCTTGAAAAAAATAATACGTGGGAAATTGTGAGTGAATCAAAAATTAGTGAGGTGATTGAAACAAAATGGGTCTTTAAGAAAAAGAAAAGTGAAATTAATTTTGTAAGTAATTATAAGGCTAGGCTAGTAGCGAGAGGCTTTCAGCAAAATAATTCAATTTGTCTTGATATTTATAGCCCAGTAGCTAAGATGCCTTCAGTAAGAATATTTCTGGCTTTATGTAACCATTTAAAAATTTTAATCCATCAATTGGACGTTTGTAATGCCTTTTTGAATGGTGACATAAATGAAGATGTTTACATTTCTCTACCCAGAGGTTTTAAAGAAAAAGCAGGCACAATTTGTAAATTAAAGAAATCACTGTATGGGCTGAAAGCTTCTCCAAAAAATTGGAATCAAAAATTTCACAATAGTATTACGTCTCAAGGTTTTAATAGATCTGAATTTGAATATTGTATATATGTCAAAGCAACAAAGACAAGTAAACTCTATGCACTAATTTATGTTGATGACTTGCTCTTAGCAGGCACAAATGATAAAGACGTCGATCAAGTTAAAAGTTTTTTAAATAAAGAATTCAGCATGAAAGATTTAGGACCAGTTAAATATTTTTTAGGTATGACTATATGCCAAGATTTAATGAGTGGTCAAATATCAATTAATCAGACTAATTATTTAAAAAGTATTTTATTGAAATTTAATATGCAAGATTGCAAACCTGTATCCACCTCGATGGAGGTAAACTTTCAACATAACCTTTTAAAAAGGGATGTATCAGAGAGTCCAGAGCTTGAGCACAATTGTAGAGCTTTAATAGGTTCTTTGATGTACGCTATGTTGTGTTCAAGACCTGACTTATGTGTATCTATTAACATCTTGAGTAGGTATCATATCAGTCCTGTGCAAGTTCAGATTTATGGGTATGCTTAAAAAGAATTTTAAGATACATTCAGGGTACTATAAAATTAAGTTTAGTATTTAAATCTGACAGATCATCTGACTATATTGTAGGATATGCAGACTCCGATTGGGCTGGGGACAAAACTGATCGAAAGTCCACAGCAGGATATATATTTAAATTACTAAACTGCACAATTACATGGGCTTCTAGGAAACAGTCAGTTGTTGCTTTGTCCTCAACTGAAGCAGAGTATATAGCCCTCAGTTTGGCTGCCAGTGAGGCATGTTGGATAAGAAATTTATTTTTTGATTTTTTACTTACAAAAGAACACTTATGTGTTAAACTCTTTGAAGACAACCAGTCGGCTATAAAAGTTACAAAAAATCTAGAATGTCACAGTAAAATGAAACATATAGATATTAAAGTACATTTTATTCGCGATAAAGTTAAAGAAAAGGTAATCACTGTAGAATATGTGAGTACAAATGAGCAACTGGCTGACATTTTCACTAAACCATTAAGTAGCAGTGTGTTAATAAAATTTCGCGGTAGTTTAGGTCTAGAATAAAACAAATTTGTATTTTTTATTTTTGTATCTTTGAAGTGACATGTTACAATTTTTTTTCCTCTATTTTATTCCCCTTCTTGTTCCTACCCCAAATATTCTATAAAACCCCTAAACTAAGAAAACAGGGAAAAAAACTGTATTTTTTTCTTTCGGCTGTGTGGTGGCAACCTTAGGCTCTGGCTAGCTTACAGTGAAGACGGGTGTGGTTCACTAGAAATATTGGATCAATATTCAAAGTTCTTAATTAGGGCGCCATCTGATTTTACCCAAGCCTCAACTCAATATGCACTTTCCCCTGAAAAAAATCAGAAAACTAGGGGAAAAGAGATAGACCTCACTCAAAAGAAAAAAAATTATAATTTAATCTATCGATAAAATCAATATTACAAAACAAAAAAACTAAATTAATGTTATAGTACCCACAAATTCTACTACTGGTAGGAGAATGATAGTTACAAGTGAAACTAAATAATGTGTCTTACAATAAAACCCATATCAATGTATATATATATATATATATATATATATATATATATATATATATATATATATATATATATATATATATATATATATATATATATATATATATATATATATATATATATATATATATATGAGCTATTCCAAATAGGTCAAACTTTAAAATATATATATATATATATATATATATATATATATATTTTAAAGTTTGACCTATTTGGAATAGCTCAACCCCACACAAAACCAAAACCAAATAACAATCCAGGTTAAATTACCTGAAGTTTTCTTATGAAACAAAAAAAACTTGGTAACACTTCACTTACATACTTACATAGGTTAAATATTATGTATAAAAAACTTACAAAATCTTGGCCAAGACGCTTCTCGTTACGAGCTTATAATTGAATATGAAATAAAACAAAAGTTACAGTATTCTGCGAAATCAAAAAGATTCAAAAATTAAACACATTATCTTTTAATATTAAAAAAAATAAACCTGCTCCACGTTTATTAATGGTATCCTTCCAAGGACACGACAATCGGCCGGCAATGTGGTCTAGCCCAAAAAGGAAACTTCCTCTCCCAAAGGTAATCGATGACGTCTCGTGGAAAGGGAAAACTCCCCGGAAGAGACTTCAGAAGAAACCCTCAGTAACAAACAAAAAAAAACGGCAACCGGCAGGAATGTAACTCAGCAATAAGAGCCACACCAAAAAAAACGGTTTCCCATTGAAGAAATCACCCCGTACTAGAACCCTAAAATAAGAAAATAAAATATCATCACTGAACACGTTTTCCGGACCTGAGCCCCTGAACCATAACGAAAAGTTCGTCGAGAAAATAATATCGCAATGGAAATAGTTACCTCGTGTTCTTGTGAGGGTCGCTTATCGGATAAGGCGGAATGGAAGTCCTTCTTTTCTTTTTTAATCCGTAACAACGGTTTTTCGAGTCGATTTTTCTTTCCAAAAACTTCAATATCCAAACTCAAAAAAAATTTAGTTAGCTGTCCTGGCTTACTCCCCTTATAAGGGTGGCTTAACAACTCCTAACTCCAACACCGCCACAATGCACAGGATCAACTTTTTTTTTAAAAACGACTTATTCCTCCAACAGGTAAAACGGAAAAACCCAAAGAACCCCCCCGTTACAACCTTCCTCAACGCAGGGTTACCAACCTAAGCCCCACCACAACCACGTATAATCCATAGATAAAGACGTTTCACGCAGATGACCCCTGTCAGTAACATGTTTTTAGTTTGTCTCAAAGCTCTAGATGGCCGTAGTAGTAATGGCCTCTAATTAAATGTTCATTCAGGTAACACAATTAGTGGTGCTGTGGTATCGTGGAACGCTGGCGAGCCTGTATATAAATTCTTTATCTATGGTTTGGTTTGTTGAGTTGATGCGCTTTTGCTTATTTACTTTTTTTGCTTTGCTTAAATAGTAGTGTTGTGTTATTTTTCCGATTGTTATACATTGATTCGTGAGTTATTAATAATAAAGAGTTTTTATAATGCCTTATAATAAGTGTTGTGTTCCATCATGTGATAGTGATACTAAAATGTGGCATAAATTTCCTAACCCAGCATCCGACAATGGACGATTTAAACAGTGGTTGATGGCTGTGAATAGTAGTGAACTTATTAATTTGGACCCAATGTGGATTTATAATAGTAAAAGAGTGTGCCACAAACATTTTGGAAAGTGTTATGTCTCCTCAATATCTAAAAAGAGGTTACATGCAAATGCTGTTCCATCATTAAATTTAGAACAAGGTAAAAAAAACATGTCCTAATTCATATTATTATCGTGAACAATCGAGGTGTTCTTTATCTATGCACAGAACTCTAGAAGGATATGTTAAAACTGTAATTACTTGGTTGTGTGATTTATTTTTACAATTAGTACACAGTACCTCTGGATTTCAATGGGTTTTTCTATTTTTCAGATACTTCAATACTTGAGCATGATTATTGCAAACCATTAACTCCAGTTTTCTGGAGTGTTTAAAACATTATTTTTTAAAACGGCGTTATCGTTTTATAAAGGTAGTTTTAGCTGTGAGGACGATAATTGCGAAAATATGTTCGTATCCTTCCAAAAAATACTTTCAAGTAGTGATGTAAGCATTGTAGAACAGCCTGCAGATTCAGTTGAACATTTCAATATAAAATGCACTGGGCAATTATTGTCATTAGAGCAAAAATTACATAAACTTTCTACAAGTTATGTTGCCGGTTTTATTTTGAAAAAAATTTAAAAAATGGTTAATTGTGTTGAATGTAAAAATACAATGTTTTCTGATGATTTTACATCAGCGCACAACCAACTGATATCTGTAAGGGAATATGGTGGATGGGCTAGAAGATTGTACTACCCTACTCCATCATTTGTTACATGTATTTATGACATTTTTAAAATAGTTAATTTTTATTTAGATAAACAACCACATAAAACATCTCTGGTAGATCATTTAAAAGTAATACTTAATACTAAAGTGGATTTTAAGTTTTTAACTTGTAAAGTGAACCACCATAAAACTGATGTCATTAATTGCATCGTAAAATTTACACTAAGAGTTTTGTTACACAACTGGTGTAAAACTGTGAACAATATTTTGTTGGGAAAATGTAAATCATATTCCGGCAGTAATATTGTCAAATTAGAAGCCAAAAAAATTCACATGAATAGACGTAAAAAGCGAAATATAAAAAAGCCTCAACATACTGTTGCAGAATCAGTTTAAGATTAGTGTTGTTATAAAAAAAAAATGTACTTTTATTTGGTAATTTACTATTTATATCCTGAATAAAAATTACAATTTGTGGTTATGATTTTTATTTTTTACCTTTATCAGCAATTATCCCTTTAATCTAAAATTTCCACTATTAACTTGAATTACAATTTCAGGCATTGTAATTTAAATTAATAATAGTGGTTTTTTAATTGTGTTTTATTCTAAAATTAAAATTCCTACAAATTTATTTTTAAATTTCCCACCAAATGGGATTTTCAACTTTCCCGCGAGTGTCAAATGGCGATTTAGTACGGCTCAAAGCTCTAGATGGAACTAAAACGTCCGAATTCATATTATTGTCGTGAACAATCTAGTTGTTCTTTTATTGTCTTTGGTATAATCTTCGTTTGACCAATCGACCAGCTCTAAAAGGTCGAAGATATGGTTGCCTACCAAATTTCCTCGATACGTATATAGGGTTGCCTATAAGAAGGAAACGAAGTGTAACAGACAATTTTTTAAATAATGCTATCATTAAGGGGAAGTGTTGGTATTAATGATAGACTTAATATTGGCAAGCATGTGGTCCTGACATGAAATGACAGTTGACTACTTCTAGTAGTAGTAGTTGACAGATATACCGTGTAAGTAATGGTGTAAGATTAGAAATCAAAACGAACCTTTTGTATATGTGCCGTAACATCTATTCAAACAATAAACTGCTCTGTCTAAATATAAACCTTATTGATTTATTACTCAGAAGAAACCAAACATATCCCGGCGAACTATTCAACAATAACGACTAATTTAAAACATGGCGTATGTGAACTCGTTTTTATAAAGGCGGATTATTGTCACGAAAAATCCGACGTTGCCATTTGTATAAAAGTATAATCTGGGTTAATTTCTCGAGAAGGGCAAGGGAAATCATTGAAGAAGCCATTTTTTGATGATATTCCTTGCCCTTCTCGATAAATTAACCAATGATCTGTGTTAACCAAGAAAATATAAGATTATTATTTTGAAGAAATTGAATGGCAACGTCGGATTTTTCGTGACAATCATCCGCCTTTGTTTTAATCCGAAGTTTCGCTTCTTGTTAGGCTACATTCGTAATCAATTCGCAGGCCAAGTGGCACTTTGGCACGCAAGCTAAGCAAATCTATTTCAGTGCGATCGTTCACAACGCAATTTGGCGTCAGAGTTGAAGTTGAAGTCGTCAAAATTGTTTGCAAGCTGCAAACTTTCACTTCGACTTGCACTTCGTGCCGGCTATGGGACATGCGCATTAATTTTTGTTTTTTGGTATATCTGACATCTGTCTAGTCCATCACTACTAAACTCCAGTATATACTGCTATAAAAAATAAATCCAAATTATATATTATAACCTCTAAACTCAGACTGAACTAAATACAGACAGAATCATGCTTCGACCATATGTTGAACGAATCCTGACAATTATTTAGGTACGAACGCGCTTGCGTTAAAGTCGACTTTGAAGTTATTGTGAATGGCAAATTTCGTGCCGACTTGCGTGCCAAAGTGCCACTTGGCCAGCGAATTGATTACGAATGTAGCCTTAGATGGGTATTCTTTGACTTGAATTTAGAATTTTGGAAATACACTACAGTGTATATTACAATCAGCTTTAATCCCCAATCAAAATCGATGATCCCGCTCTCTGACAGAAAGGTGCATGGTCTCAACTATATAGCCTCCATGGTCTCAACAATGGTGTAAATATAGTATAAGGTGTGTTCCCGCGCACGACCAATCAAAAAAACTTCCAAAACGCCGCCATATTGAAAAATCAGCCAATCAGAAAATAATGCGCGAAATCAAACGCTTAATATTAGGAAAGAATTTTGCCTTTCAAATTCCATTTTTTACTGCATAAAATTAAGTATATCAAGTTTTTCAGTTCCTTAATGAAATAAATGAATTATTTAACTACAAATTTTAATTACACTTTTGTGCAAATGTAAAATTTACTATGCGAATGACTATGATTAATGTCTAAAGTCGTTTTCACGACAATATAAATTTTCAATTCAAGTGTTTGAGCATAATTTCATTTTGAAGAGGGTATGAAATATGTACAGCTTGATATTTATTTTAGAAAATATTTTCATTTCAACAATAACAAAGAGCAATTGAAACAAGGAATGTAACAAAACAAAACAAGCAAAACAAATAATAATAATGTTTATTTTAAAATTTGTTTACAAAAATAATGTAGTAATAATAAAATAAAATATAAACAATAAATAAACATTCATAATCACAGAACATGTTCTATAACAAAGTTATATACAACTTGTACATGATTTACAATAATAATTAATATATATAAGTGTAACTATATATAATAAATAAATATGGATAATTTGTCATGATTGGTAAATTGTCTGCATTGAGTAAAGTAATGTCATGATTGAGTAAATTTGTCATTATTGGGTAAGTTGTCTTTATGGTGTAAGCTGTCTTCTTTGGTAAGTTGTTATCATCATGTAAGTAGAGTCACAAGTAAAGTGCGTAGTGTTTCACTGGGTAATGAATATAGCTGTTATGTGATATTTATTCCCTCCTGAATATTATATTTATCAGCTCTTTTTCTCAACGTACTGAAAGAAGGTAAGGGATGACCATTAAATAGCAAATATCTGTAACCTTTGGGTGTTACGCTTCTGAGTGCTATTGCCGAAGCAATATCTACCTTTGACCATTTCATACACTTTTGCTTGGGGTATAATAATTTTTGTATTTGCCCTGGTGTGAATATGGGACTCAAGATCTCGTATACTTTATCTCTGATCTGCGATTGAAGAGAATGAACATGTTGATTTAGCTGTGCATCTTTTAATTTTGACTCTGCCTCTAGTTCTTCATTTTTTAATTTTAATTGCTGATACTGTTCCTGCAATTCAATATTTTTCAACCTTAATCGTTCCACCTCGGCTAAAAGATTTTGAGTTCTGAAAAAGAATGCATTCCAGTATTAGCTTATTAGTATTTTCAAAACAATTCCAAAACATCACAAAGTAAATAATATAGGTACCTAGAAGTATCAATATCTTGAAAATTGGTTTGTTGAACAGCATTATCAGACACAGGTATTTCAGACTTCATTTCCCTTGATTCCTCAAGTACTGAACTCATAAAAAATCAAGATTTGATCGTCAACTCTTATAAAATTATTTCATTGGAAATATACAATAAAATAATACTTACAAAGAAGAGGTATTTGCTCTTGAATATTCTGTTTTAGTTATATTTGATAAAATACTACTGCTCTTGTCAATTGAACTGCTAAAAGAATTTGTGCTTGTTGGAATTCTCTTTATCTTTGTCCCAATTTCTCTCTTACTTTCGCACTTACGTTTTCTCCCTCGTTTTTCTTTACTGCAATTATATTATGCAATGCTTATTTTTATGAATTGAGATGGGTATCTAATTAAATAATTTTTTAAATGAAAAACGTACCCGGAAAATGAAGAGTTACTATCAGTCTTCAAGTTGATACTTGTATTGCATTAGAGAGTAGTTTCAAAACAGGCTTTTTCCCTGGAATACTCAAATGACTAGTATCCAAAAAACAATCTGGTGTGAAGTGCAAAGAACAAATTCGACCTAAAATTAAATATTGTTTTTATTTCATTACTTCCAATAAGCTTAACAGCAATCCGTTTACAAACCATTTTGTAAGTTGATTTCTTTATCAGAATTACAAGCGTCAACCCATTTTTGTCGGATAGCTTCATCCTTTGGGAATTGAAAATATTTGAGATTTTGATTTTTTGTGGCTCCATTCCAGTTGTGGCAAGCGGCTACAGAACATCCAGGCATAATCGTTAATTACTATATACACTTCTTAAAGTAACAAATGCTCAAAGCTACATTGTGCTTATAACACCCGTTAAAAAATAACTAATTTTGAAACGAAAACAAAAGACAAAATCTTCATGTAGCAATAAAAACACTTCCACTTAATGTTCTCACAAAATACAATGTTCAGAGTTCACAATTTATTAGAAAAATAAACGATTACGAGTAGGACCATAGAGAAATGAGTAGGACTGAATTATATAGGTTATGGCATATATGGTATTCATTCAAAACATTAAACATATGATTGGCAATATGGCGTCGTTTTGGAAGGTGCGCAGAACATGACCGAAATTCGTCTTCCGAGGGAACACACCTTATACTATATTTACACCATGAAGGCTATACAAGGAGATCGAACTCCATGTATTCCAATTTCTGGTAATTATAGAGGGCACCACATAAGTTGCGATACCAAAAAATCTGACGGCAGCCAATCATAAGACTCGAGTTCATGATGTTTTATTGGTTGCTAGCTTCTTTGACAGTTCGCTGTTCACGAGTGATCGTTTGGTGGTAAAATAATCAGTTCCACTCTGTGCTGCTGAATTTATTTATGTTTTTACGTGATAAAAAATATGAATATCTACTATCATGTCTTCTCTTCAGTATGGAATTTTAGAACACTCTTAAAGGTCCAGCACAGTTGGAATGAGTATGTCTTTAAAAGAGAAATTTGAAGAATAAAAAAGACACTATGTGCAAGTAAGTATATTCTAGAACCAAGTTCACAAGTTGGATTGCCCAATTATAAAAAATAAATTGGAGATGAATAAAGAGATATGTTTACAATACTTATGTATAAAGTTTTTCAGAATCTGGCTTCCTAAATAGTAAAAAAATATTAGCTACACAAAAATATGAAAAAACGGTTAAAAAAAAGGAAAAATCACTTGAAATGCTTGGAGGAAATGTGCCACTTCAAATGTACTATATTAAATGGCCTTCGAATAATTGAGAATTGCAACTAGAAGAAATACAGTTTGAAAACATAGAAAGTATGTATAATAAATAGCCAGTAGTCATAAGCTCTAATAACACACAAATTTGGTCCTATCAATAAGAAGTAATAAAACAATTACAGAATTAATAATATCTAATATTTCAGATTATTTTCTATGAAATGAACGAAAAGATGATTGCTTCCGAACTGGTCAAGCCTTTACAAGAAGAAATTATGAAAATATTGAATATACAGAGAGTTGCATGAGAAGTAATTTACTACACACTATGTAACTTCTTTTACCTAAATATAAAGTGTACAATCCTTCGATCATTAAACATTGTTCAGATACAATCAGTATTTTGTCTCTAACTTGATACCTACCTATCCTATTGCCTGTTATACTTATCCAGCTTAGGTATTATGAGTAATAAGTGAACTGTTGAAGTTAAAATAAGGTAATTAGAATACTTCATATTTACTGCTCAATTTACCAATAGGCTTTATAGGATTACGAGTACTCTTGCAAAAAAATTTAACTGAAGGATATCAGAAAATACATCTATATCTTGATACCAGATGCTCAACTATGCACACTATCAAACCTGTCATCAAATATACAAACCTCTAGTCTATGATGAAAACATAGTGCTGCTATTTTTCTAGGCATTACTGAAGCGTTTGATGGTGTTTGGAACTGTGGTATATTCTACAAACTATATGAAATGATGTGTTCTAAATACTTGCTTTTAATCTTGAAAACTACCTTAGTGTTACAACACCACAAGTAAAAGTGAATTACAGTTTTATTCAAAACATTTAATGACTTCTCCAGTATTCCTCACTGTCCTATTTGCTCTACAATCTATCTATCTTGTTACAACTATGATTTAGCAACAGAACATTTAAATTTGCATACATATTGCAGTATATAGATGACATCGCTTTGATCAGTCATAATAATCTTAAATAACAGTAAATAAGCTACAAAAACTTATAACAGAATACTGAAATGGTTTAACATGTATAGGATGATGCCCAATGTCTTAAAACTCAATGCATAATCTTCAATCTGTTCAATAACAATGAAAAATACAATATATTTTCAATCAATAGGTACAACTTACTAATGACATTAGTTCATGCACAGATTTTCAATATAAAATATATTTAAATAATTCCGCATCATACATGAAAATAATTTTTTTAAGTACTTTATTTTAAAAATACAAAAATTGCAATTTACAAAAGTTCATTTCCTAATGAAGCAAACACAGTGGAAAGTCACAATTAGTAAAATACATAAGTACGTACACAAAATATATATAACTGTGGACGTTCTGTAACTGAACTTGCACAAAACATTTTCTACACTATTTTGAATCCTCTGTGTTTTATCTATGAATGTTATACTACAAGTGTGCCACACTGGAATTAGTTAGCTGAAGATTGGTAAGAAATAAGTGTCACCGATTAGTTTCAATGTCTTATGGTTTTAGTAATCCCTACATTGGTAAAGTGCACCAATAATTGGCAAACATAAATTTTATTCTATTTGATGTATATATTTCCTTCAAATGTATGCTCTCACCTTATTTATATTTTCATTTCCTATTTTTATCTGAATATCAACTGAATTCATATTTTTTTGTATAAAGAACATGCCAGTAATATTTTCAAATTAGTATTACAGCTTATTCCTTATCAACCATCTCTGGTTTTTCTTCAAATCTTTGTTTACCTTTTTTCTTCCAGTTCTCTTAAATTGTACTTGTATAGAACATAACAATGTCATCAGCAAAAGTAAAGTATTTTGTGTGCAATTATGCTTTTTCTAGACTTCTCACAAGTAAGGTATATAATTTAAGTCTATCATAATAAATATTTCCTTTCCTACTTTATTTTTATCTTTGAATATTTCTTATTATTTTTGGTAACTGAAAAAACTCTGGTTTACTTAAATTAAATTCAATTCACGTCTTCCTTTTAAATAATCTGCACTACCAACCACTATTGCAATAAATTTCAACAACATTATCAATTTTTAACAATTTTAATTTTCTAGTTTTTATAATTCACAAGTAATGTTTACTATTTGCCTACTGTCAAATTGGTAAAATATAAAAAGTAAGGTTATTGTCGTGACAGTTTTAATATGGGTATCTTAGGTACAATGCGCGACGCCGCGGTGAAAAAACAAACTGCTTAGATCGACGATTTTGAGGACAGGTTTTGTCAATTTTCCCGTATGAGTTCGATCTCCTTGTATAGCCTCCATGGTCTCAACCAATTTAAAAATCCATCTTTTTTGGAAAGAATCGCCATCCCTACTTTGAATTAAGACTTCTATGCCACATACTAATCTGACATGGGCGTTTTGTACTCTTTGAAGGTAGTTTTTATAGTTTTGTGATAAAACTGGTCCATAAATATTGTTACCATAACCACTGTTAGTATTGCCTTTTTTCATTGATTAAAAAAATTTTATTCGATGCTTTTCTATTTTCATGGCATCCCCTGTTCAATTCATATCAGCCAATCAGGACTAGGATTCGGAAAAATCTCCTTAGGTAAATCCGTTGCGGTCTCACACCACCGGTACCCAGAACGGGGGGTCGTTGTTTTTCCCTTCCGCACACTACAAGGAGTAACAGAGCCGCCTTTCGGCGCCACAGTACCGATAAACAAAAAAATATCAGACGTCTGTGCGGGGAGCGGAGGGTTTGTTTTGTTTTTTCCATGCACTCTTCGACAAGTTTACATTCCTTTTGCCACGGGCGGCGTTAGGAGTAGGGGTATTGAGAAGGAATCGTTTAAAATAAACATCCCTTCCGTGTCAGAAGGTTATTCTGTGACCAAACTGTTACGAGATTTGAGTTTTTAGATTGTCTACAATCTTTTTATTTTTCAATTTTAATTTAATATCTACACGTGCATTCGAAATGTAAATGTCTTTATTTCAATGAAAACATGATGTGTCTTTAAAGATATGTCTCGTCGTAATTATTTTCAGGGATAAATTCGTACAAAACAAAATTCCAACGGTGCACGTAGATTTTATTATCGTATTATCAATCTATTTCTATTTTTTTTTCAACGGACATCGATATATGTAGATACAGGAGAGAAAATAAAGTAAAAAAAATTTTTCAAAAAAACTGATTTTTATTTTTTTTCTCACCCTTGGAACGTTTGTCAGTGATTTTTGAATATGACATGCCAAAGACTATCGATTTATCAATCTATTTCTATTTTTTTTTCAACGGACATCGATATATGTAGATACAGGAGAGAAAATAAAGTAACAAAATTTTTTCAAAAAAACTGATTTTTATTTTTTTTCTCACCCTTGGAACGTTTGTCAGTGATTTTTGAATATGACATGCTAAAGACTATCGATTTATCAATCTATTTCTATTTTTTTTTCAACGGACATCGATATATGTAGATACAGGAGAAAATAATGTAAAAAATTTGTTTCAAGAAAACTTATTTTTATTTTTTTTCTCACCCTCGTAACGTTTGTCAGTGATTTTTGAATATGGAATGTGAAAGACTATTTATTATATTATCAACCTTTGTAGAAAATTTAAACGCGAAACATCGATATATGGTAATACAGTAATAAAAAGAAAGTTGTAAATTTTTTAAAAAAATTCTTAGTTTTCAATTTTTTCGACCTCCGTAGCGTTTATCAGCGAATTTTGAATTTGGAATATGATAGACTTTTATATTATTACAAATAACTCAGTTCTTTCTCAACCAAATTTTTATACCATATTTCAACCTCCCCCGTATATTAGACTGGTCGAGCCAAAGCAACGGTGATAAACGGACATCTTGGTGCGCTGTTGCCGGCTCAGTCAATTGTCGCAGATTTACTTTTGGAGCTAGGAGCTAGATTCTCACCTGTAAAATTAAAATTGTTAAAAATTGATAATGTTGTTGAAATTTATTGCAATAGTGGTTGGTAGTGCATATTATTTAAAAGGAAGACGTGAATTGAATTTAATTTAAGTAAACCAGAGTGCAAAAATAATAAGAAATATTCAAAGATAAAAATAAAGTAGGAAAGGAAATATTTATTATGATAGACTTAAATTATATACCTTACTTGTGAGAAGTCTAGAAAAAGCACAATTGCACACAAAATACTTTACTTTTGCTGATGACATTATTATGTTCTATACAAGTACAATTTAAGAGAACTGGAAGAAAAAAGGTGAACAAAGATTTGAAGAAAAACCAAAGATAAGAAAGATAAGGAATAAGCTGTAATACTAATTTGAAAATATTACTGGCATGTTCTTTATACAAAAAAATATGAATTCAGTTGATATTCAGATAATAACAGGAAATGAAAATATAAATAAGGTGAGAACATACATTGAAGCAAATATATACATCAAATAGAATAAAATTTATGTTTGCCAATTATTGGTGCACATTACCAATGTAGGGATTACTAAAACCATAAGACATTGAAACTAATCGGTGACACTTATTTCTTACCAATCTTCAGCTACCTAATTCCAGTGTGGCAGACTTGTGGGAAAACATTCATAGATAAAAACACAGAGGATTCAAAATAGTGTAGTGAATGTTTTGTGCAAGTTCAGTTACAGAACGTCCACAGTTATATATTTTGTGTATGTACTTATGTATTTTACTAATTGTGACTTTCCACTGTGTTTGCTTCATTAGGAAATAAACTTTTGTAAATTGCAATTTTTGTATTTTTAAAATAAAGTACTTGAAAAAATTATTTTCATGTATGATAAGGAATTATTTAAATATATTTTATATTGAAAATCTGTGCATGAACTAATGTCATGCACACATGTCACATTGATTGAAAATATATTGTATTTTTCATTGTTATTGAATAGATTGAAGATTATGCATTGAGTTTTAGGACTTTGGGCTTCATCCTACACATGTTAAACCATTTCAGTATTCTGTTACAAGTTTTTGTAGCTTATTCACTGTTATTTTGAGATTATTATGACTGATCAAAGCGATGTCATCTATATACTGCAATATGTATGCAAATTTAAATGTTCTGTTGCTAAATCATAGTTGTAACAAGATAGATAGATTGTAGAGCAAATAGGACAGTGAGGAACACTGGAGAAGTCCTTGAATGTTTTGAATAAAACTGTAATTTACTTTTACTTGTGGTGTTCTATCACTAAGTTAGTTTTCAAGATTAAAAGCAAGTATTTAGAACACATCATTTCATATAGTTTGTAGAATATACCACAGTTCCAAACACCATCAAACGCTTCAGTAATGCCTAGAAAAATATCAGCACTATGTTTTCATCATAGACTAGAGGTTTGTATATTTGATGTCAGGTTCGATAGTGTGCATAGTTGAGCATCTGGTATCAAGATATAGATGTATTTTCTGGTATCCTTCAGTT
Organism: Lochmaea crataegi; assembly: GCA_947563755.1. Lineage (NCBI taxonomy): Eukaryota > Metazoa > Arthropoda > Insecta > Coleoptera > Chrysomelidae > Lochmaea > Lochmaea crataegi. The sequence continues at coordinate 58,746,040 of OX387422.1, read as the reverse complement.
AAATTTTTTTGCAAGAGTACTCGTAATCCTATAAAGCCTATTGGTAAATTGAGCAGTAAATATGAAGTATTCTAATTACCTTATTTTAACTTATTACTCATAATACCTAAGCTGGATAAGTATAATAGGCAATAGGATAGGTAGGTATCAAGTTAGAGACAAAATACTGATTGTATCTTTGAACAATGTTTAATGATCGAAGGATTGTACACTTTATATTCAGGTAAAAGAAGTTACATAGTGTGTAGTAAATTACTTCTCGTGTAACTCTCTGTATATTCAATATTTTCATAATTTCTTCTTGTAAAGGCTTGACCAGTTCGGAAGCAAAAATCTTTTCCTTCATTTCATGGAAAATAACCTAAAATATTAGATATTATAAATTCTGTAATTGTTTTATTATTTCTTATTAATAGGACCAAATTTGTGTGTTATTAGAGCTTATGACTACTGTTACGGGACAAAGAATTATTTGTGCCTCTCTTTCAAACATCCAAAAATAAACTCTGTACCTACCAACTGCTATTTTATTAAAAACAGATCCTGATTGTTTTAAGTAGGATTAATACAATTAATGTCTCAGGAATCCTTTCAATTTTCTCAAGCGTCTCCATGAAGGGCACCTAAAAATAATAAATAAGTATTTACCACTTATTTTTTAGAACAGTATGAGATATAATAGGTCAAATATTTATATTCTAAATTTACAGAATATCTTATTTGAACATAGGATGATCACCAGATCATAAAAGTTAGTAATTGGAAAATGTAAAAGGCTTAAAGGTTATTTTGTTTACATGGTGTACAAAGTAGATGACAATCTGGTCATATCTGTCAATCTTAAAAATAAATCTTCTCAAAGTGATTTCAATCTTTCATCATAATGTCACTTTTCTATTCATAGATCTACTGATTAAAGATCATTGACCTTCCTTATCAATTGATAGTTTCTTCTTTTAATTTCTGTTATCAGAGCTTATCTCTGGTGTTAAGTACTTTGGTAATAAAGAAGTAAATGAAAAGAACATACCTTTTTTTCTAAGACCATCCATACGTAGATAGGAGATGGGTTTTCTTTTTTCTTCCATGTGAGGTTCGTGATAGACCACATGGTTTAGCAATTTTGCTAATTTTTGCAAATATATTTAAGTGAGCTTAGATTTTATTAGAGTGATCCTGTTGGAGCTCTACCACTCTGTATAAGTGGATATTTATTTTCGCTCAGCTTAAGTTCCTGTTTCCACATCCGTAGGCGAAACCACTTTGAGGCCACACAACTTCTACGGTGAGTTTAATTTGTCAGTGTACTATACTCAACCCTCATAACATTTAATTATTATTACCAAATACTTACACAAGCTCCTTTTTAGGTCTCTTCCTTTCTTTTCTTCGATCTATCTTCTTTCTTTGGCTTTATTTCATACATCGATATCTTCCTTTCGTTCCTGCATCGACATCATCTACACCCAGTCATCATATCGGATACACCTCTACCTACATGATATAGTAAGCCACCATCAGTTCTTTTGGAGGGACACCCCACAGCACCCGATTGTAAACAGGTAACCTTCCGACCTTACTCTTAACAAGGAATCCAGGGGTTTGAGTAGAAAACATTTGGCTGAAATAACAATTATCTTTATGGAAAAGTATTGTAAGTAGAGTATTTTGCCATACCTACTGAGGAACTTAGTTTCCAGGTGTTTTTACCCTCTGTGGAGGACAACTTGTATAGTATTTAATAACAATTGCACAATCACTAGAGTTTGTAAGCCAATGTATGCATACAAGGTAGTTCATAATATAATTCTGTATCCAACCACCCCTAAGGTAAGATTGGATAGTGTAAAACTTTTCTTTTTTTATAAATCTTCCCATGCTTTCTATTAACTTAGAATAACCTAAATAATTTGTGAAAGCCAACTTCATATAAATCGTGAGGTACAGGGAACTACTTTAGGGAGTTTTTAGCGTTACCACTTTTTAGGCAAGGCCTTGTGTTTTTTTGGTTATCCATATGACAACCAACAATATTTTATATTAAATCAACATTACATCTGTATCAGTTTTTTATTACGAATCCCACCCTGAGATTAACAGGACCTTTTAATCAAGGTAACACTACTGGCTATTTATCTATACATACTTTCTATGTTTTCAAACTGTATTTCTTCTAGTTGCAATTCTCAATTATTCGAAGGCCATTTAATATAGTACATTTGAAGTGGCACATTTTCTCCAAGCATTTCAAGTGATTTTTCCTTTTTTTTCCTCTGTTTTTTCATATTTTTGTGTAGCTAATATTTTTTTACTATTCAGGAAGCCAGATTCTGAAAAACTTTATACATAAGTATTGTAAACATATCTCTTTATTCATCTTCAATTTATTTTTTATAATTGGGCAATCCAACTTGTGAACTTGGTTCTAGCATATACTTACTTGCACCTAGAGTGTTTTCTTTATTCTTCAAATTTCTCTTTTAAAGACATACTCATTCTAACTGTGCTGGACCTTTAAGAGTGTTCTAAAATTCCATACTGAAGAGAAGACATGATAGTAGATATTCATATTTTTTATCACCAAAAAACATAAATAAATTCAGCAGCACAGAGTGGAACTGATTATTTTACCACCAAACGATTACAATTTTCGATATTTTTGAAAACGAGAACAAAATACGGATTTCTTATTCACAATATTTTCCATTTCTGTGACCTAACCTCACAAGTGAACAGCGAACTGTCAAAGAAGCTAGCTAGGGATGGGAAGGTCACGAACGACCCGTTCTCAAAGACCGAATCAGTTCCAAGACCCGTGATTGGTTCAATCACGTTCTGTGACCCTATCGTTCGAATGAACTGAACCACAAAGCAAATAAATGAATATGAAAATCTGCATAATAATTTATGCCGTTCATTTCATTCACATCATGAAACGATGGAACAAATAAACAAGGTCATATGAACGAATCTTCAAGAACGGGTCATTTTAATGATTGATCTGGAAGACCCGGGTCACCAAAATGATCCGGGTCTTACCATCACTAAAGCTAGCAACCAATAAAACATCATGAACTCGAGTTTTATGATTGGCTGCCGTCAGATTTTTTGGTATCGCAAATTATGTGATGCCCTCTATAATGACCAGAAATTGGAATACATGGAGTTCGATCTCCTTGTATAGCCTCCATGGTCAGTATGACCAACAAAAAGTGGTTTTTATGACAAGAATGACAGTTAATGTCTACCATTCAAAACATAAGATTATTGCAGGTTTTTTATCATTACGATCATCTAAATTGCTTTATTAAAACAATGAATACACCCCCGAATCGTAAATCTTAAAATTTAAAATGACGTTTTAGCTGAATTCTCAACGCATCGGTGGCCAATAATTCTAGGAATTTTTGACAGGTCACTATTTCATTTCTATCATTTTGTCACTAGTTATGTCAGATGTCAGTGGAAAAAGCAATCAGAAGAATAAATAGATACAACTAACTAGATCTACTACAAAAGTATGGAAAATAAACATAAAAGATTAAATGAATATCAACAAAAACAAATAACACTGACATATGACATAACTAGTGACATAATGACAGATGAGAATTGGTGATTTGCCAAAAGTTCCTAGAATTACTGGCCACCGATGCATTGAGAATTCAGCTAAAACGTCATTTTAAATTTTAAGATTTACGCTTCGGGGGTGTATTCATTGTTTTAATAAAGCAATATAGATGTTCGTAATGTTAAAAAACCTGCAAAAATCTTATGTTTTGAATGATAGACATTAACTGTCATTCTTGTCATAAAAACCACTTTTTGTTGGTCTCACTGACCTTAAACTGAACTCCTCTATTGATAACACTGGTCTACAGTGGTTTTGTTGCCCCAGATCATGGTTAAATAAGTACAGGTTAGTCCAGTAGCGCTTGACCTTGGAACCAAAATAAAAATCTGTTGCGCAGGGGGCTAAAGGCGGCCATTTTGCTATACATTTATGTGTGTGTCGTGTATGTGTATGTAAACAAACAGCCGGTTGTAATATTTTTTAAATAAAGTATAAATTTCTAAAGAAAGAAAAAAAAGTGAAATAAAAATTATTATGGGTAAGTGCAGTATAAAGTGTTGCAGAAATAGAAATGATAACAGGTTAGGCACAACAAAAAGAGCAAAATATTTTTACACGAACGAACAAAAACATTTATTAGCAAAAGTTAATAAATTTCTACCGTTACCTATTTACCCACAATATGATTAAAAATATTTTACACATGTTTAACTAGTTTTTAAAACATATTAAATTTTATTTTAAAGCATGTACTGTTTGTTAAAATGTTATATATTTAATGTAAATTCTTAAGATTTAGATATATTAATGTACATTATTAAAACTGAGAAAAAAAATTACTAGTATGTAGCATGTTGACTTATTTTTTTAAATATTGTAACATTATATTTTTAAAAAATATGTTATTTTATACCACATTAAAAAGTTTTTTAATTTTAAAATAAAAAATTTTATCAATAATTTACAATTATTTTCAATTTTCATTGATCCTATCCTAAAAAACCTTTTTATACTTTTATACTTTTTTTAAATTCCAATTTGTTAAAAAATACTTCTATTTGTAATGTATAGGTAATAAAATACATTTTTGTAAACTTTAAATTATGATAATTTTTAATACTAATAAAAGTAAATTTTTGCATGAATTATTACTTGAATATAAATATACATAAATATAAATTGTAGTTTTAAAAACTAGCGCCTCGATTGTAATTGGCTTTGCGCGACAAGATGGTTGCCTTTAAACCCCACTTCTCATTGGGCACTATATTTTTAATAAAAGCTTATGCGCGAACTGCTACTGGACTAACCTGTACTTATTTAACCATGCCCCAGATATAAGATTGATTTTGGATATATTCATGCTCACAATTCATGAAACTATCAATGATTTTGTAAGGTTTGCTCTCGTTTTATTTTAAATCTTTATTTTCTTTTTACATTACAAAAATCGGAAAACAACAAACAAAATAATAGATATATTCATAATGTCAGTTTTGTTTTGAAAAATTAGGAGACATCGCAGTAAATAGGGAGGAAAATGTCGAAAACATATGTTATATTTCCATGAAACGCCTTTTATGAGCTTTTCTTTTATAATTTTTCAGGGGACAATCTCTTTTTAAAGACCAGCAGAAATCTGCCATCATGTGACAATCCCATCGATACTGATACCTTTCCTCCATCACTTTTAGATCCTGGTGGAATCACTCTCCCTGTTCCTCGCTAGAATTTCCTAAATTATCCGGAAACTTATCCAGATGATTGCGGAGATAGTGTGACTTCATACTGATATTTTCTCCTAGAGTCTGAAAGTTTGTCAGCATATTTTGTACAATTTCTTCATAATTTGGTGCTTTATCTTTTCCTAGGAAATTTTCGACCACCAACACAAAACATTCCCAAGCTTTAGGTACATTTTCATATTCTTCTTTGAGTTTTGTTGAATGGGTAATTGGAATTGATGCAAAAAAGCCGCCACTCAGTAGGTTTGGATTATTTTAAACCAATGTCTAGAAGCAGCTTCGCAATAGCATTACAGTACACCAGTACTCCTTCATTTTCACTAAAAAATTGTAATAACTCACTTTCTCGCGTTCTGTGTGTTGTAATTGTTACTGTTGGTATCAATAAATTTTTTTCTTTCAATCTTGAGGCTAACAGTTCTGATCCTTGTTTTGATAAATTGAGATCACGTATTAAATAACTGAGTTCATTTTGAGAAAATAGCTTTGGCGTAGATGTTTCACCCTCCCACTCACTTCCACTGGTAGACTGTCCTGATTTCTGTGAATTTGGCAACATCATTGTTTCTGGGGGCATGCGAATTACTTTTGAAATGTGAATAGGCCGAGGGAGATTTTCACTGTGTAGAACAGGGCATTTTGTAGACTGTAAGTCTGGATATCTCCACGTTTGATTTCGATTAAAACCTTTAGCATCTACTACGCAAAAGTAACAATCATCGAAATGATTCTTAGGCTTCATCCAGATCATGGGAATACCAAAGTCTAATCCAGAACGTTCTCCTTTTTTCCACAACCTTAAAGACTCAACACAGGACTTTCAGCCTGTTCTGCGGAGCAAGGGGTATGAGAGTGAGGACAAACAACGTGATGTTTGTATGCGCGAAAAAGTTGCGAAGAAGACTAATCATGACTGAGAAAATAAATTTTATTACTAACAAGCCGATAATTGCTCAAAATATAAGATATGTAAAAATCATAGCAACAAGAGCACATTCAGTACTTTCATGAATATATTCGTAATTTGGGCACTTGAAAACATAAAAATTTGCACTCATATCCAGGCCAACACAAAAAAAGAATTTTTTTGTAGAGCTGTGTAATCGACATGTCGTTACCACATCACGCTATTTTGGTATTCTGTGTCACTATCGCTTTACCTTCGGGAAGATTCGTAAAAATATTACTCATCCTAAAAATCTGCTCTGTTTTGCATTTATTTAACGTTGGTAAGAGTTTAGGCGACTTCGCAACATTTTATACCCTCAATTATAATTGGTTGTTTAAAGTGAACTGTGAGTGAGCCTATAGGATAATTTGTCTTCATCAGATAAATTGTCACTATTTAGCCTAATAAAACAGCATTAGTTATATTGTCACTTTTCTCAGCTCTCACTCTCTCAGTATTTTTGTTTTCTTTAGTCTGATTTTAAATATTTGCAATAATTTAAAATTGTGTATTTTGTCTGATATATTGAAATGTTTGCAATTAATAATTTAAACATTCTCGTTCTACAAGAGGAAGAAAGGTTACAGCAAATGCGTAATGTGAATTTGGAACGGCGCGGCGTCATTTGAGAGATCGCAGTGATCCTTTCCATCAAACCACTGTTACGTCAATTTTGCGTGCTGCACGTTAAACAGTTATTACATAGGAAAAGCATAGAACATGAAAACGCAACATGATGAAAATAGTACTATATATTACTCAATAATCGGAGTATATAAAAATGTAATAGGTTCCTAGCTCTTGCAAGAGATTATGGATGCTTGGTGGAGATAACAAAACCCCAAAAATAAAATAACTACCTCTCCCCAAGTATCCAGTACACAAATAAATTATTAGTTATCTTCGTTTAGGAATTGAGCAAAAAGATTATTGAAAAAAAAATGAGTGTTGCGAAAGTTTTGAAAATATACGATAGTTCATATAATAAAACAAAGTTCCAAATTATTATAATACCGAAAATTCCCACACTGGGGTACTTATCGTTGTGTTGCTGTGGCCAATAGAGATGGTAAGGAAGCACCCTTGAGTTGCACTGGAAACTACTGTTATTTTGGCTCCAGATTAATATTCATCGGCTAATCTAACAGTAGGTTCAATTGATCCAAATCCATTTTCTAATTTAACCATATAAAAACCCATATAAAGGGTAAACCAAAAAATCCTGAAGAAAGGAAAATGTATTGTGCTAAACTTAAAGCTAAAATCCCAAAAATACTGACCTCTCGCCCATTAAGCCTTATTGCCAGAGACGTTTTTTTTATATTTCTTCGTTAACCCCAACCAGTTACATCCGTATAAACGTATACAAAATTTTATAAACAAAAAAAAATCCAAAATTATACAATTTTAACGAAATATTTCAAAGATCTGCCTACAGCAATCAAACTTGAATATTAACAATATTTCTCTACTGGTTGTAGGAAGACTAGCAATCGTTTTCGTTTAACACAATATCAAAATTTCGATTCTTCGCTCGTAGTGGCTTCACGCAGGTTTTCAGTGATAAGGTATTGTAAAAACTAGTTCAACTTAACGTATTGATGTTAACTATACCGAGTGGCCTAGTAATTAAATGAAATTAATAGAATACGTTTTTGATATAATATTTATATTTATTAATGTGCAATTGAGGATTTATTATCAAATAATCTCAACCATGTTACTTCGTAACACCACCGAGGAAGAATTTAGATGCCTCTACAGGTTGACAAAAAATTTAGCACGGTTTGTTTTTAATTCAATCATTCAGCAATTGATGCAGCCTAATAATCCGGTTGTTATTCCAGTTGTAATAAAATTTTTTGCAAGTTTACAATTTTTTGCTACTGGAAGTTATCAGAAAACTATAGGTCAAAATTTCCATATTGCTGTTTCTCAATCACAAATATCAACTGCAATCTCCCAAGTTGTAGAGGCTATAGGGAACAGATTTGTCCATGAAAAAATTAAATTTCCAAGAGATGCCAATACAAAGTGCGAGATAAAAATGAGATTTATGGAAGCTACACATTTTCCAGGAGTCGTTGGGGCAATTGATGGATCTCATGTAGCAATGATCAAACCTATGGAACAAGAGCACAATTATATCAATAGAAAAGGATACCATTCCAAAAATGTGCAGATAGTGAGTACAACCATTTGGTATTTATAGGTAGTAAATGTAATCCTTTTCTGTGTTTTAGATTCGTACCTTCGATTTAAAAATATTGAATATTAACGCAAGATTTGGGGGAGCATCACGTGACTCATTTATTTAGAATCAATCCATAATTAGAACTGAACTTGAAAGGTCTTGCTATGCTGGTTAGTTATCACTATTAGACATATTGAATTGTTGGAAGTAATAAATTATTGAAATATATTTTTTGTTTTAGGTGACAGAAATGCTTGGCTATTGGGTGACTCAGGTTATCCTCTGCAACTATGGCTGTAAACACCAATTCCAGATGCAGTTCCAGGAAGCCCTGAGTACAGATATACTCAAGCCCATATGAGAGCTAGGCATTGCGTTGAAAGGTGTATAGGAGTGCTTAAAGGAAGATTTCGTTGTTTGTTATTGGAAAGAAAATTGAGATATACCCCAGTGAAAGTCTCACAAATTGTATATGCTTGTGTAATACTCCATAACTTTTGTACAGAAGCAAGATTAGAGGTAGACTTTGAAGTACCTGAAGACAACGTTAACCAACCAATTCAAGTATATCAAAGAATTGATGGTGATTTTCATGATCAAGGGAGAATAGCACGACAAAATATTATAAACAATTATTTTCTTTAATTGTATGTAATGTATGTCTAGCAATAAGGCTCTCCAAACCTGCTAGGATATGTATTTTGAAAGGAGTTCATTATTTCACAAAATGTAGGCCTGTCTTTGATGGGGAATCTTAACGAGGCCTAAAACATCTCCGCAAATCTTAAACTTACGCCTCCTGGGTGGGCTATGGAAAGAGATTAATTCTTTTTGAATAAAAATAATTCACTTTATGTTTGTTTTATGTATAATGTCGCCTTATTATTCCAATTATCTTTTTGATACTGAATCAGATATACTCGTTTACTCATTCGAATTTAGTAGAAAGAATAATTTATGTACTTTTCTTATAAACTGCGATATTTTTGTAAATCATTCTTTAGTTGTTTTTTTTGTTTATTAATATGTATGTGATGTAACTCATGTAACAACCAACAATGATTATGTTAAGTAAATAATAAATCATATCAAGATAGTTATGTGTATGTTTCTTTTACTGTAATACCCGAAGTTTGTAATACTGTGATCTGACTTGTGAAAATGCAAAGTCGCCTAGGTCACGCTTCTGAGAATCAGTAATATAAAAATTGGGCAAAATCTCGCTATGTCGAGAAATGGTCCATAATGATTAGAAGGTGATTCATAAAACTATGAAAATTAAGAGGTTTATGACATATTATGTTAATATTGACTTTTCTTCTTAAATTTACTCAAGGACTCACGCCATAAAGTATTTTTTTGAACTAGAATAATAAACACTACATTTTTTTATCTGGTATAAATATTGATATAGTTTTTTCATAAATTTTAGATAATACCTTGTATCTTGAAACTATTCTAAAATATTGTTTTAATAGTTTGTTTAGATTAATTTTCAATTGATATCAGAAGATTGAAAAAATAGTTGATATAAGTTAAAAACATGTTTTATTTACATAAATTTGGAGTACAATTCAATTTTCATTCATAGGATGCACATTTGATTTTCATGAATTATATAAGAATTTGTTAGTTAAAAACAATATGGAATACTAACAAAAGTTCCTACTTGAGGAACCCTAAAATAAAATTAAGTAAAACAAAAGTAATAATAACAAATTTAAGTGGCAAACTCTTCAACATTCTGAGTATATTTTACAACGGATTTTATTAGTTCACGCCGAAGTTTTTTAGGATAAAAACACCAACAATGGGTCGTAAATTCTGTCACTCATCAAAACAAAATTCTTCAGCGAGAAAAATGTATTTTCGAACAAAAGACGTTAAAAAGTTCCAACACATTTTCTATTTCTTTCCCTCTTTCTTACCGTAATGCAAAACAACATGTGTTTGTCTCTATTTCGAGATGTCAAGAGGTATCGTTATTAGGCGAGTGAGTCGAGGTCCGTTTGTCGCTATAAAACGACAAATAGTCATATGATATGGCACACGGAATACGAATAGTGTCGTTTTGTGGCGACTGTTGATATCAACTTGACACAGAATCCCACTGCTGAACTCCTCTATAAATATTAATAAAGGACAAATTCCTAATTAGGAAACAAAACAATAAAAACACAAATCACCTAATTTTGATTTGTAAATAACAATTGAATTATCGCATCTTTGCGTAAATAACCCAAAACTTATTATTAACAAATTTCATCTTCATAAATTTACAGTTCATCCAATCTAGAAACATCAATGGCAAATACCATACACACAATTAATCAATGCAAAAATACCTTTAAAAGTTAATTATAAAACGGTTACCACGTCAAAAATTGAATTATAGTAAAATTAATACCTATTTAGAGGTACCAGCCGTTTTAGTAACTTAACGTATGCGGCTTCTTGAACCATCTGACATTAACATGAAATCAAAATTTGACGTAACTTCAAAAACGTGACATCTAATAAATTAGTTACGACGTTCATTTTTGTTGGTAATTTTTTGTTTCAACCGATTTATTAATAATAAATAAGGATGGTCTTATTCTAAATGGGTATAAAATTTACTATACCACAAAAAATGCAGTAAAGCCACAATGAGAACTATGACATTTTTACTAAGTTGGGAATTCTGGAACCGTTGGCGATACTTGACACTGAACACTGTTTACACTACCACTACACCAACACTAACACTTAACACTATCTTACGCGCGTTTCGATAACCAAGTTATCTTCTTCAGAGACTGAAGGTAAAAAAAAAAAAAAGTGTTAGTGTTGGTGTAGTGGTAGTGTAAACAGTGTTCAATGACATTTTTACATAAAAACTTCAATATCTTTCAAACGGATAGTAATAATTCAGAAACAATAGAAGAGTTGTCGACAGTGTACAGAGTGAGATTTTTGACTGCTGTCGACTGGAATAATAGTTATCTACTGTAGAAAGCGACCGGTAGAATTCTATAGTGTGCAGAGTCCCAGTATAGGAGTGTCCACTTTGAAAAACCATCGATGTTTTTTTCGATTCGATAAATCGAAACTGTACATCGATATCTTTCGATGGATCGGATGAAAACATCGATGTTTTGTAAACATCGGGTACTTTTTCTAAAAGTACGTTCATATCAACGATTACGTATAATCCTTGAGTTCATATAACAACGAATCACGAACTCTAACGCCATTGGTCAGATCAATTGGTTGGAAAGTCGACAGGTACATAATTCAGGAATTCGTGAGATTTAAAATCTGGGTGGCGGGAAATTTGACTCCATTTCAAGATTTTCCGATATTCGTGAGGAATTTAGGCTAATTTGACACTTTTGACAGTTTGCATATTAGTTTTCAGGTTATGATACACTCATTTTAATTAGTTTAGTAGTTTTCCGTATACATAATCTCTGGTTTATATCAGAATAATTTAAAATTAATAATTTTGGTGTTTCAAAAACACAAACAGAAAAAATAAACTCCACAGTCTTAACCTTTAACCTAACCTGAAAATTTTAAAAATCCCCAAAACGTCTACGAATTTCGATTTTCTATCAAATGTTAACTTTCTACGACTTTATAAAAATAACGATTCCTTATTCGTGATTCCTTGCTATATGAACTTACGTTAATTGGTTATCATCGATTCGATGTTTTATGAAAAAACATCGATACAGCGAGTATATCGATAGCTTTTCAAAACATCGATACAGCGAGTATATCGATAGCTTTTCAAAACATCGGATCGATTCGGTATCGCATTTCGCATTGTAAACATCGATGTTTTCGATGCATCGATATATATATATCGATATATCGAATATCCCTATTTCCAATTAAAAATTTAAGAGTTTTATCAAAGAATCTGTATTCTTTGGTTCATAAAATATATGCTTTGGTTTTATATTTACTGTTGCTGTAGTTGGTTGTAGACGTTTTTTTTAGAATATAAATATGATACACGAATGCCTTTTCAATCTATGGAATAATCCAGATGGAGAAAATGTGACGGAAACATATAATGTAATAATTAAATAGTTAAACTAATTCCAATTATCTATATTATTTTGTTTTAGTGGACCCACTTGTTTGAATTGCAAGAATTTTTACATCCAGGAGAGCAAAAGCTGCTACAAGCAATAGTTGAGATTGCTTTAGATTACCATAAAATATCAGCTTTTATTAAAAAAAATTTAAATCTAACTCCTAACCTACAAGGTATAGAATTATATGCTTTTGAGATGTATAATATGTTACTACTATTTTTATTTCTAGCAAAAAGTGAACAATCAAATGAAAATACTATTCCCTGTGGCTTTTATATTACAGCTTTTTGTACAGGGGTTCATAAAACTCTTGATTGTTACAGAAAAGACATTGTAGCATTAGAACAACTGTTTCTAGAGAACTCACAACTTTCATTGACATTTATTCTAAGTAAGGTTGAGAAGTACAGAACGTTATTTCAAGCTTTATTCTCTATGACTCATATTATACAAAATGATAATGTACATGGATGTTTGTTGATAGGAAGACTACATAAATATATTATTTGTGGTGTGGATCAAGTTGCTACAGCTGCTAATGAGTAAGTTATTTTTGTGAGAATAATTTTTGCATGCCAAATTATTTTAATCCCAAATTTCTTGCATTCCTTCAGTAACACTTGTTTGTACTTTTTAATAGTAATACGAAATTCCCAAACTTCTACCCAATTTGTGTAATTCAATGACTTTAAGGATATTTTTGTTATCTTAACTATGAAAGATATAAATAGCAAATTGAGATAGGTACCTACCTAATATTTGAATATAATTATGTACTACCTACTCAAGCAAGAGAACATTGGATACATAATTGATTCTTAGGACAGTGACAATTTGTAAGGACACTTTGGATAAGTGGCAATGTATATGGAAAGTATTTTAGTGACTCTATGTTGTACTCAATTCAGTTGAACTAGATTTAAATAGGAAATACTTCCTAAGTGATATGACATTTATTTTTTATAACTGACAGTAGTAATAATAATGACAAAAAACATCAAATGCAATATAACAAAATACAAAGTGGTCTAGCATATATAATAATTCTCCGGGCTGTAGTTAAAAAGTCAATCATAGCACAAACGGTCAGGTGGTCTTCGGATTCTTGAAGATTGTCTTGGACTTGTTTGTGCATTTAAAATATGATTATACTTTGTTGCTGTTCAGTGCTCTGCTCTGTAGTATTCATATTATAAGGAGGTGGAAAACTATTAAATATAGATGTTGATGTACATGGCTTATTAACAAATTCGTTAATATCATAATGACTTGTAGTATCTTCTTTTTCTTGGACCACAGCCGTATTTGTCGACTTTAGAGTCGATACTTCTGAGGATCGGTTGTCATAGTCAAAATTTTTAGAACCCACAGTGGGTCTAAAAACTATACTGTCTCCTGGGTGGTAGTGGAAATTCTTGTTGATTGTTTTGCTGTCTTGATTGATTTTCAATGTTTTTTTATTGTTTTAATTCTGTTATAGTGATAGGCTTCTTAATATTGCATGATCGGATTCAATGTAGGTAATTTTCCATTTTTATTATTTATAACAGTTCCATACTTCCAATAAATGTTTCCATGATAATTTCGTGATTGTACTCTTGTTTCGATTAGATAAAATTTCTCAAAATTTGGTTGAATTGCATTATTTTTATCTGCTTTTTGAGGTCGAATAAGATATAATTTTGTTCGGATATTTTGACCAAACAACAATTCTGCTGGTGTCTTCCCATTTAAAAGGGGTGTTGATCTAAATTTAAGTAAAAATCTGTGTAGTTTCTCATGTAGAGTTCCTGATACTTCAGACATTTTTTTCATTTTATCTATAAATGTTTGTACATATCTTTCCACTTGTCCACTTGTCTATTTGTAGCAGGATATCCTGGAGCAATAAGTCTTTGTCTTATCCCATTTCTTTTACAAAATTCAACAAAATCTATTGATTCAAAAATGGATGCGCTGTCACTAACAATTATTTCTGGTAATCCGTAACAACTGAAAATTTCTCGTAAAAAATGTATTGTTCCAGAAGTTGTTGGTGCATTTTTAGACATTTTAATTTCGGGTTATTTACTCTTTGCATATACAACTATCAAAAAATTATAATTAAAAATTGGGCCAGCATAATCTATGTGAACCCATTGCCAATTTTTTTCCGGTTGTTCCCATTGGTGTCGTGGTGCTTTTTTAGGAGTTTTCTTGATATCACAACACACTTTACAACTATTCACTAAATTGTCTATATCTTTATCAATACCCTTTCAGTAACAGTATCTTCGGGCTATAGATTTCATTGTTACTATTCCTATCTGTGTACTATGTAGTTCTTGTAACATTGCTGCTTGAAGACATTCTGGTATAATTACTCGATTATGTTTAAAGATTATTCCTTCCTGTAAAGAATATTTTGGGTCATAAGAAGTTTTTCTTTCAATTGTTGTAATTCCGGATCTTGTTGCGTTTTATGAGCAATTATATTAAAATCTAAGGTTGTTGTGGAAATTTGATTTACTGTTTGAATATTCTGTAAATATTCATTATTGATTGCCATATTTTCAGTTTCTTCTAGAGATAACTGATTTCTTGACAAATAGTCTGCATTAGTATGCTCTGAAGATTTATATTCTATGGTAGAATCAAATCTGGATAAAAATTGTGAGTGTCTGATCATTCACGTAGCTGATTAAGAGTTAAGATAGTATTGTCGACAACAAGTGTAAAATGTCTTCCATAAATATAGTGAAACAGTTTTTTAAAAGTCCAGTAAATTGCAGTAGCTTCCCGATCTAATTGACTATAGTTTCTCTCTGCTTTTGTTAATGATCTCAAAATAAAAATAACTGCTTTTTCTAGATCATTCGAAGTTTATGTGAAAGTACACTAGAAATACCATGTGGACTTGCATCAGTAGCTAGTATTATTGGAAATTCTGGTGAAAATGGCATTAAAACTTGCTTGCTGGCTATTACCTGTTTGGCATTGTTAAAGGCAGCTTCACATTCTTTGGTCCAAATAAATGGTGCATTTTTTTGTAATAATCTGTTCAGTGGCTGCATAATTGTAGAAGCATGAGGTATAAATTTATCATAATATCAAACCATTCCTAGAAACTGTTGTACTTAATCCATATTTTCTGGTCTTGGTGCTTCTTGTATGGCCTTGATTTTATCATCCGACTTTTTTAACACTTCTTTGGTGATAATGTGCCCTAAATATTTAATTTCATTCTCGAAAAACTTGCATTTTTCTTTGTTTAGATGTAGATTATATTTCCACAATTTTTCCAAAACTTTAATGAGACTAGGTTTATTTTTTATTTGAAGTTCAATCAGCATTTTTGGTTCATAAATGGATGTTGCAGTTGCATTATAAATATCTATTATCTGATTTATACTAGGATCGTCTTCAAAATTATTTTCATTATAGTGATACTCGCTGACATTCTTTATTTCAATAAATTTTTTTTGTAATGTAGTAATCCAAACCTTGCTCACGTTCCCTCGTTTTTTACAGTTTTGGCAGCTGAGCTTATCAGAAACTCTGCATTCAATTATTTTGTGATTATTTTGTCCATAGTGAAGACATAATCCTGAAATGCCTAACTTTCGATAGTCTATTTTTGTTTGGTAATTTTGTGCCGTTGAAAATTGTGGTTGTATATTATGCTGGTATCTGTTATTGTATCTTGACTTTTGACTGGAAATTCTATTTACAGAAGATGAAGGCATATTTTCGTGAATATCCCTATTTTAGATTTTTGAAGCTTCAAAGCTAGTGCGATCTCTGTTGCTCGTTCAAAAGTAATGTTTGTTTCTTGTAATATTTTCCCACGGATCTCTTCATTTTTTAAACCACGAATGAATTGAGCTCGTAAAAATATTTCGATCACATCTTTCTTACAATTACCACAGGCGTTGTGTTCTTTACATTTAACTTTAATGTCACAATACTTTATTTGCTCTTTAAGAGAGGCAACAAATGTGGAGATTGACTCATCTATATTTTGAGATTTTGATAAAAATTTGTGATCCTCAGTGAGCACGTTCATTGACAAATGGTTCTGTAGTAACACAATAAGCTTATTATAAGTCTCAGTATTGCGTAAATCAGGAGATGTAAGGAATGATGAAATTTTATAATATTTACTTCCTAGGCAATTGATCAATATCATAACTTTTGCATCATTTGTATCTTCGTCGGAAGCATCTATTCCTTTTAGTTTGAAATAATTTTCTAGGCGTTCCTGATAATGATTAAATGATTCGGAATGTTCATCAAAAGGTTCAAAATTCAAGATTTGATGTTTAAGTGAATCCTTAATATCATTTGAAGCATTAATGATAAATGAAAAAAAAAACAAATGCATAAGCATTATAAGGAATCAGGTAACATCAATCATTATTACCACTTCACTGATCTCAGGTATCAATGCTCTGAAGAATTCAATTTATGTTATCCTAAAAATATTTAAAGCACCAACATGTCAGTAAAACAGATATGGGAGGCAAAAAGTTACTATCTACCTGCTACAATGCACTACAATGATATATCAAGCAATTGTAATAATGACCTTGCCGATCTTTTTGCTTCATTGTTTAGCACAGTATAAAGCAATGAACAACCTACCGAGATTTCTGAATATAGAGGTTTAAGTAGTTGTGTTGATGTATTTAAATATACATGAATTTTAGGATATCTGCAGGCTTTAGTTTAGGTAAGTGTCCCTCTTCTATCAAGTAGTCTCCTAGGTGTTGTGCTCTATGATTATGTATTGCTATACAATCCGCAAGTATGTGGATGGAGGTTTCTTCTTACATACCACAGAATCTACATTGTTCTTGCTCAACTATTTTGAGCTTTTCCAGGTGCCCATTCAGGCGACAGTGTCCCATCAGGACATCTGTTAAAACTCGGTGCAGTTTTACTCTGGCTTAGGCATTCATTTGTTTTCACCTGGTTGTAGTCTCCCAGTATTATCTTTTATTTATAAGCCCTACTAGATCTTTATAATCTTACATTGGAGCTGATACCTCAAAAGGGTTCCAGCCCTCTTTCTGCTAGTGCATCTGCTATTTTGGATATAAGGGAAATGCTGCTGGGTCAAATAAGGAATTGATGTATTTTGCAAAAAATCAAGATATAATTCTGATTCTGAAAAACTAATAATATTCAGGGTGTATCACTTGAAAAATTAGGTTGCTGTTTTGTCACAAATTTCTATAACACTCTGTCTAATTTTTGAATCATTATGAAAAGTAACCTTTACCTCTTCAAACTTTTGTATTTTCTTTTTTTTTTTTCGTATCTCAAATAACTACCGAGATGAAGGGGGTCAATATAATTAATAATCCTGTACTTTATAAGGATGGTATTTTGACTTTTTTTAAATGTTTGATACTGACGACTCCAATATCCAGATCCTTAGATAATCCCCGCACTGTACACTGTGGATCGTCTAATGCCGACAAAATTACATCTTGTTGAAAATTTTGATTAAGTGTAGGTATACCTTGAGCCATATGATCATAATCTGGGTGAAATTCATGGAATAAGGTGCATACCTCTTGTTGAGTCCGCATCCTATCGCCAACACCAGTCATTAAAATTTCAATTCTCTCACTTTCAATTGAAGGCATTTTAAGAAAACAGTTTGTTAAATACCATATAAATTAGATTAACAATAAGGAATTGGCAAGAAATACTTTAAAACTTTTTCTGTTTAGTCGAGTGGCTATGGTTACTTATGAAAGTAGATAGATACAGTGATGGATTAACATACAATTCATGCGTTTTTGTCTACCCCGTACCAATTTTAATTAACTTGTGATATGTTAGCTCAGCAAGGGAAATCCGCAAATTGGAAAAAGGCGTTTCTTTAAAACTGACGTCATCACTCAAAGGCTATTCACCCTGTGTGATAGATTTTTTTTTTAAATAGTAAATTAAAATCATAAATCGACCTGATTCGGGATTTTTATATTACTGTTTATGTGGCAAATAATGTATGCCTTACTTTATGCGCCTGTGGCGGTTTAGATTGAAAGTGAGTGACAGAAGTGAACGTGGAGAATCGATATATTTTTGACAATTAGATAGATATTTTAAATAGCTGTCAACGATTCAACATTTTTTTATTATTTAAAGTACTTGTGTTAATAAATACGAAACTTTACATAAATAGGAAATATTCATTACAACACCCACGTCTATTTCCTACAGACCCACTGGATCAAAAGAAAGTTTTCTCCAGCATTTGTGGTCACTGGTTGCTTATCATACCAACTCACCAAGGTGCTGATGTATTATTATTTTTTTAAATTACAATACGTTCAAATCTTACCTAATTAATAATCAAGATATACGAGATCTATCATTGAGTTAAATGGAGGTTATGAGTTATGAGAAGAATATGGGGGATAGTTATATATTTCATTTTCGTTAGTCGAAACTCATCGCGTGGTGACTTTGGAATTATAGTTTAAGTGATGTTTTTACTATTTTATATTGTATCCTTGTTTTATAACAATGTTTTACAAAACCTATTTATAATTGCATCTATTCCCTTCTTTTAATTCACTTCATATAGTTCCAATTCTGTTTTAACTTATGCTTTCCCTATTTTACTTTCAAACTCTTATTCCTGATACAGGATTCATTTTATGGGATATCCACGTATTCTATATTGAGTTTACGCAATTATTTATTTCGGGGATCTTCTAGACTCAATTTTATTGATACTAAATTTATATCATTGAAACAAGTTCAAGTTAATTACACTTGTAAATTAAAAGCCATAAATATGGTATATTGAATCTTAAATTCTATATCAACACTTGTAACGCGTTTTCTTCCTCCTCGTACTTTACGTCGAAACAAAGTACCTGGACACGTCACAATTGACACCCCAAAACCGCGGATTCAAGTTTTATCTCGGGCGCCAGATTTTTAGCGTGGTTAACTCCACGGCCCCTTGACTTCCAGCGTCAAGAGTTCCAGGTAACCTCAGATGGAGGTACGGTCAGTTCCAGGGGTCTAGTTATTTCCAGAAAAAGGTCCGCGCTGGTCCTGAAATAAAAGTTAGTCTCCGGGCCCACACTACAGCAAAGCTAAATTCTTGCTACAAAACAACTATTCCACCATAGGAGTTTTCTAATTGGTAGTAGGTCAGTAAAACACAAAGGTTTGGTTAAATTAAAATCTATTACCTTCACAAATAATTACAAGGTCGGTAGCTGACCAAATCGTTACAGAGAAAGAAAAACAACAAAAAAACTATCCTGCGTAGCAGGCAACAATACCCTGGCATTTACAAAAAAAAACCATCAATATAAGCAAACTATTAACTAATTATACCAATACCATGCGTTTATTAGAGACGAAGCGGGCAGGACATAAGCGAGAGAGGTTTATAAATATAAGCAATGTTTTTATATTCAACCAAAAACGGTAAAAGCAAGCTGACCTTTTCCAAAAAAAAAAAAAAGAAAAGTATTTTCAATAAGCAGGTTAATAATTGAAAGCAAGAAAACGGATTCCAGGTTGATGCTAGCAAGGTATACAACCACTTGCGATGCACCCGGTATGTAAACTGAACGTGAAAATTTGATTAAAATGTCTCACGGGATCGGAAAAGGAAGTACGGAAGGGTTCGATCCGTGAATGAAAATATCAATGAGCCCTGGCAGGACGCCTGGAAAACCTTAATATTTTGATTCAGCGGGCTTTAAGTTCTCGAATTGAAATATCAACGAGCCCTGGCAGGACGCCTGGAAAACTTCAATATTTCAACCGAAACGGGGTTTGGAAACGGGAATGAGTACGGAAGGGTTTGATCCGTGAATAAAAATATCAATGAGCCCTGGCAGGACGCCTGGAAAACCTTAATATTTTGATTCAGAGGCCTTTACGTTCTCGAATTGAAATATCAACGAGCCCTGGCAGGACGCCTGGAAAACTTCAATATTTCAACCGAAACGGGAATGAGTACGGAAGGGTTTGATCCGTGAATAAAAATATCAATGAGCCCTGGCAGGACGCCTGGAAAACCTTAATATTTTGATTCAGCATCCTTTAAGTTCTCGAATTGAAATACCAACGAGCCCTGGCAGGACGCCTGGAAAACTTCAGTATTTCAACCGAAACGGGAACGAGTACGGAAATTAAAACTTAACTGTACGAGCTATCGTTATTATTATTGACATACAATAAATCAGAATAATGCTTGTTTTGTAAAAATGAAATATGAATTATATTGAATGAATTTTCGCCTAACAATTATTGAAAAGATCAGCTTTTATTTAAAATTATTATTTCCATAAAATCTTACCTTCGCAGCAAATACTTTGACTTGGAAATAAAAAAAAAAGAATATCAATATTTAAAGAAAAAAATCAAAAACTAACTACCAAGCAAACAACAAAATTCGGCGGACGGAGCGTTCAATGCTAGCGACTCTTATCTTCGCCAGCCTGCATTGAACTACTTGTCGACTCGCCGCTTAAGCCTTCCTCGATTCAGACTGCTTTCCACCTCTCTTGGTTAGTTCGACCTGCGCGCTACTTGTTTCGCGACAGTGGGGAACCATGACTGTTTACAATTATATCGCGGTTGGAATTTGAAATTTTAAATTAAAAATTGGAATGGATTTTTCTTAACAAAATACTTCTACACAGAAGTCATAGGATATCACGGATTATATATAATATTAAATGAAAATATATTCGGAAACTTAAAAATAACTATTGTCGGAAAATTAACTTCATTATTTCACAAAACTACTAGTACTTGGTTATACAATTTCCTATTTTTTCTATTTTTTCAAATTACCAATGTTAATTAATTAACTTAGTACAATTACTTCCAGCTATCAACACTTCGTGTAAGCCTGATGATGGTATTAACCGAAACTAGCTGCTAACCTTCAGATTTGGAGTAATTATATTATATTATTGTGGTTTGACTTTCAGTTTCTTTGAAAACCTTTATGGGGGAATACAAAATTTTATTTGTCGTGGCTGACATGTGTTTTTCTTGACAGTAATCATAACAAATTTATGGTGTATAGCATTCAATAGAAATATCTGTATGTATTTTTTTCAATCCATGAAGATCAAATATATACACAATACAGTGACGGTCAAAAAAATCCGGCCACCAAAAACTTGACACATTTTCAAAAGTGGTTATCTCTTGAACCACTCATTTAATTTTTAAGAAATTTTTTTGTGAATACTTCTGTAGCAATACTGTGCTTGAAATTTTGATTTAAAGTTAAATTTGAAAATATACGGGGTGCATAAATATGAAGATGTTTTTTACTCAAAATTTGAAATACTCTGTAGGATGCAGCAACTACAATAGGGTGCCAAAATGTAGCACTATGCTTTATGAACATTTTGGTTTTTTATTCACGTTGTTCTCTCTTTTAATAAAGAAGTTACCCGCGTTTAAAGGAAATCTTTCGAACACTTGCAGCCCCGATCTCAATCCTATTGAGCATCTCTGGGACCAACTGCTGAGACGTATTCATTGCTGGCACGCTTTGTCTGACAGCTTCCAAGGTCTTCGAGCTGCAATACAAGAAGAATTCGATACAATTGCTCATCAACACTAACAGTATTAATTCGATGCCATTTCGATTGAATGAGGTCATTTTGGCAAGAAGATATCACACTCGATATAAACGCATTACATTTGATTCTTTTCTAAAATTTTAATGTTTTTATCAGATTTTTGAAATATTAGACGTTTCAGTACTATTTTTTGTTCTTTTTATACCGTTGGTTTCATACCGTGAATCTTCTAATAACCGAGATGATGTGAATAAAAAACCAAAATGTTCATTACACCTACAGGATGTTTCAGTTTTCTTGTTAAGTACATCTTCATATTTATGTACTCCGTATATTTTCAAATTTAACTTTTCATCAAAATTTCAAGCATAGTATTGCTACAAAAGAATTGACCTACAATTCATAATAAAAATAAAAATCAAATGAGTGGTTAGAAAGATAACAACTTTTGAAGATATGTCAAATTTTTGGTGGCTGGATTTTTTTGAAGGCCAGTGTATATTATAATGACATTTTCTATAATATGAACGATACAAAACATGTTTTTTTTTAAAACCGGCCAGAAATTAGTACTTTCCGGTTTATTTTTAGGTCAGAAAATCTCATTTTGTCGGACCGAGCCAGAAAATTATTGTGATAGTCCGGTAAAAGCTTTTACCGGACTCATTTTTATTTACTTTCCGGCCTATCTTTAATGAAAAAAATAATAAAATAGTTAGTCGAAGATAGCGGTCAATTGGTTTCTATAGTAACCGAGGTTTGTATTATTTAAAACTATAAAATAACTTGACATATTTTGACGTTTAGTTGAAAACGTGACATTTATTATAAAATGGACATTCAAAATGATGCATTTGATTGTGAATTAATGGAAGACGAAATTATACTAGATGAAATTGTTAAGGCGGCCACCCAAGCAACGTTTGATTTATTACCGTCGAAGTCCCGGACACGATATGAACAAACATACCAAATTTTTGAAAAGTGGTGCCTGGAAAAGAAGGTAATAAGCATTTGTGAGGATGTGTTATTGGCATATTTGCCAGAAAAATCAGAAGCGCTGAAATCGTCTTCGTTGTGGAGTTTATATTCGATGCTGAAGGCCATGCTACGTACCAGAAGAAATATCGACATAAGCAAATATTTTAAATTAACAGCGTTTATGAAGAAAAAATCCGTAGGGTATAAAGCAAAGAAGTCTAGAGTACTTGATAAATAGGATATCGATAAGTTTTTAGTAGAAGCTTCAGACGAACAATATCTAATGACCAAAGTGTTGTTGATTATGGGTTATACTGGTGCATGTCGACGGGAAGAAATCACTAATATATTAATTGACGACATAGAAGACAAACAAACTATGCTTTTGGTTAAAATTTCAAACACCAAAACAAACAAATCAAGATCATTTATTATTAATGGGGAAAAGAGCTAAATTTGTATAGGAAGTATGTAGCGCTACGCCCAACCAACGTTCCTCATCGACGTCTCTTTATTAATTACAATAAAGGAAAATGTAATAAACAACCTGTAGGCATACATACTGTAGGTAATGCTCCCTCCAAAATAGCTACATTTTTGAGATTGCCAAACCCAAAGGAATACACAGGGCATTGCTTTAGGCGTAGTTCGGCGACTTTGCTAGCTAACGGAGGTGCTGACATCATAAACTTAAAACGTCATGGTGGTTGGAGTTCATCTCAAGTTGCCGAAGGCAGTTCAGAATAAGATTGATATAGCTAACAAAATTAAAAAAGCAGGTAACTCAAACACAGAAATTGTCTCAGAAACTCATTATAATGTAAGCAGTTCAAAAAATCTCACGTCAACGAATAATTTTGAAATACCGTGCTTACAGATAAGTAATGCTAATAATTGTACATTTAATATAACTATTCAAAAATAATGTTTATATTTGTAAACCAAAAATTAAAGATTGTTAAAAAAATTGTTAAAATTAGTTAATAAAGAGTTCTTGTTATAAACATGTAAACTGACTAATATGAAGTTTATGGTACAACAATGCCCGTTTTAAAAAAATATTGTACGTCATACGTCCCAAAAGTGCTTTTACTGGACTCGCAGGCTTGCAGGACTTGCCTGCGGCTCGCCCTGCAATTTGCCCACTCGTTCAGTAAAAGACCACTTTCGGGACTTGTTACGTAATCTACTATTATTACTGCAAAATAAGAAACCTCATGAAATTGTAGAACTTTTTTCATTTTTAGGATAATTAAATCAATGAATACAGTTTTCTACAGACACTTATGTAACTGGATTATATACGGAGATTTAGTGGATACTTTTGAAGAATTCTTTATAAGGGATGGTATGAGTCCAGATGAAAATTTTTTGTATCCAGAACAATTGTCGGAATTATTATCAGATAGCTCTACAAGTTTTAGCATACAGGTAACAAACACTTTTTGCCAATTATTCATCCTCATGTTATCATTTTACTGGGAATATTATAATTTGTAAGCTGTCATGTTTTACAATAGTAATAGACCGGAAGCCAGCTGCATTTACGATTAGTCATCCTTGATCGGATTATTTTTATATATGTGATACTTCTTACCATAATTGATGCTCAATCGATGCTATGACGCTAATATAGTCGTGGATGTGCGAACCACCCACCCATCTGCATAGAAAAAAAGTTAGAAGAAAGAAAGAAAAGAAAATCATCGTTGATCAGGTAATATCAAAGTAGGTATTAGTTTATAGCGTATGTAAATAACCACAAACTTCAATTTTTACGGAAAATATATGACTTCACTTTTTTTTACTTTCTCACAGTCAGCGGACGGTCTTTACACCAGAAATTTGTCAGCTAACCAGTTTTTCTGTCTTATATACGCTATAAACTAATACATACTTTGATATTACCTGATCAACGATGATTTTATTTTCAAATTTTTTTTCCATGCGGATGGGGGAAAAGAGATATCCAGGATATCCCCACATAATACCTACCTAAGCTTAAATATTTGTAATATCGTATGAACTTTTTTCTATTCATATACAGGCTGTTTCACGTCGAGCTTACACTATCTATATATTGGAGACTGCTCACACCATTTCTATAAAAATTGGCATAGATGGAGAACAAGCTATGGCGAATTTATGGAAAATATTTTGACATACATGTCACTTCCGGTTATACCGAAAGTGAACGACAACTTTGTTATTCGAAATGTAACATACTGTACCTATATTATTAACTTTCGGATTCTACATTAAATTTTAATGTCACTTTGTGTAGAATACCCTATATCTAAAATTTATACTTATCTGGACATTAATTTTTTTAATAAAAAATTTACTGGTGCAGACTTTCATATTGAAAATTGTGTGTGAACATTCCCAATACCAAATAAAAAACATCTTGACGGGTTGATTAGTAGAACGATCAAGGAAATTGGTGACATGTCGAAAACAGAGTATACAGGGTTTGTTTGCATGTAGTGGACTGTAACTATGCACTAGATGAACTTTATAACTATATTTATTAACAATATAAATTAACAGAAAAACGAATTATATGCATTTTAAACAATGAAAATACATTCTGACTGTGAGGTTCTAGGACCGAGTGTCGAATCTGGCCGGCGGGCTCCAGCCCATCGGCTACACAGGGCCGCTCTAAGGTGGGGTTGTCCTAGGATATATTTCAATGGGAAGAGGACAAATTCTGGTAACTTCACTGTCCGCAGTTTTCACTGATGCCACGCGGTTAATACCATCCTTGCCTGGTATTACTTTAAGGACGCGTCCCAACCGCTATCTTGTGGGTGGCATGTTCTCATCTCTTATCAAGACTAGTTGTCCAATATCTATGCTTCCAGAGGACCCTTTCCATTTGCGTCTCTGTTGTAGTTCGTTGACGTATTCTCGGCTCCATCTAGTCCAGAAATGTCCGGACAATTTTTGCAAAAGCTGATATTGACTCAGTCGGTTTTCTTTGATATTGTTGATTGGTAATTCGGGTATTGCTTCCATTGGTCTTCCAATTAGAAAGTGGGAGGGAGAGAGACAGGTCAAATCGTCGGGATCAGTGGTTAAAGGAGTAAGGGGACGAGAATTGAGCACTGCCTCGATTCGGACGAGTAACGCTTGAAAATCATAAAAAAACAACTTATGGTTCTACGCTTAACGTGGTATTTCAAACTTCTCACCCCTGCTTCCCAAATACCCTCAAAGTGAGGCGAATTTGCCGGAATAAAATGCCATTCAATGTTTGAACGAGAAGCTTTGTCGATAATCTTCTGGCTGTGATTTTGTAAAAAGGAACTCATTTCCATCATTTCGCGGTTAGCTCTGACAAAATTGGTTCCGTTATCGGAGAATACCTGAGCTGGTTTGCCACGACGGCTTACAAAACGATAAAATGATTGCATGAAGTCTTCAGAGCTGTGTTTGCGCCCATATTTTTATTTTAAAATAAATGGTTTGTTGATTCCTGAACAATAGGCAACTCACCTTGTCCATGTATTTATAATCATCAATGTCATTAACAAAAACGTCAGCAATAGAAAAAACAAAAAATGCGAACAAGACGTTTTAAAGACAGGAACCAAGATCGTTTGAATAAGTCAAAAGATACGTGAAAAATATCGCGATTAAAACATTAATAGTGAGATTCTTTCGAATACGGATTTGTCGATTTCCTTAATTTTCCCTATTGATCCGTACCTTGATTCCTATTCATTTGACAAAAACCTGGACAAGATAGCCATTTTTCACCTAGCTAATGGGTAAGTTTTTCAATTCGAAATTGTTCGTATTTAATTAGAATTTACAATCTACTGATAATTATTTAGATTTATAGAAAACATCCATTTGGTCCTTATCGAACCGGATTTGTATTATTATTTGTAAAATATATTTGCATATTGTCGGAATCAATTCGACAAAAAAGTTGAAGTTCGAAGTGTTAATTAGTTTGAAAGAGGAAACGATATTTTGTCTAAAATAGTTCGTGGGTTATATTTTGTGCTTATTCAAACAATAATATAGAAAGTTTCAATTATTTATAGGTAATTTTATAGTCCATTTTATTTAAATATAGAACAGAATAGGTCCTTCCTACATAGTTCGTTTCATAGTATGGTCAAATAAAGCATATTTTATAGTTTAGAAAATTTAATCAAACATTATATTATCCTTTAGTAATTCAGTTGTTGTTTATGCAATCAATTATTATTGGTGCTAATTTTCCAGTATATTTTCGTTACACTGATCGTAGTTATTCAAAATGGCACAAAGAAGCGAACAACAATTAAAAATTGTAATTAAAAAAAAGGAACAATATTTTGCCAGAATTCAACGCTTGTTCGATAATAGTAGAGATGTTTCAACGCCAGAAAAGGAAAATCAATTTTTCATATTTTGCCAGAATTCAACGCTTGTTCGATAATAGTAGAGATGTTTCAACGCCTGAAAAGGCAAATCAATTTCTCATTAGATATGAAACTTTGGAAACAACTAAAACAAATTTTTTAGATATTTTAGATGACATTAACACACTAGAGTACGAGATAAAGGACACATTTGTTCCAAATTATGAAATTTTGGAAACATTTGACGAATTGATTTGTCACGTAGCTAAAAGGGTAAATGTTGACATTGCTAGGGAATCACAACCATTACGTAAAAATAGTAGTAGATCTCGAAAATTACCAGATTTACCACTTCCGAAATTTAACGGGGAAGTTAAAGATTGGCCGTTGTTTATCGAATGTTATAATAATATGATCCATACCAATTGTGATTTGACCGATATAGATCGAGTTCACTATCTGATAGGTTGTTTGACTGGTAGCGCTCTCTCTGTTTGTTCAGGTATTGCCCCCACAGGAGATAATTATAAAATTATTTTCCAAGCACTTAAAGATACATTTGAAGACAAACGTGTCATAGCTAATACCTTTTTAGATCAATTATTCCATTTCAAGCAAGCTCAACATGAAAATGCTAACACTTTAAATTTATTTTTGGAAAAATTTCATCATGCAGTTACGGCACTACGTCAATTAGATGTTCCTAACTTATCAGACTATATTTTGGCCTATTTAGCCTTTCAAAAGATCAATCCTGAGACTCAACGATTATTTGAAAATACTAGAAAAAATTCTGAAATGCCTTCTTACGACGATATAGTAACTTTTGTAAAAGAGCAAGCTAAAATTTGTACAAGAACAAGTAGTGGTCATAAACCCAATATTAGTAATAATAAAAATAATTCAAATATTCATAGTAGCAGTCATTTAAACAATAGCAAAGCATGGGTAACTCACTCCTTTGTCGTTCAAGGAAATAATAGTAATTTTAGTTGCGTGATGTGCAAAGAAAATTCGCATTCAATACTTATTTGTTCCAAATTCTTAGAATTGACCCCTGAAAAATGCTATTATCTTGTTAGAGATAATAATTTATGTTTAAATTGCTTATCTAGGCACAAAGTTATTAACTGCAAAAGCAATTATACTTGTAGAATTTGCCAACGTAAACATCACAGCTTGTTACATTTTAAATCATCGATGCAAAGTATAAATAACAGTATAGGTAAACCTAACCAACCAATCAATAGTAACTCTGATACAAATGGTTCTAATGTCTCTGAAATTTGTAAAAATTCTACGGCAGGGCCTTCTTCCACTGTGAATAAAAGTTGTGATACGTCCGTGGAGTATCCACTACCTTCAGTAGTTAATTGTTGTTCGGTTACCCATAGTCACAATAATTCTTCTTCTAGCAATACTGTGTTATTGTCCACTGCGAGAGTACATGTTCTAGACAGTTTTGATAATTTTCACGATGCCCGATTTCTAATTGATAGCGGTAGTCAGGCAGATTTTCTTTCTCTAGAATTTAGTCGTCGTTTGAAATTTCCTCTAACGAAATGTCATTCTCATGTGTATGGAATTGGGTCCGCTAGTAGTTCCGTATATGGATGTTCAACTATAGTAGTAATTTCGAAGGTGGATACCACCAAACGGTATCCCTTGGAGGTACCGATTGTTGATAAAATCGCAGATCAGTTACCCACTTCTCACGTCGACTTAAGTGCTTTATCACATTTGGAATCGCTTCCATTAGCTGATAGTAGTTTTCATTTTCCGCAAAAAATTGATGGAATTATCGGAGCCAATTTGTTTGCTCATTTGATAGGTGACAAATGAGTTGTAGGTCCACCAAACACCCCAGTAGTAGTAGAAACCACTTTAGGTTATATAGTAATGGGATCGGCTCCCAGTTTATCCTCATCTACTGATACCCACAGTTTTTGTGCTATTTTAGAGCCCTCTCTCGAACAGTTAGTCAAGAAATTCTGGTAGGTTGAAGATTTTCCGACTTCCTCAGTGATAGTAGATCCAATTGATTTGGAATGTGAGAAAATCTTTAAATCCACCTGTAATCGAGATCCATCTGGAAGGTATACAGTATCGTTACCTTTCAAACTAGATAGTTCTTTATTAGGAAATTCATACACCACAGCTCTCCGACGATATTTATCATTAGAAAGGAAGCTGAATAATAGTCCAAATCTTAAATTACAATATACAGAAATAATTCAAGATTACATCGACCAAGGTCATATGTCCAAAGTAGTAGGAAATGTTAGTTCAATGGTACAGTATTTCATTCCACATCACACTGTCTTTAAAAAGGATTCCCAAACAACTCCAGTTCGTATTGTATTTGATGGTTCGAGTAAGACGGACACCTTGTATTCATTAAATGATTTACTCTATACTGGTCCTAAATTACAGTCTGACGTCTGTACAATGTTCTTAAATTTTAGATTATTTGAAGTAGCTTTCACCGCCGACACTCGGCAGATGTACAGGCAAATAAACTTACAACCAGAACAACGAAGATTTCAAAGAATCTTGTGGAGGTTTTCTCCACATGAACCCATCGAGATTCATGAATTGAACACTGTTATGTTCGGAGTTAAAAGTTCACCTTTTCTAGCTCTTCGAACTGTACGCCAATTAGCCAAAGATGAAGAAACGTTTTCTCCTTTAGCATCTGAAGTTGTTAAAAGAGACATGTATGTAGATGATCTTGTTTCTAGTGTATCCTCAAATAGCTTAGCGCTTGATTTGTATAGTCAATTGATTGAATTATTTCATAGAGGTGGTTTCCAATTGGACAAATGGGCCACCAATTCAAAAACTTTATTAGACAAAATTCCTGTTGATAATCGAAACACCAATGTGGTGAATTTTGATACAGACTCATTGAAAATACTTGGTTTGCAATGGCATCCGAGTTCCGATTCTTTGTCATTTTCTTTTGACCTTGTTGATAATCCTTGTACCAAACGCAACATTTTGTCCACTGTGGCTCGCTGCTACGATCTTCTAGGCTTTCTAGCTCCTGTCACATTATTAGCCAAACTTCTGATAAAAGATTGTTTGATTGGCCATCTAAATTGGGATGATCCCTGCCCTCCTGATATAGTTCACCGTTGGAATCAATATTCTACAGGATTGCATCATCTTTTAAACTTTAAAATTCCTCGTCATATAGGTGTTGAGTTACATCTGCCATTAATTTTAGTAGGTTTCGCAGATGCATGCTTAAAATCCTATGGGGCGGTCGTTTATCTTCGTAGTGTAAATTCCGATGGAGAAATTCAAGTTCATTTCCTTTGCGCGAAATCCAAGGTCTCTCCAATGAAAGTTGTCACAATTCCCAGATTAGAACTTTGTGCAGCTCATTTGCTCGCCAAACTTCTTCGATTTATAATAGATTGTTATGAATATCGACTAAATATTATTCATATTTTCGCCCTGTCGGATTCTACTGTCACTCTCAATTGGATCGCAACCCACCCGTCCAAACTACAAACTTTTGTATCGAATAGAGTGGTTCAGATTCAATCATTAATTGATGGTAATTCATGATTTCACGTAAATGGAAAAAACAATGTTAGCGATTGTTTGTCTAGAGGCTTAACTCCTTCATAATTTATGTTTAATAGTTCCTGGAAAACCGGTCCTGAATGGCTAAAATTAGACTCCTCTAAATGGCCGATTAGTGCAATTAGAAGAAAATGCACCAGAATCCAAAATAGTCTCCTTAGTAATAACTGCAGATATCGAAAATTCTTAGTATTGTGCCATTCGAAATGTATCAAACTCTTGAGATCGGTTGTTTACGTGCTTAGATTTGTAAAATTGCTGCCAATGTCGGCTTCTATTTCAGTATCCGATTTGGAAGTTGCTGAACTTTCCTTAATAAAAGTAGTTCAACGTCGACATTTTAGATCTGAATTAGCGCTACTAGCCAAAGGTGTTACTCCAGCAGCTTTAAGACATCTACGCCCTTTTTTGAAGGATGGCGTCATTCCAATTGGAGGTAGGTTGATTCATGCCGATTTAAATTTTGACGGACATCATCCTATATTATTGCCCAAAAAAGATCATATAGTAGAACTCCTTATTGATCATTGTCACACAACCAACCTTCATACCGGTCCACACTTAGTCCTTTCCTTGCTTAGATTACGTTATTGGATTCTCTCAGCTCGCAGTGTTGTTCGATTTATAATCCAGAAATGTAATAATTATTTTAGATTGGGGCCAGAGCCTCAAATTCCCTTAATGGGAAATCTCCCTAGTGATAAGAGTACAGCAGGCCAAGGCATTTCTGCGTACTGGCTGCGACTACGTTGGTCCTGTACAGATTCATAAGATGCAGATGCATAAATTAATGTATCCATTATTTAGTATGTATATATGTATATTTTTTGTTAACCGATTAGACTATAGTTTTAATGCTTTCAATTTTATAGGTAGGGAAAATTTAAGTGTAAGTTACTTCCTTTCCAATGTTCTGAAGTATAGTTCAGCCCGGGGGGAATGTTTGCGCCCATAGTTTTATTTTAAAATAAATGGTTTGTTGATTCCTGAACAATAGGCAACACACCTTGTTCATGTATTTATAATCATCAATGTCATTAACAAAAACGTCAGCAATAGAAAAAACAAAAAATGCGAACAAGACGTTTCAAAGACAGGAACCAAGATCGTTTGAATAAGTCAAAAGATACGTGAAAAATATCGCGATTAAAACATTAATAGTGAGATTCTTTCGAATACGGATTTGTCGATTTCCTTAATTTTCCCCATTGATCCGTACCTTGATTCCTATTCATTTGACAAAAACCTGGACAAGATAGCCATTTTTCACCTAGCTAATGGGTAAGTTTTTCAATTCGAAATTGTTCGTATTTAATTAGAATTTACAGTCTACTGATAATTATTTAGATTTATACAAAACAACCAAGCTGAGAGACAGGACAAGTTCCAAATGTATGGCACAGGTACTAAAGCAGACGAATAGCGCTATCCAACATTTGATAGCCTTGCAGCCGCGACCCCGTCTATCTTTCAACCAGTATGGCCCGGCATAATCAACTTCTATAACACTAAATGGAGCTGTTGGTTGAATTCTTACCGCCGGTAATTCACCCATAATAGGTTGAATTTTTGAGCCACTGAATCTGGCACACGATACACATTGCTTCACAATTTTTCGCGCGAAGCTGCGACCTGACACAGACCAAAAGGTGCCTCTGATCGTCGATAATAGTAGCTGAGGTCCAGCATGACATATATGTTTATGTGTACATTTAAATATTAAATTAGTAACGTAATGCTTGGTGCAAAGTATTAAGGGGTGCTTCTTTGAGTACGGAAAGTCTGAACTTGACAATCTACCTCATACTCTTATCAAACCATTTTTATCAACGAATGGATGTAGACTTGAAATGCGACTATTAGAAGACACCTCTTTGCCTTTGGTAAGAATGAGATATTCCTCCGGAAAGGAATCATTTTGACTATTCTAATGATAAAATGAAGACTTTCTTTAACCTCATCTACCGTCAGATAAGGAAGTGATGTTCAAGTATCGGGTTTGTTCTTACAATTTTTCAAGAATCTCAGAGTCCATGCAACGGTTCTTTTTAATTTTGAAAAATCGGAGAAACGTTCAAACGGATAAGATTCTCTTTTGGACGCTAAAGAAATGAATGTGGCACGAATTTCTGGTAAATCGATTGCCGGTGCTTGTGTATTTGACCAAAGCGATGTATCTCTTTCCAGCCACTCGGGACCATGAAACCACATTCGAGAAGAGCATAACTGTTGAGGGGTTAACCCTCTCGATACTATGTCCGCTGCGTTCTTCAAAGATGGTACCTGCCTCCATTCAATGTTGGCCGTTAATTTCTGAATTTCTACTACCTACTCGATTGGCTACGAATGGTTTTAACAAATGTGGGGATGCGCGTAACCATCCCAACACTATCGTGGAATCGGACCAACAAAATATTTTGTCGATTTTAATGTTGATTGATTTTGGCACCTTTTGTAAAAATTGGACCAATATTAATGCCGCGCATAGTTCTAATCGTGGCATTGTTAAATGCTTAACCGGAGCGACCTTCGATTTGGCGCATAGTAAATTAGAATATCGCAATCCTAAATTATCTTCTGTCTCGACATACACGCACGCGCCGTAGCTGTTCTGACAAGCGTCAGCAAAACCGTATAACGTGATTTTAATTGCGTTTTCACAAACAACCTTTTGAGTTATATTTATTTATTTATTTATGATCTCTAAATTGGAGTACCGTTCTAACCAAGAAATACGTATATGATCAGGAACCGGATGATCCCAGCTTAATTTTTCGCACCATAATTTTTGTAAAAGCACCTTTGCCACGATAACGGGCCACGGGCTGACTAAACCTAGCGGATCAAAGGTAGTAGAAATACTGGAAAGAACGACACGTGTGGTTATCACTTTTTGAGTAATACTAGGTTGATTTATTTTATATTTCAAAATATCAAGCGAGCTGTTCCATGACAGTCCCAAAATTGAATTTTCTTGCTCTTTATTAGAGTAAAACTCAACTAGCGTATTTTCGGATTCTATAACGTACTGTAATGTTTTTCTTATTTATTTAAATAGTTTTTACTTGTGGGATAAAATTATACACTATGGCTAATTACTATCTATTTATTTATTTTACACACACTGTATTAACTTAATTTATATACACACTTTACTTAATGTCTACTAATTTATTTACACTCGATATATTAGTTCTAATTTATTTTCACCACTTGAATATTACACTATTTATCTTCATTATTTCATTCACTGTTCTATTACTGAGAACTTCTGTAAACTGTCTGTAAACTAACTATGTGCTGTCCGTTTCACTAATTCCGAACTAACTGTTTCAATTTGGGTTTAAGAATTTAAGCATCTTAATATATCTTATGTATGTATATTATTGTATATGTGTATATATGTGTGTGTATATATGTGTGTGTATATATGTATATGTATATATTATATAAAAATACGGGAAATATGTAGGTTTGATTTAGCATAGGTAATTTCAATTTGGCTCCTTGTGTCTATCCTCGTGTTACTTTATTTTCCCTTCTGTGCGTTGCCCGTTTTGTGTGTTGTAAAGTCGCCAAGAAAGGCACCTTAGCGTGAAAAGTATCCCTGTGCAATCAAAAAATAAATAAATAAATAAATAAATAAATACAAAATAAAAGAGAGTAAAAAAAAAATATATATATATAATAAAAAAAAAAAGTATTTATGTAGCTTATGGTATCGTATTATAAAATGTATATATCTAGATTTATTGTATAAATTGGATTTAAAAAACTATTAATGCATGGTAAAATTATGGTAAGTCAAGAAATTGATTAGGATAATGGAACCGTAAGGATCCGCAGTCAATATCACAACCTCACACACAACTGTTTCAATAATTAATTGTTCACGCAATCAAAAACCCGCGTATATATATGCTCCCATAAATTCTTCGAAGGCAGGGTCAGAATCTTCCTGGACATGGTTCACTCCTTCCTGTATATCATGGTCTCCTTCGAATGGCGCTAGTCGGTTTTGGTGGACTACTTTCGGTTTTCCATTGGGGATCTTGCTTATGCGATAGATGACGTCATTGATCCTCTTCTTCATCAAGTACGGACCCTCCCACGATTTTTGTAATTTTGGAGAAAAGCCTTTTCTCCTCGTCGGGTTGTGTAACCATACTTTGTCCCCTTCTTTGAAACTGCCTTCTGTGGCCTGCGAGTCGTACCGTTTTTTCATTCTGTCGCTGGCAACTGGAAGATTCGTTCGGACCAATTCGTGTACATCGTCCATCCTTTTTCTCAACTGGATTACGTAATCTTCTCCAGCTAGATCTTCTCCAGGTCGACAACCAAATTCCAGGTCACAAGGAAGCCTCATTTCGCGTCCTAATAGGATTTTCGCAGGTGTTTGACCTGTGGACTCATTAATGGCGGATCGATAAGTCAATGCAAACAGGGAAAGATTTTGGTCCCAATTTCTCTGGTGGCTGGAGACTACTTTGGACAGGTATTTTCCAATAGTCCTGTTCATTCTCTCGACTATTCCATCTGACTGTGGATGCAACGCCGTTGTCCTGGTCTTCTTCATTCCTAGCTTATCACAAATTTCTTGGAATACATGGCTTTCGAAATTCATTCCCTGATCTCTGTGAACTTCCAAGGGCACTCCATATTGGCAGATGAATTCCTTCACCAATACATCCGCGACAGTTGTGGCTTCTTGATTCGGGATCGCGTAAACTTCTACCCACTTTTTGAAATAATCCATCACAACCAGGATGTATTTACCACCATTTTCTGTCGTCGGAAATGGTCCAGCGATGTCTAAAGCAATTCTTTCGAATGGGCTTCCGACATTATACTGTTTCATGGGTGACTTTCTCTTGCGATGTGGTCTATTACTCGTAGCACAAGTCGTACACTTCTTACACCAGTCCTTCACATCTTCGGAGCTGTTAATCCAATAAAACCTTTCACGGACTCGCTGAAGGGTTTTCTTTACTCCCAGATGACCTCCTGATAGACTGTCGTGTAACTTCCACAGTACCTCAGCTACTCTCGTTCTCGGGATGACTAACTGTCTTCTATTTTCGGAACCATCATCGTTTTCAAGGATTCGTTTCAACAGGCCTTCTTGCCAGGTGGGTCGCCGATTTTCTTCCTTCCATTGCCGGATCATCTTCAGGTGAGGATCATTCTCCTGATCTTCTCTGATCCTGGTGGGTGACCATTCTTCATTTACTACTGTAGTTCTTGAAACTGCAGCTTCCTTAGATTCTGCCTTGTGGCAGTGGGAACAGTCTGCTGGACACGGCCGTCTGGACAGAGAGTCGGCATTTCGGTGGCTCACACCAGCCCGATGTTCGATGTTGAAATCGTACTCTTGAAGTCGTTCAATCCATCTAGCGATCTGGCCCTCGGGATTCTTGAACTGCATCAACCAATTGAGTGCTGCATGATCAGTCCGTAACAAGAATTTCCTTCCATACAGATACTGGTAAAAGTGTTCCACAGACTTCACTACCACCAAAAGTTCTCTTCTCGTGACGCAGTAGTTTCGTTCTGGTTTGGAGCTCTTTACTGAAATATCCCAGCACTCTTTCCTGCCCTCCTTGGATCTGTGAGAGCACCCCTCCAATCCCTACGTTACTTGCATCCGTTTCAAGAATGAAGTCTCCCTCTGGTAATGGATATCCTAGTATCGGCGTCGTGGTTAAACGTCTCTTCAGGGTTTCAAAAGCAGTTTGACATTCTTCATCCCAATGAAAAATTCTGGTTTCCTCTGTGAGTCGAGTTAGTGACTTGGCAATATCTCCAAACTTCATTATGAACCTTCGATAGTATGTGCAAAGTCCAAGGAAACTCCTAACTTGATGTTTGTCGGTAGGTTGCGGCCATTGCTTGATGGAAGCAATTTTCTCTGGATCCCTCGCCACTCCTTCATTGCTCACAATATGATCCAGATAGTTGACTCGGTTTTGGAATAACTGACATTTCTTCGGGTTCAATATGAGCTGGGCAGCTTGAAGTCGTTTGAATACGTCTTCCAAATTCTTCAGGTGTTCCTCAAATGTCTTCCCCAATACTATAATGTCGTCCAAATAGACCAGGCATGTTTTCCAAGATAGCTCTCTCAAGACATTTTCCATGAGTCTTTCAAATGTCGCGGGAGCATTACAGAGCCCGAATGGCATGACGTTGAACTGCCATAATCCAGATCCGGTGGTAAAAGCAGTTTTCTCTTTGTCTTCTGGGTTCATTTCTACTTGCCAATAACCAGACTTCAGGTCCAAGGTGGAAAACAGTTTGCTGCCAGCCAAAGTGTCTAGCGCATCATCAATTCGAGGCAGAGGATAGCTGTTTTTCTTCATCACGTTGTTTAGCTGACGATAGTCTACGGAGAATCTGGTAGTTCCATCCTTTTTCTTAACGAGCTCTACTGTAGATACCCAAGGGCTAGTGGATGGTTCTATCACTTTCTCTTCCTCCATCTCTTGAATTATTCTTTCAGCTTCCTCTCTCTTCGCTCGTGGTAGTCTTCGAGCTGATTGTCTAATTGGCTTGGCATCACCAGTATCGATTTTGTGTTTGACGGCTGATGTCCTGCCAGTCTTCCCTCCTTTTGGTACGAAAAGGTCTCGATACTGCAAGATCAGCTCGATTCAAGGATTGGCCAGCTATTGACAATATCTGTTCAAATCTGTCATTAGAATTGATAGTTGTCGTTGTTTGACGAACTATGGTTGTCACTGGTACGCAGGATCCAATTCTGGTTGACTTCTTGATGGTAATTGGGTAATCGTTCACGTTTATGACACGTACTGGGATCTCCTTCGCTGACGTAACCAATCCTTTTCCAATCAGTACTCCTCTACCAACCTCTTCGTCGTGGTTCCATGGCTCCATCATAACCGGTGTACCTTCCTCCATGATTCCCTGTAGCCACGCTACTATCATGGTTTCGCTTCGTGCAGGTAGAACAGTATCTTCCTGTGCCAACATCGTGCTGCCTTCATATGGATGGAGGAATACCTCTTTGGAACCCACTTTAATGGTTCTATTTCTTAAGTCTAACTGGAAACCATGTATACAGGGTTGGGATAAAGTATGGAACCAAGTAAATATCTTTTAAACGAAAAGAACGATATTTATGAAAATTTGCAGGTAAGTGCAATGGAACAAAATGCATCTGATGTACATTTTTTTGTTAATAATATACTTCCGGTTTAACCGGAAATGCCATCAACTTCTTTAATTTAAATGGGACACCTTATATATTTTTACAGATTTTGAAAGAGCTTGTTTTTTTGAATTCATACATACTGAGTTTATTGTAAAAAAATTTGTAAAAACGAGGAATAACTTACTGTTATTTGTACAATAGGTGTACATTTCATTATTTTAAAATAATGAGAAACAAAATTACTTCAAATGTTCAAAATGCTCGCCGTTTACTTGCTGACAATATGCCATCCTATTAACAAATTCTTGAGTCACTCTTTCCAAGACTTCTCCACGTATTTGTTCACATTCATCAATAATTCCTTGTCTCAATTCCTGTAAGTTTGTTGGTCGTCTAACGTAAACACGTGATTTTAGATAACCCCAAAGAAAAAAATCTAACGGGCTAAGATCCGGAGAACGAGCAGGCCACTCTATGAATCCTCTACGTCCAATCCATCGATTTGGAAAATTCGCATCCAGAAAATCCCTAACCCGTCTATCATAGTGGGGAGGTGCTCCATCTTGTTGAAACCAAACATTTTGTGGTAATTGCCCATTCTGTTGAAGTGCAGGAATAATTTCGTTATTTAGTAGATCCAAATACTTGTCACCATTCAAGTTTCCGTCGATAAAAAATGAGCCTATAAGCCTATTTTCGACAATTCCCATCTGTTGCGTTGGGGCCAAAGATTAGAATAAAAACTAATTATGCGCTCAAACTGACTCACCTGATGTTTCTTGTGTTGTCCAAAACTTGAGCGGAGTGCACCCACAAAAATGCTCGAAGTGAAGTGAAATATATTCGCGTTTAGCGTAGCGGTATGGTTCCGTTTACTGCGTTCGATTAATAATAATGATTCGCCGTTTGGTCAAAGACGATATGACCATAAATTTAACACAGAGCCGGCTTGAGCAACTTTGCATATTTCAACTAAAATTAATTCAAAAGGCCATTTTGGCCGCAACACCATCCAAACATTTAACTTCTGTGGATGCTGGGTATGTGCTTCATGAATCCAATGAGGATTCTCATTTGACCAATACCTTGAGTTATGGCGATTAACTGTTCCATTTAAACAAAAAGTTGCCTCATCGGAAAAAACTATGTTAGAAGCAAAATTATCGTCGACACTACAGATGTCCATTAGCCGTTCGCAAAATTCTAGCCGTCGGTCAAAATCATCGTCTGACAATTCTTGAA
The DNA here is from genome assembly GCA_947563755.1 of Lochmaea crataegi. Taxonomy (NCBI): domain Eukaryota; kingdom Metazoa; phylum Arthropoda; class Insecta; order Coleoptera; family Chrysomelidae; genus Lochmaea; species Lochmaea crataegi. The sequence continues at coordinate 58,706,572 of OX387422.1, read as the reverse complement.
CCAACTGTACCTTATACGGATGATACTTTTCACTTTTTAATATCTTTCCTACAGAACGTCGACTGATACCATGGTTTAGTGCCAAATTTGTGGTGGAAGTTTGAGGTGATTCTTCTTAATCGATTGCAATATTTTGTTTATCAGTTTCGTTCGTTGCAGTCCGCTGTCTTCCAGGTTTTAGCAAATTTTTTACCATCCCAGTTGTATTAAAACGTAGTAATGTTTTAGTTACTGTTGAGCGTGATATAGGATTTCTCTCCGGATGCAAATTATTAAAAATATGACACACTTCTTCATGAGTTCTAACACGATCACCATAACCGATCATCATTAAAATTTCAATACGCTTTTTTTCACTTAATTGAACCATTTTAAATTGTAAAATTTATTTCCGTCAATTAGAATTTGACACTTGGAGAACAAAAGACGTACTAAACAGTACTCGTTTATTTATTACTATGCATACAAACAACATCAATTAGTTTATCTAAATAGTTTTTTGCTCTAATGCAAAAAACTCAAAGAAGGTTGATTAAAGTGCTATATTCCTCGTTTTTACAAATTTTTTTACACTAAAGTCAGTATGTATGAATTCAAAATAACAAGCTCTTTCAAAATCTGTAAAAATATATAGGGTGTCCCATTTAAATTAAAGAAGTTGATGGCATTTCCGGCTAAACCGGAAGTATATTATTAACAAAAAAATGTACATCAGATGCATTTTGTTCCATTGCACTTACCTGCAAATTTTCATAAATATCGTTCCTTTCGTTTAAAAGATATTTACTTGGTTCCATACTTTATCCCAACCCTGTATTCATTACGTCCATTCCCAGAATCACGTCCTCTTCGATGTCAGCTACGATTACCGTATGCGTGAACTTTTCTCCACCAATTCCTAATTGGATTTGAGTCTCTCCGTGAACATTGGCACTCTCACCTGTTGCGGTCCGGAGTCGCAGCCCGGAGTCGCAGCCTCGTTGGCAGAAGCTTCTTCTTAGATTTTATTATCTCCGGCGGTATATTGGTTCTAGTTGCTCCAGTGTCTACCAGCAGAGTATATTTATTGCCATTTACTTCGCCATCCACATATACACTGTCGTTACGGCATCTGAGAGAGGCTATCAGTATGAGAGGGTCTTTGGAACGGTCCTGGGTCGGTGCTGCCCCCTCGTAGCCGACCCGTTCTAGTTTTCCTGGTTCTGGGGTTATTGGTTTGCTGGAGTCCTAGGGCGTTTACATGCCCTAGCTCGCCACAATTCCAGCATCTAATCTTCTTCGGCCTTTTGTCTACCATGCTTTTTATCAAGTTGGCGATCTGGTCAAGTCTATCTTCGTCACCTTGAATGGTCCTGACTTTGTTGTACCCCGAAGCCTTCGTGGCTGCTTCATATTCAAGAGCAGCAGTTAATGCATCGACCAATGTTTTGGGATGCGCCAAACGAAGCGTCCTCTGCATAAAATTATACACTATGGCTAATTACTATCTATTTATTTAAAGAATCACACACTGTATTAACTTAATTTATATACCCTCTTTACTTAATGTCTACTAATTTATTTACACTCGGTATATTAGTTCTAATTGAATATTACACTATTTATCTTCAATATTTCATTCACTGTTCGATTACTGAGAACTTCTGTAAACTGTCTGTGAACTAACTACGTACTGTCCGTTTCACTAATTCCGAACTAACTGTTTCAATAATTAATTGTTCACGCACTCAAAAACCCGCGTATATATAGTCCTTCTCAACTCTAGAAAATTCCAGTAGCTTCCGCGCTCGTTCTATGCACAAACAAAGCGAATGTTCTCGAAATGAGCGCAGCCACCAAAATTTACAGTCGAGGTACAGGACCGGCTTTGAGTTGGTGACCTCGCAACAGTACTGATCATTTGAATTCCATTTTCTTAATTCAAACCCACGTTTAAATAAAATTTTATTAATGTTACTACATATGTATTCGGCTTCGTCTCGAGTATCTACGCATGTTAATAGATCATCGACGTACATGTCGTTTCGAATCATGTTCGCAATTAATGGAAAATCGCGCTCGCATTCTTTTGCAACCTCGAAAAGGCAACGTATAGCTAAAAAACTAGCGGCGGTGGTTCCGTAGGTAACCGTATTCAACTGAAACGTTTTAACGTCATCATCAGGATTGGAACGCCAAAATATTTTTTGTAAATGACGCTGTTCAGGATTGATAAATACCTGTCGGTACATCATCTTAATGTCACTCGACAAGACAATGTTTCGTGTGCGAAAACGTAAAATAATGGATAATAAATCCTGTTGGATTGTTGGACCAGACATTTGAATGTCGTTCAATGATAGTCCTGAAGTACTTGGACTAGACGCGTTAAAGACAACACGCAACTGTAGTGTTGCTTGACTCCTTCAATACACCGTGGTGAGGCATAAAATAGCCGCTGTTGCTGTCGTCTTCGGATTTTATTTGAGACATATGTCCCAGCTGTTCATAAACTTCCAGAAAATCTGAGTATAACTTTGTTAAGTTATCATTAGCCACGAGGTTGCGTTCTAATGACAAAAAACGTTTAAATGCTAAATCACGTGAATTACCTGACTCCGGAAGTTTTTTAAAAGGCAATGATACCACGTATGTACCCTCTTCATTTGTATACACGACCCTTACGAAACTATCCTCGCACGCTTGTTCTTCAATCGAGAGTAGTTTCTTTGTTTCGATCTCCTCAACTTCCCAAAACTTGGAAAGCTGTTCCTGGACGTCAATGTTTTTGGAAAAGTTGCAATGAGATTTCGTATTGTTTGTTAGCTGCAGCCCGCCAGCAACTACCCAGCCAAGGTGAGTGTTGTGTATGATAGGAAAACCGATATTAATTTGGCCCACGCCTTCGCCTTTGTTCCTAATTTTAAGAAGTCTGGATATAAATAAATAAGAATGTGATCCCTTTTGCAATTGAAACACCCGAATTTTACTTTGTTTAAATCAAATTGTTTGTTCGCGGTCGCGCTCGTGAACGCACTGGATAGGCCACGAGAAGAATTGTAAGCTTTGTTTCTTGAACTATTAGAATTTTCTCGAATATTATTGTACCTTTCATTGACTCGCTTGTTTTGCTGTGAATTAATCTCAATTGTTACTAACAGATTGGATCGCTTTTTTAGAAATTCTTTAAAGTAATTTAATTTAATCGCGTCATGATTTGATTTGTATTTTTCCCACTCTTGGGCCGTTTTTTTATCTAGTTTGCTCGACACGATGTGAATGAGTAATGTGTCCCAATATTCAATTGGCTCGCTTAACTGCTTAAGACTATTTAAATGTTTATACAAGTTTTCATAAATGTGTCGAACTTTAGTCGCGGTAGCTACAATGCTTTCCATGTTAAATATGGCATTTAAATGATTCTGTATTAAAATATTTTTATTATTGTATCTTTCGCATAATGTACTCCAAGCTATGTCGTAGCTAGCGGCAGTAAAATCCAATGCTTGGATAACGAGAGGCGCAGATCCGATTAACGACGCTCGCAAATAATGTAAATTCTGAATATTGCTAATGTTAACGTTGGAATGAATTAATGAATCGAACATGTCTCTGAACTCCATCCATGTCTCATAAGCTCCGTCAAACTTTGGCAATTTAATCTCAGGTAACTTGACCCCTACTGAAACCCCTGAACTACGACCAACAATGGAACCCGTTCTGACAGAACCATGCTCGCTTCCACTCACATTGTCTGAATCGTATTCAGCTTGAAACGCTTTTGCTTGCTAAAAAGCTCTAAAATACCTACTCGTGAAATCTTCCCTCTCTATCAACTGAGCTTCCGGTTCATCAACAAGACAATCTATATCATTTTGGAGGTCCTCAAAACAATTAATTAACAATGTCAATGTCATTAATTCGATTATCAAGCTCTAAAATTTTGAAATGTTCCAACGGCTTGGCCATTCTATTTAAATGCAAATACCCAAATGATATAAGAAATTTCTCAAAAACTGTTAACTTAGTTTTTAGAGTACCTCGCTTTTTAATAAGACCTTTTACTTCAGTATTATCCTCAGTTTCAGGCATTTTTACAATGAATTTTATTCGTGATTTTACTAAGTACGTATCTGAATAGCTATGAGTAATTATTTCAAACAAACAAAATAAACACACCCTGTATATAATCAACTTTATATTTTCTTTTGTGTGGACTAAGTAGGCCAAAAATAACTGAATTTCTACCTGGGTATTCGCTTTAATACTTTTGAGTGTGGACTAAGCCAAATATGACTGAATGGATACCTGTGTATTCGCTTTAATAATTTGAGTGTGGGCTAGGCCAAATATAACTAACTGAATGAGTACCTGTGTATCTTATCTATTTAAATATCGATTCAGTCAATAAAACAAATAAATCATATTTCTGTTGTCTCTTTATGAACTTCAAACGCCAGCAACACTCCGTACCGGAGAGTGTGCAATTATCAATAAATGTATAAAAATCATTGAATATTGTATAATAGGACAAATTTATGTTTCAATGTATTAAAAAAAACCATGCATATTAGGCATGTTTTTTTATTCACCAGTAGATCCACCAATTCACCAACTACGTTTTTATATTCATTGGTGGATTTCAGATTAAAGAAATGACGCGTTCATTTATTACTGTTGCATCAACCAAAATTGCAAACCATTCCACCGCTGTTTCGAGGTGGTGGATAAATTTGGTGGTTTACAAAATGACAGGTTAACCAAAAAAAAAGTAAAGATTTGAAGCGGTTCTAGCGAATTATTAAAGAAATGGACGAATAAATAGAAATCAATTTAGAATGTGATAATAAAGTATTGACTGCACTATTAACAGCGTCAGAAATTGAAGAAATTTCACGTGGTATCGATTGTCAGTTGTCAGATATAATGATGAATGTTGTAAACAACAACAACTACGTCAGTCAACAAATGGTAAATCAATGGGCGCGTTCAGCCACACTAGCTCAAAGTTAGCGGTGCTAAGTGAAAGCGCTTGAAGGTGGCTGAACGTCTATGCTTTGATGCTCTGTGACAAACAGATAAACACATAACATAACTGAATTAATACAGTTTCCTGTAAAATTGTCGTATTTAGTAAAGCGTTTTAACAATAGATGTCGAAGAACGGTCACTGTTTTTGAAAAATATTTTTCAAAACTAGTTGTGAAGCGTAGAATAATATATTTTTATTCTTCGACATCTATTGTTAAAACGCTTTACTAAATACGACAATTTTACAGGAAACTGTATTAATTCATTTTTGTTTCAAATCCACGTGGTTTGTTGTCTCGTTCGAATTTTGGTTTGTGACTTAGAGGTGAGATGTCGCTATTTTCGCAACAAAAATATTTCCGTAACTGGACATTATGTACCGTTGTTGATTATAGTCACATTTCAGTCCGAGATTAACTCTCGGACGATAACATATACCTTGTACTGATGAGGCGCAATACGCCGAAACCGGTCTACAAGTTGTGTTATCCCTTCTAGTTGCAAACCAGAATGGTTGGTTTAAATCTTGTAGATTTACCAACCCCGTTTGACTTAGAAGTGTAATTCAATATCTGTCGGGGCATGTAGCCCGGGAAGTAGTTGTTTCTTCTTCGTTGAACGGTCACTGTTTTTGAAAAATATTTTTCAAAACTAGTTGTGAAGCGTAGAATAATATATTTTTATTCTTCGACATCTACATAACATAACCTATAAATCGCATTCAATGGAAAACCTTATAAATTACTTAATCTTGGAAGAACTTGCGGATGAAAATAATATTGTGGAATTGATTCCACCTGTAATTGAAAGACAAGAAGAATATGTGGAAATCTTAGCATTAGGAGAAGTAGAAAATCCTGTATGAAATTTAAATTATTTCGAGGAAGTAATTCCAAGATACCCAGGAGCAAGACTTTTATGAACATTTTAGAATGTCAAGAAATGTTATGGAAGTAAGTAACGAATAATTAAACAGATAGTATACATTTGTATTTATATTCATTATAAGTACCTATAGGAAAATTATAATTTTATCATTCAACAGATATCACCGATAATGAATGTAAATAGTATAATTTCTACAGATAAAAAATTTTGTTCACAGTATGGATGATGGCAAAGCCAGAGTCATATTTGGCATGCTGTGATAGGTTCGGCATCTCAAAGGGAACAGGGCACTTAATATTTTATGAGATGTGTTGAAAATTAAATGATACGATTCCACAAGAAATTCAATGGCCAACACCTGAAAAATGTATTTTAGAATCAAATATTATGGAGAATAGAACCGGCTCTCCTGGAGTTATTGGGTCAATTGATGGCTGCCACATCATTGTATAAAGATAGGGATAGTAGGTTAATCTTACGAGGATATCATTTGACGAGGTGGACGCCACCAATAGATGGCAGTGGGGAGTTTGCGTCCACGGCACGTCTTTTCTTACTGTACGTCGTAGCTTGAATTACGAATTTCCTTAGCTTTGGTCGCCGAATTACCCCAATAACAGATGGCGCCAAAATTATTCAGAATGTTATCATTGTCTAAAAAAGAAATAGTCTGTCAACCTAATGAGTATAACAGAGACCCTAAAAAGAGAGATGCATATATACTGAGAGGTGGCGGTTTAAGTTAAATTGCGGTGAAATTTGGGACTTTCAAATACTTGCGTAGCCGAAATACTACTGGCCGATATCAAATACTTGCGTAGCCGAAATACTACTGGCCGATAGGTGGCACCATGATAACCTTAAAATAAACAACAAGTAAATAGATTTCAACTTATCTGTGTACCTACCTAACCAACCAAATAAAATTTTACCTTTTTCATGTAAAACAGTGAGAGCATAATGCTCTCACATTGTCTTCATGTAATGTAATAGGCGAGAATATAAGAAAGCTGTCTTTGTGACAATAATGAAAATTCAAATACAATAATTATTTCTACATTTACCAAAACTTTCATTAAAGTAAATTAGGTATCTATCACCATTGTATCTATCACTTAATTTAAAAGAAGTAGGTATTCGAAATTCGGATGAATGCTCTTTTGTTTGTTAGGTATTATATTATGTTTTTCGTCATTTTTGAAATGAATATTCGATGTTTATACACCGATTTAAATAAGCCTTACTAAAGTATATTTCACAATATTTCGTTGACCGGTATCTGGTCGGATTAATAATAAAAGTTCATCAATCACTCATTGTAAAGTACCTAACAGTAACAGATCCGTAGTCGGTAAAATTTAGATACTAAAACACAAATTAAATTTATTTTGTGAAAAAAATCACTGAATTTCTTAAAAACATATTTAACTTTTATTTATTAATTGGAATTGAATAAATTAAACTGTTGAAACATACAGGGAGGCCCACCGTATACGCTTTAGTTTATTTCATCTAATCGGTAGATATGTTATCAAAAAATGAATCAAATAAAAAATATATACGATACTGTGTTATCGGATTAACGTCTACCTGCTGTGGGTTTTTCTCTTGAATCAATCATATTGGTGTTAAGTTAAACCTTACACCGAAATATCTTGTAATGGAGTTTATATGGTGTGAAAGTTATTTCGAATTTTAAATGAGATATGAATTGAATTTATTTCTTTTAGTTAATCGTATTTTACATTCCGTTTGATACCCCTATATCTATACCGAAATTATTTTCCACAAATGATGTTAATGCGTAAGTTTTCCATAAAAAAATATTCAAAAGAAACATTCTTTTGTTGGACAAATAGATGAACACATTTATATATAATCTTTATCACAGAGATGAATTCCTAATAGAATCGGTATTAAGAACTTCTTGTATAACAATCGGGTTTTGGGTGAAAGTATTGTTATGGATTTTGTAAAAAAAATTATTAATAACAATTTTTTATTAAATTTCCTTTTATTCTACTAAATTGTACATAAAATAACAATAAAAACAAAAAAATTCAAAGATATGTACATTAAACTTTGATTTAACTCAAAAGTGAGCTAACCTAGAAATATTTGAAAATGAAACGTAAAGTACATAAGAGTCTAAAATAAAGATGTTCAACTGTCACTTATTTTGCAAAATTGTCAGTTTGTCAGATTTTTTTCTGCTTTTTTTGCAGCAGCAGCTTTCAACGATCTATATTTGAGATCCTTAAAAATTAAAGTTCTTATCAATATTTCTAATAAAAAAGATCTATGTACTTTACATTCATTTTCGACAAACCAATCAGACAAGTGCTTTCGCAATTTATTGATAATTTGATTTTTCATCTTCTTAAATAATTTGGACTTTCCCATCAATCCCACAAAATATTTTGAAAAATAATGCATACTTATTTTTGTAAATTATTTTAAAATAGGTGAAGGCACTTTCCAGTGTCAAATTGAAAAGTCTCCTATATTAAAATTCTTTAAAAATATAAGACATTCATTTTTATCCTGAGCTTGATTCAGATCATCTTCTAAAAATTCTTTGCATACATTACACTCGTATTTATCTAATACCTTTTTACACAAATATCCTGCAAAATAAACTTCTGAACTATTTTTAAGAGTAAATTTCACAATCACTTTCATATGAAGAACTTCAGAGATTTTGGGCTCAAATTCGACAGTCCAGAGTTACCTAAAAATATAATTGTTTCTTGTTAAAATGTGTGGTTTATTGCATTAATAAAAAACAATGATTATTCTAATCAATTTTACGATACATATTTAAAGAACAGAAAACAGTTTGCTGTCATCTTCAGTACAAATAATTTTACCAATACCTTTTAATCTATATAATGCATAGTTGGTGAAACACTATGTTTGCTTAAGATTAATCAGCTCAATGAAATATTTTATGGTTACTTTCTTAAACAATGGTACTACATACAATCTTGCAAAGTGTTTAAAAAAAGCTACAATTTTATAAAAATCCAAAATGACAAATTCTTAGCACAATGTAAGTACCTATCAAGTAATAAGTCTAATAAATATGTCCACTATTATACAGGTTGTCCCATTTACAAGAAATAAACAGATTTACAAAACCTAATTGCTTTATGTAAAGCTACACTTTTGCGATTAAAGAACAGGGAAAATAAAATGTGATTGTTGTAATGTGAACTACTATCAGGATTATTCTCATTTGATTAGTTAGGTATAGAAGTTAGCATTATGCAAATGATTCGAAGATTCTTAAATAATTATATTCTTGTTTTACTTCCTTTTCAATTAATAAAATACAAAGAAAAATTAATAACATTTATCATATTTGAAGACACAAAACCTGCCAATTACGGCCACCTTTATATAACGGCCAAAATTCCCTGTTTTTTTAGTGGCGCGTTTGGCGTTGGCAACTTAAAGGTAATCTGTTTATTCTCTGTACATACTTAATATAACCTGTAGTAATGTTTATTGTTCTTGTAATTTTTACAAATTCAGAAACACTATATAAATGTAATAGTTTTCGAATTGATGAATTGTAGAGCTCATTAAATCATGAATATTTCAATTTTCAAGTAAAGATTTTTCTATTTTTGATTAAGTAAATTACCTGAGTTGTGAATCCACTCAATGCATCTTTTTTCATCATGAACAGGAAATGTAAATTTTCTCAATCCCGGGTTATTTCTACTGGATTTTCCACAATGATAATAGGCACATTTGTTACCTGACATCTGTAACACAAAACGATAATTATTAATTAGGAATACGTTATACAATAACTAAATATATTACTACAAAGTAGTGCTAACATTGTTATTAGGATCATAATATGCACATAATTGTATTCAACAAGTTCCTTATTCATCTGTTTGGTGTTCACATTTTTTTTTATATATGTATGTATTATTTTTGGAATTTTCTATTCATATCTTTAATTTTTACTAGTTTTTTGGGATTCTTTGATTTCTTACCTTAATAGGTCTTTCAAGACTAAATAGATGTTGAATTATCAAATAAAATAATAACAAATTCCAAAACAGAAATAAAACATTTATTACTCCACTGGTTTCACTAATTATATTTCTATTGTGGAATTTGTTATTTTATTTGATAATTGACTTTTCATATAATACATTATAGTCGAGATTATAGTACTTTGGTTTAAGTTTTCATTTTTATATATTTATGTACAATATTGTTCCTGTACATTTCATTTAATATTATTGCCTATGGACTGAAGATACAGATGCCGTAAATTATTCACACAAAATCTTAAACATAGTGGTAGCATAATTGTGACATAATGGTCCTTACTCACAGTGAAATATTGTTAGTGACCTTTATACCTTTAAAAGCTTTGATTGGATACAAAGATAATATATGTAATAAGACCTCAACTTGGAGGATATGGAAGAAGTGAACATCTAACTTGTAAGTGGAATTACTAACTTCAACAGATTTTTTAGTGGTCAAGATTAGAAGACGTAGAAACGAAGAAAAAACATGAGTTTTATTTTTTTTGAAAGTAACATTTTTTTTATATTTGAGCATTTCATATGTCGCAATTATGCTACGACTATGTATAAGATTATGTGTGAGTGATCAACGGCATCTGTATAGGTAAAAAGATTAAATGAAATCTAAGAGTTACCTATATGAAAAGTCACTCTGACGAGACAAAAACTTGTTTGTACATTCGCGTTGCTAACCAAAGTCAACGCATATGTGATTATTTTAGTTAGATAGACAAGTCTATAATGCATAAATATTATTCATGTTAGGACAAACCACTCATTTCTTAGCATTAGCACAAAGCATAGGAACATTTGTACCCAGTTGAAGATTTTATTATCATGGAATTTCAACAATAATTATGGAAAAATTTCACTTAGTAAGGATTGAAACAATTAATTGGATAGGTAATTAATATATGTTGCTTCATATTCCTTTAAAATCCATCACCAGGGTTAATGTTATGTATTTATCAAATTAAATAATCTATGCAAAATGTAGGCATCTATTATAATTATAAATATATATTATTATTTGTGTATGTATACTTACATTGAATAAACTTAAAACACTGGTTAATGGCACTTAGTGTCCTTGAACAAGAATAAATAAGTACAAACTCTCTGGTAAAAACAATATTTACAACACGATGCTCGTTTTAAAACAACCACTATTTATAAAGAGTATGTACAGAATAACAGCAAAATTATCCAAAATTCAAGAAAGTTATGAAAACGATCCACGCAATTACGACAAGAAGTACATACTTTATAAATGCAAGCAATTTATCTCTGAATCTGAATGCAATGCTAAAACATTTTCACCCTTCACCTACTATTTAATTTATTACGGATGACCTTCAAAAACATTCTTGTGCTTTGCAGGTAGATTTATTTGGAAAATAGAATAAGGATACGAAGTGTCGTCACATCTAGCGTTTAGTAACATAATCACTCAAAACATACAGATATCTTTTCTAATTCGAAGTGAAATATTCCATTCAGCGCCCTCTGAACGTTTTGTCCAGCTTTCACAATACGCCATCTATACGTCTAGTCGAAAATTACGAAAAACTGTTAAATTATTAGTCCGTATGGTTGTTAGACTATTTCTTTTTTAGACAATGATGTTATATACATCCATAAGAGCTGTGTTGCAAAGTTTCTTATTTTGGGTACCTATGGCAAAGTTGCAATTTGAAGTTCATTATTAATATTGTATTGTGTTCGTTGTGTCATTGTTGTGTTTCGTTGGCTGTGCATTTGGATTATTGTTTTATTTGAGAATCTCTGAACGTTGATATACAGTGTGGAAACCACTTATGGAATAAAATGCCGAGACACGTCAACTTTTGAATTGAGTTGTGCGTTATGTAAACATACATTTAAATGTACAGGGTGATTCACGCAAGTATGCCATAGTCGGTGTTGTTTTTTTTAATGAAACACCCTGTATATTTGCATATTTTTGAAATCCTCGTAATGAACCGATTCTAACAAACTGAATAATGTATGGTCAATTATGAATTATACAGGGTGAAATTTTAAAATTAATAATTTATTACACTTGAAATATTGGTACTTTTTTAAATTAGCTAAATATGGATTTATCAAAAATCTAAACTAACTAATTATTAGACGTATTTGTATATTAAACAAAACCTGCTACGCCCATGAATTTTATCATAAATACCTAAAAATTGCCGAAAAACGCCAATAATTAGACAAAATCGGTAAATAATGTGGATTGTTTTCTATTCTGTCAGTTGTTGATGTATTGACAGTTTATACTGAAAAAGTATAATCTTTGTAAAACACTCTTTCCTTGTCGACATAACAATGAAATATTTAACTGAGGCTCACCGAATTGAGATTTTAATGATTATCGGGTACGGGGATAACTGCAGAAGTCAAGTTGAAGTGGCAAACTTATTTAATCACAGGTATCCTGAATTGCCTAATATGTCACAAAGTACTGTGTCTAAAATTCATGCACAATTCAGAGAACTTGGACATGTCAAACCATTGAAAAGAAAACCACACTTCGTTGAAGATGATGTGAAAGTGGATATTTTGTTAAGTGTTTAAGAGAATCCAACTTCAAGTACACGTCAAATTGCCCGTGAAAATAATGTTAGTCATACAACTGTTCTAAGATGTCTTCATAAAGAAAAACTTCATCCCTACAAATTAACTTTTGTGCAGGAGTTAACAGAAGACGATCCAGATCATAGAATGGATTTCTGCGAAAGATTGATGAATAAGCTGAACAGAAATGAGATAGCTCTTGGTACCATTCTTTTTTCTGACGAATCAACATTCACATTGAATGGAGAGATAAACCGACAGAACTGTAGATATTGGTTAGCAGAGAATCCTAATTGGATGCGTGAGACACATACTCAGTACCCTCAAAAGGTGAACGTTTGGGCCGGTATGATAGGCGACCATATTATTGGTCCTATATTTATAAATGGAAATTTTGACAGCTGAAAAATATTTAAATATGCTTAGAAATGAAGTTATTCCTGCGTTGGCAAACTTATATCACAACGCAATAGATCCTAGCTTACCGAATGAAAATGTTTGGTTCCAGCAAGACGGGGCAACACCCCATTATGCTTTAATGGTAAGAACTTATTTAGATGAAATCTTCCCCAATAAACGGATTGGACGAAGAGGTACTATTGAGTGGCCAGCTAGATCGCCAGACCTTGCGCCGTTAGATTTTTTCTGTGGGGTTATCTTAAGAACAAAGTATATGCAACACAACCAACTAGCATTGTAGACCTCAAAGACAGGATAACTAAGAAATACGGAATATTTCACCTCAAACTTTTAACAAAGTTAAGGAGGAGTTCTATAGGAGTCTACGCTATTGCCAACAACTAGGTGGAGAACATTTTGAGCATTTATTTTAATGTATTAAAATCAAATACATCAGGTATTTTATGTATGTGTTTAATAACTGTAAAAATAAAAATTTCACCCTGTATAATTCATAATTGACCATACATTATTTAGTTTGTTGAAATCGGTTCATTAAGGGGATTTCAAAAATATGCAAATATACAGGGTGTTTCATTGAAAAAAACAACACCGACTATGGCATACTTGCGTGAATCACCCTGTACATTTAAATTTATGTTTACATAACGCACAACTCAATTCAAAAGTTGACGTGTCTCGGCATTTTTTATAATTTTCTAAAATAATGACATAAAGAATTTTATTCCATAAGTGGTTTCCACACTGTATATTTCATTTTTAAGGTAAGTGGACATTATTACAATTAATATACCTACCTCTTCTTTTAGTAAAACCACAAAATCTACAAACTAAGAATTGACAATTATTTTTAGAATTTTGGATACTGATTAGTTGCATTATTAAAATGGACCAATCAGCTTTTAAAAATTATTTATTTAACAATGAATTCTTAATTAAGTTGAGCTTATAGTTAATCACCATAAATAATGTTACAAATTATAGTTTCTAGGATTCAAATTTTAATTCTTAATTTTTATAAGTATTCTTAGCTCAGTTGCGTTTATACATCAATACCTAATTTGGTTAATATATCTAAATTATATTAACAGGGCATACAGTGTACCTATAAATGCTACAGCTTACAATTTCCAAAAAAAACTGTACATTTAGCGACCTACTTACTAAAATGTATGAATATAACAAATAATCACTTTTATCAATCAGCTCGTTGTGTGCTCAGTCAGTAGAGAATGAATGAATTCCATAATTTTATTATAATATGAATGTCGACATTTTTACCTGATTATAATTTAAATCTTCTTTTCGATATTTCAGAAATGGCTGGAAATAAATTTGTTTATTTCAAGTGTGGACTAAGTAAGAGATCAGATCCTACAATTAAAATGTACCGATTTCCTGTGAATGACCCTACCAGATGTCAGAAATGGATCATACACTCGGGTGAGTTATCCTTCCGACGATTATTTTTCATAGAGGAGTAAAAAATATTGAATGTGAATAAATAAGTGTGTATGCAAATTTTCAAAACTAAACATAAGTATTTGATTATCGTCAAATAAAAGACAATTCGGCCAATAGTTTTTTCTGATAATGAGCTTATTTGTTTTATGGTTACATTGCATATTATACGAGTACAAGAATTTAACTAGTAGAAATTCCATATCCGTTAAATCTTAAATTTATCAAAAGTACTTGAATCCTGCCTAAATTTAAATTTTACAACCACCTCTATGGTAAAGTAACAGAATAAAAAATTATTGAAAATATTCCAAACTTTATAGGTGAACACAACTAACCGAATACAAAGGGTTGGACATTAATATTCCACGAAAATTGAAATGATTGGAAATAGTATTTTTTGTTATTTATTTTATATTTATGAACTAAGCACGTAATAATAAGGTATAGTGGATCTCTGTGTTTATAATTGGGAGCTACTCCCTCAATAAGATAGAAATGTTACCTGTTCAAATGTATACAGACTGTTTCTTTTATCATATATGGCTATAATATAATATTATAGGCCGTAATAGATTGACAAACTGTAACTATTATGGAGAACATTAAAATTTTTTGAAAAATTTACCAATATTTCCTCCATTCTCGAGTAATACTGGGAGAACTAAACAGGCTGCTTTTGGTTTTTTCAGAATAGAATTTTTAAATAAAAAAATATCAAAGAACAGCAAAGTTTTATTTGAACACGAGTTTACTATATACATGTACCAACATATCTTCGATACGACGTTTCGTGTCTTCATGAGGCTAACATATGTTTTTAAAATAGGGATATGCCTATTTTTTGTAATTATTAGTCAATGTTAAATATTCAAATTAAGCGATATATCACACTTCAGATTTTTATGACGTTTTATCTCAAATAAGTAATATCATTAATGAGAACAATTCGTAAATATTTTGTAAACTTGTTTTGATTTTGCCAAAAAAATGTACCGAGAGCCTTACTTTGGACCTTGCCTAATGTTTCGATATAAAATAAGACTTTTTTTAACAAATATAATGTCCCTCCATAATACAGTTACCGTTTTGTCCATTTAATTGTCTTAGTAACTATTACAGTTTAGAATATAGTAATGTTACCATATTATGATAATAGATATTCATGATCATATTTCATCACTTTTTTTGTATAGTATTATTTGCAACTTACAGTAGATCTCTTAAATGTCAGTATACCGTGTCATGTGCATATCTAGAATTTTTCGATAAATTTCTTTTTTTTTTGTAGCAATAAATGATTCAAACTAATTATCTCATAAATTAAAATGTATATAAATGTGAACAAAACAATAAATTAAACGATTTTTCCAAAGAATGTCTACTAAATTTACTTTATGTCAGTACCGTGGATATGTGAGTCTCAGTACCTACCATGGAACGGACAATTTGAAATTTGATTATCATTCTCGATGCTTTGAAGTTGTAGCAAAATCCTTACAGACTTTTATTTTTACAATAAAGTAGAGTAATAATATGCATAAACAAATAAAAAAAATTAATTTTAAAGAACAAAAATTATTAATAAAAAAAATCACAGTTAGAACAGAATTACTCATAAATATTACACAATAAATAATATTTTCAATGATTATAATTTTCGGCAGTCTATTGTGAAACATTTAAGACTGGTCCTTAGTATTGGGTTAGTTGTGTATCCTTATCAGTAGGTGATAAAGCTGTCAAAAGGACGTCAATTAGGTATTTTGCGTAGTAGTTCATAGAATAAATTTTTTTCTTTGATATAAAGAATTTTTTGTTTACTGGGCTTATCTCCAAATTTTCACGTTGACGGGTTACTTTCAACACCAGGCAAATAAATATAATATTTATATTAAATTCAGATTATTCAAATATCTTTTGTACATATATATTTGTTATTTTTTTTATTTCCGGTTTTGTTACGATTCTTGTGAATGGTCTTTTGTTTGATTTTAAAAACCCTTATTAAAGATAAGTATCAAAGTGTTTTTGCCGTTGTTGTGTACCTACCAAGAAATTTCAATGATGAGTAGCTGTTTTTGGGAATGATGCACAAGTATGGGATTATCTTAATACAATTCGGGAAATTCCAAACAAGGGTTTTACTGTAGTTGTTTTTAGTTATGCTCGTTACAGAAATGAAATAAATTCAAGTTTTTTTAAACACAAAAAAATACTTACTTTACCATAACCATTACAATAAATAATATGTTTGTTTACGTTCATGTTCCTAATTTCAGGTAATGCTGTTTTGGCAGAGCTAAGCCAGAAATCGCTAAGAAATAAGCTGATTTGTAGCAAACATTTCAGAGAAAATTTTAGTCAATCTAAAAAATTGCCTATTACTGCTGTGCCATTCCGCTACATAAGTGATGAGGGTTCAAAAAGTGAATCGGTTAAGGAAAGTTTGGATGAACAAATAATGCAATTGAATGTTTCCTCACTTCCACAAACATATTCGAGAAGGGATGTTATTGCCCCGATTTCTTCCAGAAACATTGACATGACTTTTTCTGATGGTTCTGTCAGTAACCATGAAGATGAACAGTGGTTGAAAGAGTTACAGAACCTTCCATCTTGTTCTACGGGAAGTGGAGATAGGAAGCAATCATTGCAAGAAGAAAATGTTGAGAAAAGAACTAACCAATGTTAGGAAAAAAGTCAACAGCTTGAATACTCTATTGAGAGCTACAAAAAAAGGATTATGAAAACTCAACTCTCTGCGAACGTTTTGTATGGAGAACCAACTTTAACGGATTTTACAAAATCTCTTGTAAATATGCAATTACGACATAAGATGAAATCCCCATGGTTACCATCTGAAAAAAAACTGCCCTATCATTACTTTATTAAGGACCTGAGACATATAGATATTTGCGACAAAAAGGATTTACCTTGCCACCAATATCAACAGTGAAATCATGGGTTGCCAATTTCCGATGCAAACCCGGATTCAATAAAATTTTTTTAATGAATCTTACTTTAAAGGCGGATACGATGCTGCCTTACGAGAAGAAGTGTATTCTAATGTTCGACGAAATGTCTATTAAGAGGAATCTTGAAAAGGAGCTTCTTATATTTTATAAAAATTATCATTTAAATGATAAGTGTGCTTTGAAAACTCCAACATCATTGTTGAAAAATCTCACCATGATAGTACTTAATAGTTTCGACGAAAATATCGGCAACATTTAAAATAATAAAATAATATTAAATTTGAAAAAGAAAATTGTTAGAAAAATAGAAAAATTTCTTTCCGAGTGGTATGCAACAAATGCAATCTGTTGTAGTCATAGGAAATATATTTTCAATTTATTGTTGCGGACTCAGACTTTCAAATATTGTAAAACTTTTTCAAGTTCATTAAAAACTAGACAGACAAAGAAAAATAATAAACTATCAATCATTCAGCATAACTGAATAACCAATATATTTTGTATGTTCCTTGTGGTATATTCATTATTCTTTTTGCTATTTATTTTTGGAAATTAAACCACAATCTTTTTTATGTTTTTCTTACAACGTTTCGGTAGCAATCAGCTACCCGTTATCAAGAACAATTAAGTTTTATAAAATTGTTGGTCCCTAGATGACATTAATGAAAAAATTCGAAACCTAGACTATCAATAATATTACAAAGTTTAAGACTGCAAAAAATTGTAAATTTTTTAAGGATGATGAAATATTTTTTGTAGATTGTGGTTTGATTTCCCATAATAAATAATAAATAACAAAAAGAATAATGAATCAACATTTCTATTTTGAGTAGGTATTTCAATAGTAAATGTGAATACTTGACCGAAGAATAGAGGTCACCGCGAGTAGATTCTACATATAGGTACTACATTTTTTGGGTTTTACGTTCTTTGTAACCGAGATACAGGTTGTTTAGTGGATTTTGCCCATTTCTTCCTAAGGTCAAAATTAATGAGCTACTCTGTATATTTTCTTGATAACACAAAGTTCCTATCATAGCCCAAACGAGTCGGGTACTGGTTATAAAAAAATAATTTACGAAAAACCAAAAAAAATTAGAACGTGAATAATGTGATGCGTTCCGAAGCAGCACCCCGTATATCAAAGTTTGCAAAAAACATTTTACGAATTTGAAAAAGTTTTAAAACTACAATAGTTTACTTAATTTGTTGGCCATTCGAATTTCCCACTAACAATTTGTACTTGTTTTTATGTTTTTGTGTATTAAGTAACTAAAGAAAGATATCCTATCATCTTCAAGTGATAAATTATGAAAATCAATAATTTTTAAACGGATGAATTGCTACTACTTGGATTTGTGTATGTTGTCGTAGCTGTAAAGTGCACCAAGTATATATACAGGACCGCCCTACTTGTAGTTTCTGATCATTTTTTTAAACGCGCTGGACACTTACGGTTTATAGATAGATAGATAGATAGATATTTATTGCGTACCAGGAACAATTTACATTGTATAGTACATGTCAACACGTTGCTTGTGAAAATACAGTTGCATATAAGAATATAAAAATAATATATATAAATACACATTACAAAAACAAACACTAAGTATTAAACATTAAAATTAAAAAAAAATTATTATAGATATATGTTAGATTTAGTTACAGTTATAAGTAATGAAATATTAGGAATTTTTAAGAGTCAAAAAAGAAAAATAGTTTTGTTGATATCATTTATATCATAAGGCTCTGCAGATATTAAAAAGTTTTTTAAGGTTTTTTTGAATTGGTTAATTGACGCAATGTCCCGGATTTGTTTTGGAAGTATATTAAAAAAGTATAAACATTTATAAAAACAGCCCTTTTCCAGTAAAGTAGTTTTATGGATAGGATAACGAAACAAGTCTACTTGTCTGGTGTCATAACTATGATTAATTACAAACTTAGAAAAATAATCACGATTTCTATGTACATAACACACGCATTCATATATATATAAGGCAGGTACAGTAAGTAAATTAAGAGTTCTAAAATGACCTCTGCAACTATCACGAATTTTCAAACCAGCTAGGATTCTCACTGCTCTCTTTTGTATTTTAAAAACACTTTGACTGTGTGTACCACCCCAAAATACAATTCCATATGATAAATGTGAATAGAAGTTACCATAGTATGCTGTTAATAATGTATGTTGACTAACTACTTTTTTTAACTCTTTTAATGAATAACACTTTTGGCTAAGTTTACTGCAGAGCACTTGTACATGATCCAACCAACTCATATGTTCATCAATAGTAATACCCAGAAATTTAATTTTGGTCTCTAATTCAATGGAATTATTATTGATTTCTATTTCTTTTGGATATGTAGTCTCGTTACGATTATGTGTAAACAATATGCACTGTGTTTTATTATTGTTCATGATTAAGGAGTTATTGTGGAACCATTCAGAAACTTTTGAAATTGACGAGCTAGCCTTCTGTTTTAAAGCATCAAAATTATTTTCTTTAATTAACACATTTGTATCATCTGCATAATTTGTTATAGTGACTGAATGATCACTTAGATATGATGAAAGATCATTAATGTACAATAGGAACAGAATTGGACCAAGTACACTGCCCTGAGGAACTCCTAGCTCAATTGGTTTAGAGTCTGATATATATTCAACAGAATTCACTGTAATGCACACTTTTTGGGAACGACTTAAACCAGTCATAAGCTAATCCTCGAATCCCCAGTTTCTCCATTTTATTGAGTAAAGTCGTATGATGAACACAGTCAAAGGCCTTCGATAAATCTAGGAATATTCCAAGGGCGATATTTCCATTGTCTAGAGCATCAAGAATTTCTCTCAAAAAGTTGAACGCAGCTGTTGTAGTGGATTTACCTTTTTGATATCCATGTTGATTTTGTGCAATGGCGTTGTTAGAATCTAAGAAAGATATTAATCGTCTACACATCGCAATTTCAAAAACTTTCGAGAAACTGGATAATAAACTAATGGGTCTATAGTTTTCTAGTAATAATGAATCGCCTTTCTTAAACAATGGTTTAACAACCGCTGTTTTCAACCTTGATGGAAAGATACCACTTAACAAAGATGCATTTACAATGTACGTCAAAGGTTCTAATATTAAGGGGGCCATTCTTTTAAGCATCTTATTACTTATACCATCATCTCCACTAGAGTTTTTTTGTTTCAGACTAGCGATAATTTCCAAGATTTCTGCTTCATTTACTTCTGTTATGTACATAGATGATTGAATATTACACATGTGATTAAGATTTACATTTATAGTTGTTGTGCCTACAAGATTACTTGCTGCTGTTACAAAAAAGTCATTAAAGGTAGTAGAAGTCTCAGATGGAGAAATTATTACTTTATTATTTATTTTAATGCCATTAAATTAATCAGTTTTCGATTTTTTTATTCCCCTTTCTTTATGTATGATACTCCAAATGGTCTTACTTTTATTATCAGAGTTGCTTATTCGATTATCATAATATTTTCTTTTTTCTTGGTTGATAAGATTTGAGTAATATATTTTATATTCATTGTAGGTTTGCTTTGGAATTTTATTTTGAATATATAGCTCAAACAAGAGATTTAAGGTTTCTTTAGCACAAGTAACCGTATTCGTTATCCATTCAGGTATACGAGATTTATTGGGCTGAAGTTGTTTAAAAGGAAAAGCCGAATTAAAGTGTGTACAAATTATTGCACAAAAAGCGTTATATTTTTCATCCACTGTTAATGCTTCATAAACTGAAAACCACGTTTCCGTATAAAGTGAATTATAGAAATATTTATAATTTTGCGAACTGAATATACGTTTACGTTGGTAAGAGTTTTCGTTTTTTACCTGTTTATTAAAAATATTGATTAACTGACTAAAGTGATCTGATATATTATTATTAATAATATTTACTTTAAATTGGATCAAGTTTGATACATAAATATTATCTAAGCACGTTTTTGATGTATTAGTTACTCTAGTAGGTGTATCAACTGTGAATTTCATGTTATAGGCATTCAAAACATTTTTAACAAGATTTATATCTCTAACATTCTTTTGCAAAGGCAGCATGTCTATATTAAAATCGCCAGCTACTATCACATACTTATCATCATCAGCAGCTACATCTAACAGTTGATCTAATTTATTTAAAAATTCGTCTGTTTTCGTACTTGGGGGTTTATACACGACACATATAACGTAATAAATATTATCTATTTTGAATTCTCCTGCAGTGCATTCAAAAACATAATCCTCACTCAATGAGTTAATATCTTGTCTAACAATTGGTCTTAAAAAGTCAGCACAGTATAGAACCACACCCCCATGTGCAAGTTTAGCAGTTCGACAGTGGAATGACGCCATTGTGTAATTTTCTAACTGGTATGCTTTTATACTGTCTGTACTTTGCCAATGTTCTGTTAGTACAACAAAATCAACATTAAGACTATTTAATATTACATTTAAGTTATTGACACAGTTTGAAATACCCTGTACATTTTGATGAAACAACTTTATTGATTCATTATTATTATTAGGATCTACTTTATCCTGTAAATGCTAGGTACTTTTTGTCTTTTTTGACTCAATATCAATAATTCTTTTATAACAAGGACATTCTGAATCTGTTACTTTATGGTTAGTGTTTAAAGTTTTTTTCAGTTTTATATTAGTTTCAAAACAATTAATACACTTAATACTATCTGAATTGCACTCTGCTGTCTTATGATTATTACTACAATTGTAACAGGTAACTTGATTTTCACATTGTGCCGCTTTATGTCCATATCTTGCGCATTTAAAGCATCTTGTTATTGAAAAAAATTCATGTACCATACATCTTCGCCAACCAATGTTTACCTTTCCAGCTTGACATAACTTGTTTCGTAAAGCAACATCAGTTTCCAGAATAATATTTCCTTTGTTCTGCTTCCCTTTTTGGTTGTATCTTGAATGTATTTTTAGTAAGCTATTGTCGTTTGTGCCAATTTCATTTTGATCCCTAATAGTTTGTATTACTATTTCTTCATCCTCTAATATAAATTCTTCTTCAACTCCTCTTATTATAATCTTCGGATTTTTCTGTCTGCCTTCTGTAACACTATATTGATTTTAGTTCGTTTTCCACTGTTTTTTTAATTTTTTCCTTTGAATGTTTATTGTCACAGTTAATAATGACCACGCCTTCTTTCCCTTCTTTGACATTTTCAACTCCTACTGCTAAACTTTTTGGATTAATATTTTGCTTAATATCATTTTTTGTTTTTTTACTGTCTTGTTTTTCTTTTGGTTTAATTACCAAGTTTTATTTTCTTTAAGCTTATCAGCATACATAGGTTTTTCTGTTGAATCTTTCTGTGATCGTATTCCCTCTACAAATTCCTGAAATTTTTCTTGTTGTTGTTTCATAGCACGATTTTGAGATTCGACATTACTTTTCAGATTTTTCATTTCAACATAAAGATTATTCACTATTGATTCAAGTTTAGATAAGCTGAGATTGCTAGATTTTTCATTACAAGTTTTGCAAATAAATTTTAAAATTCTGTTATTTTTTAATTGGATAACTCTTAATTCAGTTGAGGTAATGCAGGTGCAGTCTTGGCAATATTTTTCTTGACAGCAGTCACATGGAAAAACTTCTTTTCCTTTATCAGGCGGTTTTCTGCAAACAGAACACTTCATCTTTTATTTCCAAAAAGTAGTATACAATTCCTGAACTATTAAGAATGGGCAAACCACTTAATGATCGATTCTTTTTATAAATACTAATTAGCACAAAAAACATTAGCTTTGTGTTGATATTTTCAAATTTTGCTTCATAATTACGTTATCAAATGTCTTTCTTGCTAACATTTATCAGCAAATTGTAGACTGATTTTTGCTGATTCTTTTAGTACAAAATTTGTTAATTAACTCACGTTATTCTACACAAAAACTGTTGTTAAAACGCACCAACGCCAAAACACATATCACTGGTCACACTATTCACATTAATTAATTAATAATTAATTAATTTTTGAATCAATAATTTTATAAAAAGTGTAGTTATTATTTACCTAATTTAATATTTCTGTTCGATATTTTCTAATAAATTCATTTACCAAAACTTTGGATGTTTTATTTTGTTATCTAATATGTCGAATGCGATGACCTCTCTTGGGAGGTAAGTACCTATGAAGATACTTTCCATGCGTCTAGCGACGGCAACCACTGACCAAAAATAAGTTGGGCTTACGTCAACAGTCAAAATTTTAATAATGGTTAACTTATTGCAAATAAACTATTAGCCACCAATGTAGTGTAGACTGATCACTGAATATAAAACACAAAAAAATGTTGACCATATCAGATTTTTGGGATTTGCCGAATTCCGCAAAAACCTACCTGCGTCTTTAATCCTAGGTCGAGTTCCTCAAAAGGTCGCGGGAGGATTAGATTATGGCTAACAACCAAATGCCCGTTTTTTAACTCTGTATACTCTCTTCAATAATTTTTCTTGTCCTTCTCGATAAATTACGAGAGCTTTTTTAACTTACGCGGCCATTTTTTCAACACACTGTATACATTCTTCAATCATTATTCTTGCCCTTCTCGATAAATTACGAGAGCTTCTGTGTACCTGAATACTCTATTTTTGGAAATCACTAAATTATATGGTCCCACGATAATCCCTCTTTCGGGTAGTTTCAGGTAGTTTTGCGGAATTCGACCCTAGCAAGATTTTTCGGGTATATACCGAAAGCGCCGATTTTACCTGTACTAAACTAGATGCCCCGAAAGGGTCATTAATCCGACCGTCCACTTGCGCCGGCTATCGGTCTGATGATCCACAGCATCCGAATTAAAGGATTAAAAAGTTAGATTCTTGAAAATAATTATATTTGAGAATTTTAAATTTCGTTCCTGTGGTTTAACAAAGCAGGGGTTAAGGTGGAGATGTGCGAATAAAAATTGTACAGCTAAGCTCTACACCGATGAAAATGGTTAGGTTAGGTTAGGTTATATTTATATAAAAATAAACAGTGTGTGTATACCTACAAAAATAACTAACCAAAAATATAAACAAAGATTGCAATTTTTATCAGAAAAAGTCGAATTATATAAAGCAGGACATATCCAAAGATTTGAATTTGTAAAATATGTATCATACCATTACGGCCCCCTGTAGAGGCAATTGGCGCAAGTCGACTCTGGGATTATGGTTACCTGAGATTGCTCCGGCGCAAAAGGACTATGAGATTATTAAAATAATCATCAATCGGCGCATTCGGTCTATGCCCGATTTTTCTATTCAGAGCAAAAATATGTGATTCACACTACCGACCTCCGACCTGTTAAAACCTTCAATGCCAAAAAATTAGCATCTACCTTTAGAATAATAAGCCGCAAATAGATCGACGAGGGCCTTTCTTCATGAAAGGACCTATTGCACAATTTCATTATTCTACAATGTCATTAATTTTATTATTAGCACGATATTATATTGTATTATGATATATTTAGTATATTTCATCTCATTATATTCAATGAATTAGTATAGTTAGCACTTTTTTGAAGTTATTGTTTTTGATTTTATATATTTCTTGAGTCCCTACATATCAATACAGTAAGAAAGCGGAACAAAATCAAAAATATTTTCACCAGAATGGAAAGCAAAATGAATAAATTTTCAACTGACAGCTTAAAAAAGCATACAAAATAGCCGAGACTTATTTTTTCGTCTCCTTAAGAGATCATCAAAATACGAATGTTTACAAAAATATTCTTTGAATTAATTTACATTCACGAACGAAGTTCAGAAATCGCAAATTTTTACATTATTTCAGTCACCCAATGAAAGTATTATATTTTATCTACCTTTGTACGAGGATTCTTCTTTTTATCCCATCTTTTTAAAGTGATAAACAGATTAATGTTTATTTTCGGATCAAGATGAATACCTGCTATAACCATTGTATATGTATACAATGCTATAACATTATTATGAACATGATATTTCAAAATACGAAAATACGCGCTATCTATCTATTATAGAATCCCATCAAGTTGGTGATTTATGTCACTTTCGCAATAAAAAGTAAAATCGGCAACAATGTATCGCCGGCCTTTGGTCATCATTAATTGTTCAGAATTCGACGATAAAGAAAACTTCACATTTAGTAAGGAACTTTTCAAAAATAATTTAGTTCTTGAAAATAGTGCAGTTTATTTCAGAGGGCAGTAAGTTACGGGTCATTTTTATGAAGAACGAGCGTAAAAGTAACTAGATGGCGTGCAAAATTGCCTCAAACGGTTTTAACATTGCTACTGTTTTACTATCCCTATCTTTATACAATGGCCACATACCCATCAAAGCACCTGCAAATAATCCCATTGATTATTATAATCGGAAATCTTTCCATTCGGTTGTGCTGCAAGGCGTATGTGACTCTAAGCTACGATTCACAGATATTTTTGTGGGTATGCCTGGTCGTGTTCACGATGCCAGGGTATTTAGAGTCAGCCCTTTATATAATTTGATCACCAGCCAAGAGCATCCGTTAATTAATCACAATTTTCATATCCTTGGTGATAGTGCTTATCCTTTGTTGAACAATTTACTTATTCCATTTAGAGATAATGGTCATTTAACAGCCATGCAAACCAATTTCAATACTGTACTAATACTGCCAGAAGCAAAATTGAACAGGCATTTGGAAGATTAAAAGGCAAATTTCGCGGATTAAAGTATTTAGATGTGAATCTTGAAAATGTAAACACCATAGTAGCAGCAGCCTGCGTTTTGCACAATTTTATTAATTCCAGAGGTGATGATGATGAGGCAGTAATTGATCATGAAATTGAAGAAATGGCAGATGAAGAAAATTTTAATGAAGTTGTAGACGATAATATGAATTTGGCTGTTCAAAAAAGGAATCTTATGGAACAAATTTATTAGTATCGTAAGAATACATATAGTAAATAAATAAACAATAAAATAATCAACCACATATATGATAAAAAAAATGAAAGGGATTTGTACAATAAAAAATTTTGTAATAATAAATCACAATGAAAACAAAATTTTCTTTCTAAAATTAAATTAGCATTTTAATAAAATTGAGATCAAAACCTTAAAATCCTTGTTAAGGCATTATAGTTTAAACAATATACTTTTTATAAAATAAAACTTGCATTTGTAAAAATAAAATAAAAAACTAAAAAAACTACAGAAAATTTAAAAAAAACTACAGAAAATTTAAAAAATGTAAATATCATTCTAACTTTTCTTTTGTAATTTCTCCAATACTTTTTGTAGAATGAGGATTCTTCTTTCCAGAACTTCGACATTTTTTTTAATTGACTCCTTAATTTCCGCCAAATATTGGCACTGCTGTTGTTGGTTAAACAAAAATTTAACTCGAAATTCTTCCAGGCTTCAGTTTTTTCTTTTTACCCCTCTACTTTGTAGGTACTTCGGCACAAGAACCAAGGGTGACTGAGAAATAGAAGATTCACTTGGCAACACAGGAGTATCATTACTAGATACTACGTGCATTGTCAAAGGAGATACTGGAGAATTATTTTTAGATGTTGAAGATATTACGTTCTTGGGATTAACAGTTGCATCTGTACAAAATATTTCATCCCATGAGGGAAAAAATTCCCAATTGTCCCTCCCTCGACCCGTTTTTAAGGCATTATCCTTTATGGAACGATATGTTACTTTTAAGTTTCTTAATTTTTCAGCACATGCATCTTTCGAAACATAATATTTGTGTTCAGACATCTCATTTGCCACCTTGTTCCATATATACTTTTTTCTAAAATTTTCGTATTCGCTATGGCAAATATCAATTAATAATTTGGTTGCTTGAGTGGTCCATTTAAAATTCTGGTCGTCTGGATCAGTTTCTGGCATTTTTGGATTTTCAAGCGAAGTCTCCGGTTCAATTATATTTTCTTTGTTGCTTTCCAGTAGTTGCGCCACTACATTACTCCTTAATGATGCATCTAAGATTATTATTATTAATGTTATGTTTTTATTAACGAATTATTATATCTTACCTTCATACAATTCTACCATATTCGTTGGTATATTTCCACGCAATATGTTTCCATCAACATTAAATTCTACTGTTGCATACGTTTCAATATTCTCCGTCATAATTAAACCTTATTATAACTAATAGAAACTAAATAACACAGACATTTTAACTGAAAGGTTAGAATTGTTGTTGTTGAGATCTGGTTGACATAACGACCCGCTGACCAACTTAGCGGAAAATAAATTCGCTGGAAAAAATGGCGACCGCTAGAGCTAGCGCTGTCACTTAGCGGTCAAATTTTCCCACTGCTTTCTCAGCGCTTGCCTAGCGCTAGCGTGGCTGAACGCGCCCAATGATGTAAAAAAAACGTGCCTAATACTTCACTGACAAGTTGTGTTTTTTTCCTAGCAATACGCGCATTTAGTGCGCGTCATCAGTTGGGGTAGGTCAAGTGTTTGGATGCAAACAATCAATTTTGGCTATTGTATTTACTAGTGTTTTAGAAATAAATTAGCTGTATTAGTGTATTCATAATATATAACGATTAAAAAGGTATGAACATGATATATTTATTATTACTTAACTAACTTATCACAATCATTTTTACTAAATCCTTCCTAATTTTAAATAGTTATATATTTTATATTTCATAACATAACAGATCTTTTAGAACATGGCATCAAACCATCCAATTAAATTTTCAATGATTGCTGAACTGTTTAAAAATGATGAAAATCAGTTGAAGAGAGGTGAGAATTCATTTGAAAGTGGTCATGTGAGAAAAATTATTTTTGATGGTAACATTGAACCAGCCGTAATCAAAGGTGAAGTTCATGCAAGCATGAAAAACAAATTTTATGTAGTTGATGTAAGTATATGTTTTCTTTTATAGCACGGGGATGTACTAAAAGTAATATTAATTTTCCAGATATCTGTTGACTTAAAGAAGAAGTGTATTGTTGGAAAGAGATGTACTTGTCCCAGAGGAGTTGATCTGTGTCATCATATGGGTGCTCTACTTTATTATGCCCATTATAATATCAGTGCCACTGATAAGGAAAAAGTATGGGGTACTCCTGGTAAATCAACTGCTGAGGATGAAATTCATACTATTGGACAGTTATTTCCACCTACAGGGAAATATGTGACTATCAAGGAAAAAAGTAAATTGAATGTAAACGAATTTAGGGAAATGCTAGGAAATTCTAATGTGGTTGGATATTCATGGCTTCTTAAACCCGAAGCTGATGAAGCACATATCGCATTAATTCCATCTATTGAGGACATTTTATTGTCTGAGGAATATATAAATGCAGAGGATAAGAAGATGTGTTTAATAGAAAAATGTAGGGTGTTGCCAACAGACATTTCAAACATTGCCAGATCAACTATAGGGCAACATAGGAATGAATGCTGGCTAATTGCCAGAAAAAACCGAATAACTGCCAGTAAATTTGGCAGTTTATTGAATGCATGCTCAAGAAAAAAATTCCCACCCTCCTTGTTCAAATCATTGGTAGAAGGTTACAGTTTAGATGGTGTACATGCAGTTCAGTGGGGAAGGAACCATGAATCGACTGCATTAACAAAATTCATAGAGCAAACTGGATTTCAAGTAGAAGCTACTGGATTTTGGTTAGACGAATGTGGTTTCATGGGAGCCAGTCCCGATGGCTTGATAGGAGAAGATGCTATTTTGGAAATAAAATGTCCATACAGCATGAGAAATGCAAATATATGGGAAAGTGTTACAGCAAAAAAATACTTTTTCCACTACGATAGTGATGTTGCTGTTCTTGATCCCAGCCATAGTTATTATCATCAAGTTCAAGGACAGCTTTACATTACTGGTAGAGAAAAATGTTATTTTTTTGTTTGGACACCTCAGGATACTGAGATCTTATTAATAAATAAGGATTTAGAATGGGGAGCAAACCTAACCATCTTGAAGGAGTTTTATACAAACATTTTTGTTCAGCAATATTTGACTAAATAAACAAATTTTTAGATATTGTAATTATTCTGTATTACCTATTTATATTGGATCTTTTTAATAAAACAATTTTGTAAGAGTGGTGGTATTATTTATTATTTCAATAATTTAATATTTTTTCACAGTTCAAGAAGCAGTTTTGAAAGATAGATGTGTAAAATTATCCATAGTACCTATAATAAAAGTCACAAACAATAATTCATTCAATAATTTTTATTGAAAGTCAATATTACTGTACAAATAATATCAGTATCGTAACAATGAATAGTCGGTTAAAAAATTAAATTAATACAATAATATCCAATCAATACACACAACAGAAGTATCCAGTTGACATCCAACTCACTAACAATAGGTCAAAGATCTTTAGGTATATTATGCAAAAAAGTATTTCATCAGTTTACCAAAAAGTTTAAAGAATCTACAGTGTTCAAGAAAACTAATCAAAAATAAGATTAAATTTTGTTATTACACAAAATGGTTACATTGAAAAATAAAAGTATTTATATTAATTGGTTGTAACAACCAAACGCAAATATAATAATTTTAAGTTTAGTTTAGGACCATCCTATGTACTGGCACTTGTGCCTTCTATAGGTCCTCAGTGTATTTATTAATATGTAAAAGGAAAAAATGGAATAAAAATAATAACAAAAACTTATTCTTAGCTATTATTCTTTTTGCGATGTTGATGCATTACTATCTACAAAAAACTGTGAAACCTCCTTAATCAATGGATACTGCAGGTTTGTTAAGGCACCAACAGTTTGAAAAATTACAGAGCTGTAATTGAAAAGAGGCTCTGGAATAAAATGTAATATTTTGTAACTTTTCATCCTCCTAATGGCCCTTTCAACATGAATCCTTGCCCGAGCAATACATTTGGTTTGCTCAATTTCCTCCTTTGTAAATTGGGGAGTTGCTAAAAATGGGGGTATATTAAGTGTTACTCCACTTGGTAACAAATCTTGAATTAGAAATCCCTTATCAGCAAGTATAAGGTCACCTGGCTCCATTTGTTCTAAAATTTTACTATGTCTAACAATGTTTTTGTCACTTGTCGACCCAGGGTATAAATTGCTGATAAAGGTTACTACTCCATTTGGGGCGACACCAACCAAACCTTTAAAACTGTTCCTATGTTTGTAACTGCTGTAGGTGAGTCTAAAAAATATACATGTCAACATTTACAGAAATATGATGACCAAATTTACCTTTGACTTTTCATCGATTTTCTTGGTACAGCACAGAAGATATCAGTACAATCGATAATTATTCTGCAGTTGGTAAAAGAGCTTGCACAATTAGGCAGACACGATTTGTTTTTGGATCTTTTTGGTATTTGTTTTAAAAGCGTATCATATAGAGCTTCATGAAGAACATGTGTAAATGTTACAATTATGTTTGATATTGTGGCCTCCGATAATTTAAACCTGAATGCCAAATCAGTGTGAGAATAATTATGACGAAATTTCATCATTACTACAAGTAACTGATCCACTCTACTGAGTTTTTCAACTGTCCATTTTAGATAATAATTAATTTCCACATTTTCAATAAGTTTGTGGAGGCTGAGAAATATATTTTTTGAAGGTAGCCCTGTATACTCTAGAACAAGTTTATCAGATTCGCAAATCTGAGAAAAACTCATTTGTTGTCGGAGTGATTCTGAATCTCTCCTGCTCAACTGCATTTTTAATAAATAATTTTCTGCCTCTAGCATTGCGTTAGATGGTTTTAACTGTGCAGAATTGTCAACCGAAGATGAATTGGGTTCAGTAACTGAAACAGATGGATCCTCATCAATCAGTTTATTGGCTAAAACCTCAGTTACAGACGTTACAGTAGAGGTTGACGAGCTAAAACAAATTGGGAGATATTAAATTGGATTTATTAGAAAATAATAAAATATTACTATAAATTGATTCATTTCATTGATGCAATATAATAAATACAAATAAGTCGATAGTATACCTTAATTCAGACAATGGAATGGACTTGCTTCTGCTTTTCTTCCTTTCTGGACTAAGGTGGTGCTTACTGAACATTTTTCTTTTGTTATGTTCATATAACTCGGGAAGATTTTCCTTGTTTCCTTCTCGAAAATGACAGCTGCACACTCTAGCTCCAGATCCTGGCTCTTCATTTCTTCTACAACATTTTGAACGATTATTTCACAGAATTATGAAATAAAAACAAAATTACCTTAAAAGAGTTATCCAGCTTTTCAGGACTTTTTTATCCTTAGGAAATCTGTAGAACTTACATATATTTTTCATATTGTTGTGACAACAATCAGGTGCCCAACATGTTATGGCCATCCTAACCTGAAAGTTAAGATTATATAATGAATATTTAATGTTAATATTACATTTTAGAACAAAAAAATTGTACCCAATATATATTTCATCCTCAATACCATTCTATACATACCTTTTTAGTTGTTAAATAGTTCCAGAATTTGTAAAATAAATATTTCTAATCAAGTACTGTGGTATTAACATACAAATAAAAGTTTGTTTGCATCCAATAACTAACCTAGCATAGCAAAATGGCGGTGGTGACGTTTTCACTAAATGCGCGTATTGTATCACTCGACGGTACAACTGTCCTGCTTGAGTTGCCGCGAAAACGTCGATTCACAATGGCAAAAATTGACTGGACTACTGCTTCAGTTTCATTGTCTCGTGGCTACCGAATTTCCCTCGCAAATTAGCTTTGTTTTTAGGAACTATAACTTTAATTGTTTATGATTTGGCAAGAAGGACCATGTTTGCGTGTAGTGGACTGTAACTATGCACTGGATGAACTTTAAAACTATATTTATTAACAATATAAATTAACAGAAAAACAAATTATGTAAGTACATTCTGACTCACTCTGTGAGATCTGGCCAGAGATAAGATACACAGGTAGATCGGCCACTGTATATAAAAAAGTGGCCACGCGCACCGAAACTAGTGACATCTATATTTGGAGGCGGAACTACCATCATTTCTAAAGGTTCAGATCCATGCTAGGGGTTCAGATCCATGCTAAGGGTTCAGAGCCATGCTAAAGGTTCAGATCCAGGCTAACCCTCTAATTTGAAAAAAGCGGGAAATTCAAAAATAAATTTAGGTGGAAAATTTAAATAGTTGTATTCGTAATATGTAATTCTGTAGTAGAGAGGTGATCAGTTGTAACACATAGTTATTTTAGTAGTATTATTGTCTTCACATTACACTCTTTATTTTGCTATTATAGTAAAATAGAACCAGTGTAATGTAAAGACAATAACTCTACTAGTATAACTTGTAGTTACAACTGATTACCTCTCCACTACAGAATTATTACGAATACAACTATTTAAATTTCCCACCTACATTTATTTAGTTAAAAGTAGGTAAAAAAATTCAAATGCGAAATGAGCATTAATCTAGTTTTTATATTTCCACTTGGTGTTTACATAAATACAATTACGAACTTTTTAAAAATCTAAGAAAAAAACAATTTAAAAAGCAGGTAATTTCACTTGATATAATAAATGAAAAATGGGAAACAATTACATAACACACTTTATTTAATAGACTTGGATAAATATCCGCTTTGGACGCGATTTCTGGGCTTTCTTGGCAGCTGCCTTCCACTGGCTTAGTTTTCTTTATAAAATTCTTACATCTGGAGAATCGAAACGTTTCCTATTGCCCCTATATCCATGAGCTAAAAAAAGTCAACTATTGTTATCCTCATTCAAGTTGTATGCAGTGAACTTATAAGTTATATACACAAAAGCAAGGTATTGCTGTGAACAATTTTTTCTGTAATTTAGGTTGATTTCCTTCAAAAATATAGTTTTTGACATCACTTGTACTACAATTATTAAAATTCAAGGTATGACTAGCATATGCAATAATGAGTTATTTAACTTAAACAATCTTACCAGTTGCAGTTAAAACTCCTTTATATATGCCCAGATATGGATGGTGCTTGTATGAAACTTGATGTGGACGGTAATTGTGAAAAACTTGATGTGGATGAACTGCAAGCAAAAAATTACATAAGAATTTTTTACAATTGAGTTTTCAACATAACCACAAGTAGGTCACCATAAGCTATACTGCCTGAAGGTGTTTTAAAAATACTTACCAGGTACTTCATCAAACTCATGTAGTAAACGCTTCCTTGTATATGTCTTGACTGGTCGTTGTACTTTTCCTACTGGACTATTACTACTTTTTGTGGTGGAAGCACTTAGAATAGAAATGGATTCTAAAAAAGGGTTTTTTTAAATTAATATCAATAAAACATAAGTTGTTGCTATCGAAAGACTAGGCATTATACAGTTACAAATGATTTAATACTGGATATAAAAAAATATTGCAAAATATTTATAGATACCTTTTAGTTTCACGGGAGTTGAAAATGATTGTTGTTGCTCTGGTACCCAAAAATGATCGCCTTCACACTTCTCTTGTATCCTAAAAAACATTAATCCTAATTCAACATATATTTATACACTATAATCATAATTTGTATATAGTTACAATCAACTGTCTATTGTAGTTCTCATAACTACTATTTCAGTACACATATAGATGAGATAAGTTCTTACCATGCAAATGTAGTGAGGGATTTCTTCAATCTGCCACAATCTTCAAAATGAATGTAACAACTTTTATAAGATTTGTAAGACTCAAAAGCCAACTTAGAATTATTAATTCTCTCATTCCAAACGGCGTTAACCTCTTGGTTAGCAGGTAGGTATTCTATGCCTATAAAAAAATACTTAGTTATAATACTTCTCATTTTTATTTCAAGGAAATCGTTGACTTTGTATAAACCACAATTAATACATCTAGCAATTCCAAATATTAAGTCTAACTATTTTAACTAGTATTTGAATTAATTTTATAAAAAAAAATTTCCTCAACTGATAATATTGGTAGAAATTAACATGTATTGTTAATAATTAGTACTAACCTTCTCAATGCATCCAGGAACAAAGCAAATTCTCATCATAGGAACTCATCTTTAAATACTTTAGGAATATAAATGAGAAAATAAAAGCACAAACAACGACGAAAGAACGAACTGGCACGCCCTTTATTTACGAAGAATAATAATAAACAATATGGCTGCTAGCTCCATGCATGATTGCTGAACCTAATTTAATTTTTGACTCCGAAACTTAATTTCACCTTAGGCTCCATCTATCAGCTCTATTTGAAATCTTTAACGTTTAGTTCCGCCTCCAAATAAAGATGTCAGTAAAAATCGTACCAATTTTGAATTAATTTCGCCCACCCGAGTGCCCGGTGCCTGGATCTGGCCGGCGGGTACCAACCCATCGGCTACACAGGGCCGCTCTAAGGTGGGGTTGACTAAACAGGGTTGTTAAAAAAATTATGAAAAGTGCAAGTTCAAAAATGTTAAATATCTTAATTTTTTTACTTAATTCTAAAGACGAAAATAAGGGCAGTTTATGTTCACTTCCCTATTCCCAATCTTAAGCATCTTTGAGATATGAACATGTACCTATTTAAAAATATTAATTATTTCAGCCTTATTATTGCGTAGGCGTAGGCCGTGCTATTTATTCTTTTACTTACCTGTCATAATTAAATAATATTAATTATAATTATTTGAAGTCAATCGCATTGTACAGTGATAGAAATGGCTCGTTTGGAATTAAACAATAAAGATTATCTAAATTTTCTTTTAATTCATGGTGAATGTGACAGAGTTGTTACTAGAACATGTGTTTTATTTGCTACAAGATATCCAGATCGACCCCTATCCAGCCGTCACACAGTGAAGAGAATTGTGACGTGGTTTTCGCCCACCCTTTGGTTCTTAGCAACTGGGCACGTCACTTTGTACACCCTTGATGTAAAATCTTCTCAATGAAAGCTCGGGCGCCATCTTTTTTACGTGGTTTGCTCCACGGCCCCTTGATCCTTAGCGTCAAGAGTTCCAGATAGCCTCAGATGGAGGTTACAGAAAAATTCCAGGGGTCTCGTTGAATTCAACACTTCCATAAAACTATAAACCCTCTGACGGCTAGGCTACGGGTTATTAAGAAATCACTGATTATGTCGTTTTGTATATTACAAGATATATTCAATATACACAGGGACAAAATAAATAAATATTCAAAAAATAATAATTTCCAGAAATATCCTAAATTAAATATTTTCAGCGGTTCCAAACAAAATAAATATATACAGTGTGCAAATGTGACAAAACATTTGTGTTATGCAACACTTGCCGGTAGTACGAGCATAAGCAATGGTACGATAAACTAGATGTAAGCAGGTTAGTTTAGCTATAATAACATGTAAAGCGGAATAAGCAAACGGTGGGCAGAGTTAAAGGGAGAATAAAAACATATTACAGTAGCAAGCAAAATATAAGTTTCTTAACGGTCAAGCGGGATATGTGGGAAGATACTACCAGATCAGTTTCAAAAAAAATTACTTATGAACACAGACTAGATAGTCGAACAAGATGAGGCAAAGGCCTTTTACTCGTCCGAAAACCTTTTTGAATAGACCGTTTTAACGAAAGACATCTTGTGGTAGCGGCGACCGTTGTCCACCTATAGATTTATATAATTTAATAAATATAATTTAAAGAACTAGTTTCCAATTATAAAGTATGACCGGTTGAAAGTTGGACAACTTGTGGCAAAATTCTCTTATCTGCCACACAATCATTTGAAACAAACTTGAAATATCGTGAAAATAAATTAGAAAAAACACTAGTTGGTAGTTAGGAAACAGATCGACCAATGGTAATGACTACTGTGAAGTAAACTAGATAATCAAATAAGATGGCAACAGCCTCATACTTGTTTGAAAATCTGATTAATTCGTTTACTAAAACTATATAAAAAAAAATAAGTTTGAAAAAAAAATGAAGTGAAACTCAAACGAAGTTACTACCGGCTGAAAGTTGGACAGCTTGTGGCAAAAGCCTCTTATCTGCCCTGGAATAATTTTTTAAATTTCAAATCGGTAAAAATTAATAAAACAAATTGGTCGGAATGTAGGACAACGGGTACCCAAATAATAAGAAGTACTGTTATTTACACTAGATAATCAACCAAGATATGGCAACAGCCTCATACTTGTTTGAAAATCTTATTAATTCGTTAACTAGAACTACTTATATAAAAAATATAAATAAAAAAATTATTAAAGTGAAACTTAAACGAAGTTACAACCGGCTGAAAGCTGGACAACGCATGGCAATAGCCTCGCACTCGTCCCGCAATCAGTTTAAACTTTCAAATTATCGGTCAAAATTACAAAAATATTTGGGTAATTTGGACAGGACAGTCGGTATAGGTACTCTTATCTGAAAATGAAATCCAAATTTTAGTTTAAATGTTATATATTTGTATTGAGCATTCAATTAAGAATCAAAATAAAAACCAATAAAAACTGAAAATAAATTATTTGTCTATTTAAAAAAAACCACTGAATACGATGGGGTACTAAATTTCAACAATCAGAATACTGAAACTGTCAACGGAAATCAATTATATGTTTTTAAACTGAACAAAATATATTATTCGGCTTTACTAAACAATTTTACCTCACTTTTGCTTTACACTGTGCTTTGATATCAGAATTTCACACAGAAGAACGTTCGGGCACTACAAATTCACTGAAACTTTGTTTAAATAAAAAAAAATTAAGGACACTTTTCAAAGAAAGAAGCAGAGACTTTCAAAAACAAACGGTAGCAGAGAGAGCAAAGGCCGTTCGGTTTTCTAATTTATATTCACTTTCCCAACGTTAAATTATTGTTTTCGTGGAGGTACACGAAATCGTACGCACTATCAAATCATTTACCTAAATGGCAAAATTATATATACCAAATGGGCTCTAGTCTTTAAATTTTTGAAAATCGGAACCAAAAAATTTTTATATATTAAGATTAGAATATGCGTATCTTGAATTAATAATAAAAATAAATAATTACGGTAATACTAATAAACTAAAACGGTACCAGAAATAGAAGTCGGAAATGAAGTAATGAATTAAGTATATAAAACTAAAAATCAAAATACTAACAGAGAAAAATGAAAAAAAATCCAAAACTATTCAAAAAAAATAACTCGTTACAGAATATTAAACAATTTAACACAATTTGGTTATTTTCAAGCAAAAGTTAAGAAAGTGAAGCCTGTTATCAATAATAATGATAATAAATTTGAAATTTTAGTTATTTTTGCCGTATTGCTGCTTATTATAATTTTTTTTTATTCGGTTATTCAACGTCGGTCTATTTCTGCAACTCAGGCTAATCACCGACGCCGGAAGCACTCTACCCCTAACCGGACATTTTGCCGAATCCACTAGTGTTCCAACCAGTGGTAGGGATCTTTATCGAGCCCAACATCCATGGACTCGGGACCTCGGTTTTACGTCTCATCCGAAAGACGGCATATCTCCATTATACCTCGTGCTCATTGGTATAATGCCTGCGAGCTGTGATATGCTACTGACCCTAGTAATCTAAGGTGTTTCGCTGCAGGCTGTAAGGGCTCTATGACGGTGTTTCCCCAGTGGTCACCCATCCAAGTACTAACCTCGCTCGACCTTGCTTGGTTGTAATTATCGCATCAGAAGCGTTCCACTACAAAGCTGGGCCCACGCCCTTTATTATAATTAGGACGTGTTTTTTAATGTAATTCCATATACACAAATTACAAGAACTTAACAAGTGTTCAAAATTTCGTCCTTGAACCTCCAAGCATTTAGTAAGCCTTTTTATCACACCTTCGTTTGTTGCACGCCTAATCATTGCTGCAGGGAGAGAATTGAATGCATTGCAAACTCCACGTTCACAATCTTCTTTTGTTAGGGGATGGGAATACACCTTATTTTTTATGTAGCCCCATATAAAAAAATCTAAAGGTGTTATATCTGGTGTACGAGGAGGCCACCGAAAAGGACCATTGTTAGCTAACCACCTATCTTCAAACACCTCATCTAAAAACTGGCTTACCATTCTCGAAGAGTGAGGAGGAGCTCCATCGTGAAGGAAAAATATTTTTCTAAATTCATGCGGTGGTAAACGATCTAAATAATTTGTTTTTAATTCTCTCAATATATCGAGATATCTTTGAAAAAAGTAATTATAAGAAAATGAAAAAAATTTAAATTATGTTACTACAATTTCTGACCGTTTAAGTTTCCATCATAAAAGTGAAGAGCTTCAACCTGGTTGTCTCTG
This sequence comes from Lochmaea crataegi, assembly GCA_947563755.1. NCBI lineage: Eukaryota > Metazoa > Arthropoda > Insecta > Coleoptera > Chrysomelidae > Lochmaea > Lochmaea crataegi. The sequence continues at coordinate 58,667,902 of OX387422.1, read as the reverse complement.
ATCGCAGAAAATACATTGAACTCCCATCGCTCTTGAAAACCACGTACTCTTGTTAAGTGTTGATTTTCTTCGCTCCAGTTATACGAATTGTGTCTATTAAACATTCCGTTTTTCGTAAATTTTGATTCATCGCACCATATAATATTCTTCAAATATTCATTATCTTTTTGACATTTTACCAACACAAATTCTGCAAATTCTATTCTTCTATTATAGTCTGTTTGCTTTAAACTTTGAACTGGGTTAAAAGAGTAGGAATAAAAATATGTTTTTTTAAATTCGTTGAATGGATACCATTGGTACTCCTAAATATTTCACACGACAACTTAATGACGCTTCGGGATAAGCAGTATAGTATCCAAGAACATTTATCCCAGGATCACTATTATCTACAACAGGCTTCACTTTCTTAACTTTTGCTTGAAAACAACCAAATTGTGTTAAATTGTTCAATATCCTCTTCACTGTGTGAAGGCTGGGTCGCGGTCGATCTGAATATCTTTTAGCAAATAAAACACATGTTCTAGTAACAACTCTGTCACATTCACCATGTATTAAAAGTAAATTTAGATAATCTTCATTGTTTAATTCCAAAAGAGCCATTTCTATCACTGTACGATGCGATTTACTTCAAATAATGACAATTAATACTATTTAATTATGACAGGTAGGTAAATACACAGCCTGCTAAAATAAAAGAATAAATAACACGGCCTACGCCTACGCAATAGTAAGGCTCAAATAATTAATATTTTGTAATGCATGTTAATATCTCAAAAACACTTAAGATTGGAAATAGGGAAGTGAACATAAACTGCCCTTATTTTCGGCCTTGGAATTAAGTGAAAGAATGAAAATATGGTTGTTTCATTAACAAAAATTGAGATATTTGACATTTGTGAAGTTGAAATTTTCATCACTTTTTTACGAACCCTGTATACAAAAAAGGAGTTTTCGACATGTCACCAATTACCTTGATCATCCAACTGATCAATCCGACAAGATGTTTTTTATTTGGTATTGGGGATGTTCACACAGAATTTTCAATATGAATATCTGCACCAGTAAATTTATTTAAAAAAGTAATATCTCGATAAATATAATTTTTAGATATAGGGTATTCTACACAAAATGACATTAAAATTTAATGTAGAATCCGAGAAGTTAATAATATACAGGGTGTTACATTTAAAATAACAAAGTTGTCGTTCATTTTCGGTACAACCGGAAGTGACATGTATGTCAAAATATTTTCCAAAAATTCGCCATAACTTGTTCTCCATCTATACCGAGCAAGTGGTGGAGTGGTTACGTTCTCAACTTGCATTCGGAAGTACCGGGGTTCAAATCCCAGGTCCGCCTGACCTGCTATGAGTTTTTTCAGAGGTTTTCTCGTAGCAATAGGCGAATGCTGGGTCAGTACACACCTCTCAGGCACCGACCACCGTTCCCTCCACTCCCGTTCCCTCCACTCCCATTCCCTGACCCAAACAATCCTTATTCCTTCCAATGTTGGCTGAAGAGGCTCCGGAAAGCCTATAGCGGCCCGCTGCCGTCGAGAGGGAGGAGAATGAAAAACTATCCTTCCTTTTTTTTCTCCATCTATGCCAATTTTTAGAGAAATCGTGTGAGTACTCTCCAATATATGGAATAGATAGTGTAAGCTCGTCTTGAAACAGCCTGTATATTAAGTCAATCACTAGATCGGTATAACATTAGTATAAATTTCGTTGTTAAACTGGGATTTAGACGAATCAAAGTCTCTCAGAGAGAAAGTGGGAAGAGTGCGGTAGCTAATTCTTTCGTATGCGAAACAGAAGTGTTTTTGCATAAAGAAATTGGTAAAATTATAATATTTAATGAAGACAAATTGAAGAAGTGTAGACATTTTAAATATCTGTGTTAATTTCAATCTGTAATATAAAAATTTAACACTGCCGGCTGTTGTGAATTAAATTGAAGGATGCCACAGACATTGTTAAAGCGATTTTATATCGTTAATGTCTAAATGTCGTAATTTCTGTGAATCTAACCTAATATTGATTAAGGACAATTTCCCGCACTTCTAATACTTCTTGTTTTTAAACAATTACGTAAAATATGTATGTATGTACAATGTACAACTTGCAATTGTCGTGGCCAATAAGGGATCACGGCATGTCTAAATATCGAATCATCATTGGCCACAGGCCATGGCGAAAGTAGTAACCAAATGTCACATTATTGTGAAAAAATGTTTGGTTATAATAAGTAGTTTATGTAGAATTTGTTAATAATTTGAGGATAAATAAGTATGTGAAAAATGCAAATGTATGTTTAAATTATTCTCTATTTACATTTGAGGTATAGTATAAACTAAAAGTACACAGACGCTTTGATACCGAAAAATACCATATTGTACTGTAATCTTTGTAAAACTTGATGTAAAAATATTTGCAATAATAAGATTTTATTTAGAACTTTGAGTATTTATAATTAACAAGAAAAAACAAGCATGGGCTATAGATTTTGTTTATCAAACTGAATAAATAATAAAAATGGCAATTAACTTGGCTGTAATATAATACTTTGTTAAATATAAAACGAGAAACAACTAATGCAAAAAAATCGCAACAAAGATTGAACTGATGAATATTTTCATATAAATAAACACAAAACTGACAAATGTCGTTGTCAGTTGTAACAAAAGAGCTGTGTGAAACGGGTGGCAATATGACCAATCCCCATGCAGCAGAAATGCATAGGGAAACTTAAATTCAAATCGCTTCTCTTAGTTTAAAAACAAGGTATAGTTCAATAAAAGTCAAATTATTCCATCTCTCTCGCATACGTAGGAATTAGCTGTCGCACACGCAGGAATCATCCGAGAGACTTTGGTTCGTCTAAATCTCAGTTTAATTCTTAAAATGACATCTGGCACCATGTTAACAGTTAACTCTCAGGCTTCTATCTAACTGGGGAGAAGAATAGCATTTTAAAAAACTAGCCTTATTAAACTAAACTTTTTAGCGACGTTGCCATCTCTCGGACTATGGACAACGAATTTTCCACCAATATGATAAAGAGGGCAGACGAACTTGCAAAATGAGGGTCATAGGACACAGCCTGAACCAGGACAGATTCTTGGTATATAAAAAACCGTAGTACGAGGATCTGTAAAGAAATGGATTAGAGAGCAACATAAAAATTATTGTTTTGGGTGAACAATAAACATTTCAAGTCAAATGCTTGGAAAAACCCTCATAAAATTACTATGTACGAAACGTACAGTGGAACTGTTCACACTGTGCAGGAATCAAGATTAAAATTATAGGCTTCATGACATGTGATGCACCAGTAAAGGAACACCTGCACAAATTAAAACTACAACGGAGATCTTACATGCAGATTATGCGGTAGGGAAACGGAGAAAGTGAAACATATACTGCACACATGCGAGACACTTGATCGTAAAAGACAGTTACTATTTGATCTGGTGTAGAGGATAAATATGCTGGACTGGGTGCTAAGAAGGAGCAGGAGCGAAAATTCTATAAGTCATTCGACTGCAGAGCTATCGGAGACTTTTTAAGACGAGCTCGAGAAAAAAACATCCCCCTGGTATATGTTCGAAATGTTGTTTGGTGTTGTCTTGTGGCATGCGTTTACAGTGATATTGCCTTCGTGACTAATGTTCCTGTTGTTCCTAATCAATTCAATTCCTCAATTCAATGATTACCATTTTATAAAAATTAAAGAAAATGTGGTAAGATGTATGATAAAAACGAAAGAGGCAGATGTACGCATTTTATTTTTTATACAGGGTGATTGATTAGTGTGATGAAGCTCAGTAAGATAGGATAAGATAAATATGAGGCTTATGTGCTTCTAAGAGCCTCTCCACCGATAAAGCTCAGTAGATCTGTTATCATACAAGATACCAAGAAATGTTATACCATATAAAAATTGTAGATAGCTTTAAGCTTAATATCTCAAAACTAGTTACAATGATACAGGGTGTTTAATAACACGGTGCCAGATCAAAGTTATGTTTTTTTTAAAATGGAACCCCCTATATTTTACTTTAAAACTGAAATATGCTCCACTTTTCAATTACAACAATATAAGGTTGTAATTTGTTATACAGGGTATTTGATTTATAATCAAATTTCCGTCAAAATCGTAACAAGTTTAACGCTTCTTATATCTCTATTAAAAATAATAAAATAAGAATAAAATCAATAGCACAGCTACAAATTAAATCTTTAGAATGCTTAATAAAATGGAAGCAGAGTTTTAAATAGCATCGTATACTCATGTTAAGAGTCCTATTAGAAGGCATTAACAATAATAATATATTTATTTCCAACATACAGCCATACTTCTAACCTTAGACTTTATTAATCTTTGTTAAAATACTAACTAAAGAAATGCCAGTTTTTGTAACTTATCTCAGTAGAGGTTGCCTAGAGATTTCCTGGGAAGTTATTCCCTCTCAGCAGCTATGGATGTCTTTGCACTAGATAGTCATAGCTTAATATCTTCTACACGGTTTTTTAATCCCAAATAAGAGATGGTTTGTAGTACTGGAAAACAGACACAACATTTATGCTTAACAGGGTATTGATACCCTCATTATTTTCAAAGAAAATGCCTGTCGTGCTAATTATTTTAATGTTTTTAGAAACGCAAAGTTCGTAGACCACCTGTAGTTAGAAAATTTTTCATTAACTGGGAAACAGTTCCTCTTTTTATCAGCGAAGATCTTGCCGAAAGTATACTTTTTATGGGGAGAATAGTGTGGATAATTAGAAATGATCCAAGAAAGAGTGGAGATGAATTCCACCAAATTAAAAATATATGGGAAGGAAAGGATATTGAATATTATAGAAAAGTACAAATGTTGGAATCTGAGCCATTTAATAATAACGAATTTCAGAAAACTATGGAAGAATGTAGAGTAAAATTAACTAAAGTAAGCATAATTTGATATTTAGCCTTTTCTTTAGTATATTATTTTAAGGTGTGATCTTGACAACATAATTATTTATTTAATCGGGATCATCCTTTTAGGTATTAATGACAAAAAATGAAGAATATATAATAAGTAGCAAAATAATAGAAAAGCAATCATATCATCTACATAAAATAAAAACAGTTGAAAAAAATCCAATTGGCTCCTGGTAGAAATGTGTTCATAGTCCAATTACGTCTTTCGTTACTACATTAGCCATTGTAGTGCTTTCTCTTGAAAGTCTGTTGTGGGTTTACTCCCATATTTGGATTACGTCCGGTATGAGTTTCTAATAATAGTCGCACTGTTTCTTCCTCATTTCCGGTATATTTCCCGTCTGTAAGACCATATCTGTATTAACCCTACTTTTCGCCATGACTTTATATAGCCTTGTTTATGTTTTCACATAATTTTCTTTTAGCTTTATTAATTTCCTTGCAGTAGGTGTTGCGGACCTCAGTGTTTCTCTGTCAGTTCCAGGTGACTTTTGCTCTATTAAAGAGGCCCCGGGTTTGAGATATTAATTCCGACAGATGGTTGTTCCACCCACTTGCATCCCTACTGCTTGAAGTTATAGACTATTTCCGCGTTCAAGTCCTTGAGCTCATGTTCCAGGTCGGTATGGACTAGCATATGTCTTTCTCTAGGTTTTATAGTTGCCCTGGTCTGTTTTCCTTGGTTTTCTTTTGAGGCTCACCTCGGGTTCGCCCAGTTCTAGCTTAAATGTTATAATATTGTGATCGAAGATACTCTCCATTCTTCAACTATATGTTTTAGATCCGGTGTATATATTAATGTTTTTATTAAGGATATATTTTAAAAGCTGCTCACGTTTCTGATTGGTATTGCTACTGCCACAAACAGTATTGTGTGCATTGGCATCACATGCTAGAAGTAGAGGTGGTTTACTCCGACTATTGCTCTGTAGCGGTGCTTGTCCGCTGTGTTTTTCTTTTTCCATGGTTGATCCCACGAGTAGTTCAAAAACTCTTAACCCTGGCAAACCACAATAGGATGACACTCATGTGGGTCCCGGAAAACTAGGTTATTGTAGGCAATGAAACGGCAGACACCCGGAAAACTACATTCATTGGTCCTGAACCAGTATTTGGTATATCAAAAACTGCTGCACGTGGTTGTACATCTCGGTCGATTCAAACTAAACATCAGACGTACTGCAGCCACCAGCCAAAGCAAAAGCAAAGCAAAAAACCCTCGGATTCGCTGACTTATGAAATATTAAAACTCAGCAGGGGCCAGATAAGGAAAGTGACGGGATTACTCACCGGTCACTGTACCCTAAAGAAGCACATGCATTTAATTGGCATATATAGGAAGGTTGTGCATGGAAGAGGAGGAAACAGCCTCATACATTATCTTCGAATGTGAAGCACTGTCTCATTGGAGATATAGACTCCTAGGGATAAAACACCCAAGGGGGGTTTCTCTAAGAAGGACCTAGTGAAAAGACTGTTGAGTTACTGGTCTCTTCACATAAACGGTATAACCAAGAGCATAAAAAGCCTAAAGGCTGAAGTGCCGAGGACTCGAAGCCACTGACTGGTGGTGCCGAAGTAATCAATCAATGAATGAAGGTCCTGCAGAGCCCCCGTGCTGGAGTAATGGTATTTAAACTGGATGTCTGGAGATATCCAGAGTCTGCATATTAGCGATCAAGCTTCCCATTGACCATGCGGTACTCGGCATATGCTGTTCCAGCTTGACTTGAGGGATCTCTTATTGTGGTCTCCTTCCACTTCGTCAGCTGGTTAAGGCAAGCCCCCACATCTAGTGCATTTACCTTATCAACCACCTTTCACTAGATACGGTTTATATCGGGCACGTTTCCACGAGCAAAATGCTACTCCAGTCACGTCGCTGACTCCGGCAACCGACCGGCTATCAACGAACTCTTCGGGACAACAGACTTCTCTCCACGCAGAAGATCATGATATTGAGATTCCGCATTACGCGGGAATCCACTTGAGCCGTCTTTAGTTTCACATATCCCTCCCCGCCCCGTATAGTTCGAGGAGGAATAGCTACTCAGCTCCTCCACCAACGACCAATTCTCACAACTTCTTGGGGGAGCTTTTTATGGATAAAAAGTAAACTATTGCATTTCTTGTATCCCTGACAATGCGTGTACACAATTTCATGGTGATCGGTTGAGTAGTTAAGGGGTGAATGTGTAACAAACAAACAAATTCAAATTCACATTTATTATTAGTAAAGATTATACGAGTATATTGGACAGATTTCACAGAGAAAAGTGATATGAATGGGATGTTCACATGCATTAGTATTCTACCAATCTTATCATTAGTTCAATACATTGACACATTTAGAGTAATTCCTACTTTTTATTATACTCATTTTTTAGTATCTCTGGTCTATCATGTTAAAAGAAGGTAACCTAGTGGAGCATTTACACCTAATAAGAGAATATTATGCGTTAGGAAGAGGAGAATTATTCCAACAATTCATAAGTGTTGCCGAAGATCACCTAAAAGATACTCCATCAGATTTGGTAGTTCAAAATCTGAATTTTATTTTTCTAGAGACTGCCCGAAAGATCTACGGAGATAATGATAAAACATACCTGAAATTTGTGTTGACATCTAATTCTGAAATTACCCGTAAGTATATTATAAGGTAGTATTACAGAGTTAGTCTAAGATCCGGCCTCGGTTGACCTTCCCTCATCGAGTTTCCTAATAAAATTAATATTTCATGTAAGATAATGTGTAATTGAATAATACGTGATATGGTTGCCGCCCATATTCCTGCATAGCTTTTTTTAATTGAATATTAATTAATTACATGTTTTCCCTTAACTACTTCATGTAGTAAGGTTGCCTAGGCATTCTTTTGATCTCACCTGGTTGTAGCTTCGATTTTTTGATTGTTCCAGCCCTACTAGATTCTTGCAATGGTCCAATCTTCTCGTTTTTCCAATATTACATTAGTGCTGATATACTAGAGATGCTTTTCCTGAATGTTTACTTTTTAGTCATGAAAAGTAAATTTTCAAAAACAATGCGCTTCATTTTTAAAATGCTCCAAACTTTCAGCGTCTCATCTAAGAAATGAATGATTGTACATAAGACACAGATGTGGCAATAAATATTGCCATGCATACTGCTTATCTTTGCAGTCTGATGAGACTAACCACGGAGCCACATATGCTGCTGCTGAGAATTATAGTGGTGTAAGTTCGAAATTCATAATATGGAGAACTCAATGTTCCAAAATTAACCAAAACTGTAACCTCATACAACAGGTCAACAAATAGACATAATATTGGGTTTAATTTATTTTTTAAATTATGGTATGCAGAGTCCGGCAAACCTCTGTCGTAGTTCTATTACTCTTATTGTGTATAACTTACATATATATTTGAGAGGTATATGTTAAGGGTAATTAAAATCAAACATTTTAAAATTATGTTCATGTATTCAGGGTGGTCCATTAGTAAACTAGGCAAATGACTTGATTTTTTTCAAGTGGAGTGCCATACTTTTTTTTACATTTTTATAATCGAAATAGTTAGTACTGTCCACAAATTTTTTTTGTAAAACTCCCAGCTATCTCGGAGAAAATCACCTTTTTCCCAAAAAATTTGAATTTGCACATCCCCTTTTAAAAAACAACTTTATAAGATTTAAAGCTAAAGCTTTAAAATTACCAATATACAAAGACAAAGGACTGAAGATTTTTTTAGACTCAGTTTGAAATTTTTATTTTGTACAGGATGGTCTTGAATAAATTTTACATTCCAAAAACTTCAATGCAACCCTGTATGAGTATTCATCAATGGATACTGAATCTTATCCCCTTCAACTTTGCTATTAACTCTCCGTACCTATTTTTCGTCGTTTAAAAGTTATTTAAAAAAAACACATTTTTGGTAAAAATCTAAATAGGCTGTTCTCACTTTAGATCAAAAGTAGATAATCAATCAAGTATCCTTATAGTCCAAGAGCTAGTAACACGTGTTTCAAGAAGTGTTTGATGCACCTTGAAATTTTGGGCCATAGTATCGACTGGATAGATGAGCAGGTATAAGTGTTGGCTTCCCTACCTGGGGACAACAGCTACTGCGCGTAGGAGAAAGGTGTAAAAAAATTTTGCCCAAAAAAGTGTTTGTTTCAGAGGTCAGCAAACAGAAATCTAAATTTAAAATCACATAAAATACAAAAATTAATAAGGCAGACACTTTTGAGGGTGTTAACATTTAATAAAAACACCCTCAATTTTTTTTTAATTAATACAAAATAAAGTGTTTGATTCACGTTGACATTTTAACAGCGTCTTAATTTCATATAATAAAAAATAATTACAAAAAGGCAGACACTTTTTTTGGGGTTTAATTATCGGAAAACATGAAAATAAATATTAATTACAATAGAAAGAGATAGGCAGCGCGTAGTCGTGGATGTGAGTGAGAGCACCGATTACCGGCCTAGCTACGGTCTTTCTCTACGCTCTCATTGGCTGTTGGTAACGTGTTCTTGTACAGCCGTACTGCCTACACATTTTAAAATTAAATTCTGGAGTAACATAAAAAAATATGTTTATTTTTATTAATAACTTATTTTTAAATTTTTAATATTTCAAGATAGTTGAATAGTACAATAATAATGAAAGAAATAGCATTTAATATTAAAATTTAAACTCTATGTGAAATATAACGTTATAATATTTGAATTTTGTACAATATCTGACGATATTCGACGACTATTCTTCTTGTATTGTTGTTTAATACTCGTAAAATTCGCGTAACATAGCCGATGATAACCCACCTTAGTAGACATTACTGTGCATTTTTCAAGGAGTTCGCCGTAGCGATTGCTGGTTGATTTCCTTTAGCACATGTTTTGAGCGGCTTCAAACTTAAGCTGGCCAAGTCCAATTGGCAGTGGTTTTTATAAAAGAAGCTTCGAAGGACCAGCTGGCAAAAGCGCCAGCAACTATTGGAGACTATGATTGTTAGGAAGAAATAAATAAAATTCAGGAATGAGGATATAGATCTTTATACAGAAAAATATAAATTAAATGACTTGATACTTATATACAGTCACTATTTACACTTGGATCTAAGGTTTCTTTGCTCCAAATCTTAATGTTTAAAAAATACATCCACTGTAGGAAACCGGCACCCGTTTGGCAACAGCGCGACAATGCCGGTGAAAATGGAAACGTGCTTGTTCACATACTTGTAATTAGATTAATTTTAAAGGTACTTACAGTATACCAGGACACCAATTACTGACTCTAAATTCATAACTTAATTAAATTATAATATTGTATTAGAAATAGACTATAAATATATTATTAGGGAAGTTGGATAGACATGTTAATTTTACTAAAGAAACGAGCATAGGTGCTCTTGCTACCACGGGTAAAAGCAGAGAGAGAGTATATCGCTTTATCGACCCCTAAGGTACGACGTTCGGGCCGGATCGATATGGATCGGACAATCGATAAAAGCGGGAGCTAAACCATGTATAAATTTATAGGAAATTTATACAATTACCGATGGTAAAATTACACCACTGTATTTCAAATTATATTCTTGACGAATTTTCAATGATATTCGACATTGATTTAAAGTTGTCAGAGAAAACAATAACTGATCCAGCATCTTTCTGTTTGCATATAACACATACATGACACAGACTCGCCTTCCTCACATTCCTAAAAGAATAGTTTACTTCAAAATTTACTGTACATCTAAAGAAATACAATTCATATATTTTGTTATTAATAATAATTTAACAAATTTATACACGCATTAAAAGAAATCACAAAAACATGTTCTCACAACAACGCATGAAATGTTTACTGAAAATACCTAGGCCGGTAATCGGTGCTCTCACTCACATCCACGACTACGCGATGCCTATCTCTTTCTATTGAAATTAATATTAATTTTCATATTTTCCGATAATTAAACTCCAAAAAAAGTGTCTGTCTTTTTGTAATTATTTTTTCTTATATGAAATTAAGACGCAGTTAAAATGTCAACGTGAATCAAACACTATATTTTGTATTAAAAAAAACAACTTGAGGGTGTTTTTATTAAATGTTAACACCCTCAAAAGTGTCTGCCTTATTAATTTTTGTATTTTATGTGATTTTAAATTTAGATTTCTGTTTGCTGGCCTCTGAAACAAACACTTTTTTGGGCAACATTTTTTTACACCTCTCTCCTATGCGCAGTACCTGTTGTCCCCAGGTAGGGCAAGCCAACACTTGCTTACCTGCTCATTTATCCAGTCGATACTATGGCACAAAATTTCAAGGTGCATAAAACACTTCATCAAACACGTGTTACTAGCTCTCCGACTATTATGAACAATGTTATTGTTTTAAAGATACCAATTTTACATGTTTGATGTTTTTAATAAAAGGCTATTATTAACAACAATTCTAATTTATTTAAAAATTATCCAGTTTTATTTTATAAAAGGTGCTCGAAATGTCTTAAACGTAAATTTACTCGTTCGTCAAATGATGCTTAGCATATGCGGTGTAATAGATCTGAATGCTTGTACTATTAGCTCCTTCATATCTTCAGGTGTTGTAGCTGGCGTTTGTTAAACAAGATTCTTAATATAACCCCACTTGAAAAAAAAATTAGGTTTTGTCAAGACCGATGATGAGCTGGCCATTTTTTTTACCGATCCATCTATTAGGAAACTGTTGATGTAATTTCATCTGCTACCTTACGTAAATAATGCTCTCCCGCTCCATCATGCTGGTACCACATTGATTGTCTTACAGCAAGGGGAACGTTTTCAATTAAAGAGGAAGATAATTAGCCAAAAAATCTACATACATTAGGCCATTTAAATTGCCTTCGAAAAAATGCGACTCAATCACATGTTCCCCAATTAAACCTCCCCAAACATTTACACTCCACCGATCTTGGCTTTGTGTTTCTCCGATGATGTGGGGATTTTCATTGACATAATAATGGAATGAAATGTAAGAAATGTATGTGAATATTGAAATGTTACTAATGCTCATAAGGTGGTAAAAACTTACGCAATGGTATCGAGAGCAGCAAACATTTTCTCTATCCGACTGTTCATTTTTGTACTTGCTATATTGAAGCTGACGAACTAATTGAGGGCCTGAAAATATCAACAATTTGAAAATTTAACTGTTATCACACAAATATAGTGTTATTAAATTATGTTTTATATTTCATAAAAATAATCACACCTAATGCTCTATAATAGTGGCGTACGTATATTTAAAAATTGTCGAAGTCGATAATCAACAACGACGAGAAACTGAATAAACCACTTGTGATAAACAAAATGAATATGTACTTACTGCAAAACTGGCTATTCTTTCCCTGTCGACGAAGTGATCTTAAAATATCTAACACTATTCTGATCAATAATGGTGAAAACTTTAAATACGTCAATATTGAACTATCTTGTTTTGTATTACAGGAACGGTGATGCAACAATACTGACGAATGTGCAAAAACGACGAAATGAAGCCAATGTTGATGCACAACGAATCAAAGCTTGACTTATACTGACATGCGCCACTCATACACTCAAACAGTAGGCCATATTTGACGCAAGTCGCGCGCTTGGTGTTAGGTTTCGAGATAACCTTTCGCCACTTTGGCACGCAAAAAAGTATTAATTTTCCTACCATTTGGTTATCGTAACTCTAAAATCTATAATTTGTAATTTCGCCACAGTGGTTCTCAGCAGGCTATGATCAGGCCAACCATCACTTATATATCAACATTGTATAAAGATAGGGATAGTAGGTTAATCTTACGAGGATATCATTTGACGAGGTGGACGCCACCAATAGATGGCAGTGGGGAGTTTGCGTCCACGGCACGTCTTTTTTTACTGTACGTCGTAGCTTGAATTACGAATTTCCTTAGCTTTGGTCGCCGAATTACCCCAATAACAGATGGCGCCAAAATTATTCAGAATGTTATATACATCCATAAGAGCTGTTTTGCAAAGTTTCTTATTTTGGGTAGGTACCTATGGCAAAGTTGCAATTTGAAGTTCATTATTAATATTGTATTAATTGTGTTCGTTGTGTCATTGTTGTGTTTCGTTGGCTGTGCATTTGGATTATTGTTTCATTTGAGAATCTCTGAACGTTGATATATATTTCATTTTTAAGGTAAGTGGACATTATTACAATTAATATACCTATCTCTTCTTTTAGTAAAACCACAAAATCTACAAACTAAGAATTGACAATTATTTTTAGAATTTTGGATACTGATTGGTTGCATTATTAAAATGGACCAATCAGCTTTTAAAAATAATTCATTTAACAATGAATTCTTAATTAAGTTCAGCTTAGTTAATCACCGTAAATAATGTTACAAATTATAGTTTCTAGGATTCAAATTTTAATTATTAATTTTTATAAGTATTCTTAGCTCAGTTGCGTTTATACATCAATACCTAATTTGGTTAATATATCTAAATTATATTAACAGGGCATTCAGTGTACCTATAAATGCTACAGCTTACAATTTCAAAAAAAAAACTGTACATTTAGCGACCTACTTACTAAAATGTATGAATATAACAAATAATCACTTTTATCAATCAGCTCGTTGTGTGCTCAGTCAGTAGAGAATGAATGAATTCCATAATTTTATTATAATATGAATGTCGACATTTTTACCTGATTATAATTTAAATCTTCTTTTCGATACTTCAGAAATGGCTGGAAATAAATTTGTTTATTTCAAGTGTGGACTAAGTAAGAGATCAGATCCTACAATTAAAATGTACCGATTTCCTGTGAATGACCCTACCAGATGTCAGAAATGGATCATACACTCGGGTGAGTTATCCTTCCGACGATTATTTTTCATAGATGAGTAAAAAATAGTGAATGTGAATAAATAAGTGTGTATGCAAATTTTCAAAACTAAACATAAGTATTTGATTATCGTCAAATAAAAGACAATTCGTCCAATAGTTTTTCTGATAATGAGCTTATTTGTTTTATGGTTACATTGCATATTATAGGAGTACAAGTATTTAACTAGTAGAAATTCCATATCCGATAAATCTTAAATTCATCAAAAGTACTTGAATCCTGCCTAAATTTAAATTTTACAACCACCTCTATGGTAAAGTAACAGAATAAAAAATTATTGAAAATATTTCAAACTTATAGGTGAACATAACTAACCGAATAAGGGTTGCACATTAATATTCCACGAAAATTGAAATAATTGGAAATAGTATTTTTTGTTATTTATTTTATGTTTATGAACTAAGCACGTAATAATAAGGTATAGTGGATCTCTGTGTTTATAATTGCCAGCTACTTGGTCAATAAGATAAAAATTTTACCTGTTCAATAAATGTATACAGACTGTTTCTTTTATCATATATGGCTATAATACTATATTATAGGCCGTAATAGATTGACAAACTGTAACTATTATGGAGAACATTATAATTTGTTGAAAAATTTACCAAGATTTCCTCCATTCTCAAGTAATACTGGGAGAACTAAACAGGCTGCTTTTGGTTTTTTCAGAATAGAATTTTTAAATAAAAAAATATCAAGAACAGCAAAGTTTTATTTGAACACGAATTTACTATATATATGTACCAACATAGCTTCGATACGACGTTTCGTGTCTTCACGAGACTAACATATTTTTTTAAAATAGGGATATGCCTATTTATTGTAATTATTAGTCAATGTTAAATATTCAAATTAAGCGATATATCACACTTCTGATTTTTATGACGTTTTATCTCAAATAAGTAATATCATTAATGAGAACAATTCTTAAATACGTTCCTGTCGTAGTTATTTTGTAAACTTGTTTTGATTTTGCCAAAAAAATGTACCGAGAGCCTTACTTTGGACCTTACCTAATGTTTCGATATAAAATAAGACTTTTTTTTAACAAATATAATGTCCCTCCATAATACAGTTACCGTTTTGTCCATTTAATTGTCTTAGTAACTATTACAGTTTAGAATATAGTAATGTTTCCATATTATGATAATAGAAACAGCCCGTATAAAACTATAAAATAAATTAATTATTTTTAAAAAATGAAACATTGAAAAAAATCCTCGAGAAGATCAATTTTTATTTTCAACTATAGTAGTTTGTGTGTTTATAACGTTATGACTTTATTAAACGCCTATTACGCCTTTTTTAATGGTATATTTTTTTTTATTTCCATTTTATAGGTGATGATTTCAAAAATATATAAGACTCATGCTTGATTTATCACCAAATGTGTGAATAAAATCATTTTGTTAAATTAGTAGCAGCAGTAAAATAAATATATTTAATTCAACAATGAGCACAGTTTTAAGTTTTCTATCATATATTATTATTGTGTTCTCAATCCAATAAGTATAAGGGTGATTCTGTTCTAATTGTGATTTTTTATTTCCTTCACTATTTGTTCTCACTGGCCCTTAATCAACAATCTATTAATGGAATTTCTGTGTTAATTAGATATTCATGATCATATTTCATCACTTTTTTTGTATAGTATTACTTGCAACTTACAGTAAATCTCTTAAATGTCTCTAGAATTTTTCGATAAATTTCTTATTTTTTTTTTGTAGCAATAAATGATTCAAACTAATTATCTCATAAATTAAAATGTATATAAATGTGTACAAAACAATAAATTAAACGATTTTTCCAAAGAATGTCTACTAAATTTACTTTATGTCTGTACCGTGGATATGTGTCTCAGTACCTACCATGGAACTGACAATTTGAATTTTGATTATCATTCTCGATGCTTTGAAGTTGTAGCAAAATCCTTACAGACTTTTATTTTTACAATAAAGTAGAAAAATAATATGCATAAGCAAATAAAAAAAATCACAGTTAGAACAGTATTACTCATAAATATTACACAATAAATAATATTTTCAATGATTATAATTTTCGGCAGTCTATTGTGAAACATTTAAGACCGGTCCTTAGTATTGGGTTAGTTGTGTATCCTTGGTAGTTTTCCAATTACAGCGCATAATGCGACTCAGTGGCGCACAATGCTGAGATGTGTTAATGCTTAATTGGAACGTCCATTAGTTTGCAAGTGCACCGGCAGAGTGCACAAGGTTCAGTGTTGTGAGCAAAAAACATTCATAGACTTAGCCAACCATTGCAGTGCTGACAAAAGTAAAATAAATTTGTATTGACAATTTTCTATTTGATTATTCAAATGAAAATTATTTACGCTTTAAACATAATACCAAAAAACAAGAAGTTGTGTACCTTCACCCATATTTATATTTACTCTTTAACACAATCTAAATTCGGTTTTTAATATTTTACAAAAATTACGTCGAAAGTTTTAGAAATTATTTCAACAATAAACAATATTATTAATAATAGTGTAAACAAAATTCTTATCAACGCCAACTTAAAGAAAAACAATTCTCATATTTTCTGCTCCTGAGTTGGTATCAATGCGCGCATTACCCAAAAGCAGTACTTTTCAAAGTGCTCGATTGTGCGAAGCGATGCTGTAGTTGGAACATTCGCCATTGAGCACTATGCCGCATAATGCGCTTTAATGCTGTAATTGGAAAACTACCCTTATAAGTAAGTGATAAAGCTGTCAAAAGGACGTCAGGTAGGTATTTTGCGTAGTATAGTCGATAGTCGAAATTCTGTAAAGTGACGTCATCGGTTATCTACCGATTTAAAGTGAACTCCATGAGCGTATCATAGTTTAAGGGTGCGAATACTGAAATATCTGGAATTTCAATTTTTAACATTTGAAATAATAACTTATCACAAGTTGTTCATAAGTAAGTAAAAACAAATTAAAAAAATGTTTAAAAGTCAATTCCAACTTACTACTACTAAAACTAAAATTGAGGTAACATTTTCGTTATTTGCTAACCGGCATTATCATTACGTAAAAGAAAGTTGTTTGTCAAGACCAAAATAAATTACCGATAAGTATAGGTATGTTGCGAGGTCACTTGTAAAATGTCTGACTAACTGGAAGCGGTATCACTCCCTGACGACTCCTCAGAATCATCCCTTTCTCCTCCTATATCGATAATGAGTGGTTCCGTCATTACTTCTACACGTATGTCTAAATCCCAAAACTTTATTTCTTCTTTTAATACGTGTTGAATACATTTACGCCAACTCTCAGCAGTAACGGTATGCAGCGCCTCGTCAAACAGTTTCTCAACGTCAGCCATTTTGAATGTACTGTTTTTTCTCGCAACATAATTTTTCACTTGGGCCCAAACCAGCTCGATGGGGTTTAACTCACAGTGGTAGGGAGGAAGTCTAACAACTGAGACGTTGAAATCTTTCGCCATTTCATCGACAACGTACTTAATATAACTGCTTTTATGTTTCCGTACGAGAGATAATAATTCAACTTTTAGCATTGCCTCGTTGTGCGGAATGCTTTTACTCTCTAACCAATCAATTATAACCCTCTTGCGGCTAGCTGAAGTAGGTATTTGCTCCAGTCGACGAGAGTGGTATGAAGCATTATCCATAACTATCACTGAACCAGGAGTTACCTTTGTTAAAATTGATCTAAACCATGTTTCAAACCGGTTACCATCCATCTCTTCATGGTAATCGACAGTTTTTTTGGACTGAAAACTTAGTAATCCACCTTCTACAAATCCTTCCTCGCTGCCAATGTGAGTGATAATCAGTCGACGTCCTTTCCCAGAGGGAGCTTTTAAACCGGAAGAGAAACCCTCCATAAAGGCTTGTCGATTGCTTCGTATATTCATGTCTTGCCACACTTTTGACACAGTGTGGCCTTCATTTAACCATGTTTCGTCAAGATAATATATGTGCCGTCCTTCGTTACGAAACTGTCGTATCTGTTTTAAATAATTTCTCCTCCATTCCACAATGTCATTTCGTTCAATTAAGGCACTGTTTCTACTTCTTGTTTGGTAACGAAAATTCATTAATTTTAAAGTTCGTCTCAAAACTTTATCACTGATGTTTGGTAAAGTATCATCAGCTTCTATTACCTTGCTCAATTTAGCTACCGAGGGGATTTCATTCCTAAAATAAAAAGAATGTATTTCCCTACATATAGCATTCCGTGTTTGGTCGTCCAAAACAATTTTCTTTCTTCCCCTACTTTCCGGTTTACAGTTTTCACCTCGTTCTCTTGTCAAAGATCCGTCCCGCGATTTCTTTAGAATATTGTATATAGTACTCTCAGAAACTTTAGTTAAATAACTGCACTTAATCACAGCGTCACTAACACCCAACTGTTTGTCCATGGCACGCAGTCCTTCGTACACATTTAATATGAGGACTTTTTCTTCCCGAATTAAATTGTTACGACGCCGTTTTTTATCGCCAACACCGCTACACTCCGCCATTATTGTCACTAAATATACCGATATAAATATTACAATAAATACCAATAATAACCGATTTATCACACAAAACCACAACACAAATACTGATGTTACGTTCATGAAGAGAATAAACACCTCACATAACTGTTTACTATCACTGTCTCATTCGCGTAGCTCGATCTATCTATCTCGTTCTCAAAGCCGGAACATTGAAGCGACTCTCCAACATTGTCAAATCGGCGAGTTTTTCACAACAAACTTTGCGTTCAAGAAATATACATAAACACTTTATTTCACATTTCAAGTAAACTAATTATTATTAGTCTGCTTGAAATTTGAAATAAATATATTAAATTGGTATTGACTTAATTACATTGCATCTTTTGTACCTGAAATATTGACACAATGGATTTGAAGTGTATTTATAAAATACAGCATTTCTCTCTAGAATACATATGGCAACTGCGCTTTAACCAAAGTGTTGATTAGATAGCTCTGACTCACTTTACAGAATTTCGACTATCGAGTATAGTTCATAGAATAATTTTTTTTCTTTGATATAAAGAATTTTTTGTTTACTGGGCTTATCCAAATTTTCACGTTGACGGGTTACTTTCAACACCAGGCAAATAAATATAATATTTATATTAAATTCAGATTATTCAAATATCTTTTGTACATATATATTTGTTATTTTTTTTATTTCCGGTTTTGTTACGATTCTTGTGAATGGTCTTTTGTTTGATTTTAAAAACCCTTATTAAAGATAAGTATCAAAGTGTTTTTGCCGTTGTTGTGTACCTACCAAGAAATTTCAATGATGAGTAGCTGTTTTTGGGAATGATGCACAAGTATGGGATTATCTTAATACAATTCGGGAAATTCCAAACAAGGGTTTTACTGTAGTTGTTTTTAGTTATGCTCGTTACAGAAATGAAATAAATTCAAGTTTTTTTAAACACAAAAAAATACTTACTTTACCATAACCATTACAATAAATAATATGTTTGTTTACGTTCATGTTCCTAATTTCAGGTAATGCTGTTTTGGCAGAGCTAAGCCAGAAATCGCTAAGAAATAAGCTGATTTGTAGCAAACATTTCAGAGAAAATTTTAGTCAATCTAAAAAATTGCCTATTACTGCTGTGCCATTCCGCTACATAAGTGATGAGGGTTCAAAAAGTGAATCGGTTAAGGAAAGTTTGGATGAACAAATAATGCAATTGAATGTTTCCTCACTTCCACAAACATATTCGAGAAGGGATGTTATTGCCCCGATTTCTTCCAGAAACATTGACATGACTTTTTCTGATGGTTCTGTCAGTAACCATGAAGATGAACAGTGGTTGAAAGAGTTACAGAACCTTCCATCTTGTTCTACGGGAAGTGGAGATAGGAAGCAATCATTGCAAGAAGAAAATGTTGAGAAAAGAACTAACCAATGTTAGGAAAAAAGTCAACAGCTTGAATACTCTATTGAGAGCTACAAAAAAAGGATTATGAAAACTCAACTCTCTGCGAACGTTTTGTATGGAGAACCAACTTTAACGGATTTTACAAAATCTCTTGTAAATATGCAATTACGACATAAGATGAAATCCCCATGGTTACCATCTGAAAAAAAACTGCCCTATCATTACTTTATTAAGGACCTGAGACATATAGATATTTGCGACAAAAAGGATTTACCTTGCCACCAATATCAACAGTGAAATCATGGGTTGCCAATTTCCGATGCAAACCCGGATTCAATAAAATTTTTTTAATGAATCTTACTTTAAAGGCGGATACGATGCTGCCTTACGAGAAGAAGTGTATTCTAATGTTCGACGAAATGTCTATTAAGAGGAATCTTGAAAAGGAGCTTCTTATATTTTATAAAAATTATCATTTAAATGATAAGTGTGCTTTGAAAACTCCAACATCATTGTTGAAAAATCTCACCATGATAGTACTTAATAGTTTCGACGAAAATATCGGCAACATTTAAAATAATAAAATAATATTAAATTTGAAAAAGAAAATTGTTAGAAAAATAGAAAAATTTCTTTCCGAGTGGTATGCAACAAATGCAATCTGTTGTAGTCATAGGAAATATATTTTCAATTTATTGTTGCGGACTCAGACTTTCAAATATTGTAAAACTTTTTCAAGTTCATTAAAAACTAGACAGACAAAGAAAAATAATAAACTATCAATCATTCAGCATAACTGAATAACCAATATATTTTGTATGTTCCTTGTGGTATATTCATTATTCTTTTTGCTATTTATTTTTGGAAATTAAACCACAATCTTTTTTATGTTTTTCTTACAACGTTTCGGTAGCAATCAGCTACCCGTTATCAAGAACAATTAAGTTTTATAAAATTGTTGGTCCCTAGATGACATTAATGAAAAAATTCGAAACCTAGACTATCAATAATATTACAAAGTTTAAGACTGCAAAAAATTGTAAATTTTTTAAGGATGATGAAATATTTTTTGTAGATTGTGGTTTGATTTCCCATAATAAATAATAAATAACAAAAAGAATAATGAATCAACATTTCTATTTTGAGTAGGTATTTCAATAGTAAATGTGAATACTTGACCGAAGAATAGAGGTCACCGCGAGTAGATTCTACATATAGGTACTACATTTTTTGGGTTTTACGTTCTTTGTAACCGAGATACAGGTTGTTTAGTGGATTTTGCCCATTTCTTCCTAAGGTCAAAACTAATGAGCTACTCTGTATATTTTCTTGATAACACAAAGTTCCTATCATAGCCCAAACGAGTCGGGTACTGGTTATAAAAAAATAATTTACGAAAAACCAAAAAAAATTAGAACGTGAATAATGTGATGCGTTCCGAAGCAGCACCCCGTATATCAAAGTTTGCAAAAAACATTTTACGAATTTGAAAAAGTTTTAAAACTACAATAGTTTACTTAATTTGTTGGCCATTCGAATTTCCCACTAACAATTTGTACTTGTTTTTATGTTTTTGTGTATTAAGTAACTAAAGAAAGATATCCTATCATCTTCAAGTGATAAATTATGAAAATCAATAATTTTTAAACGGATGAATTGCTACTACTTGGATTTGTGTATGTTGTCGTAGCTGTAAAGTGCACCAAGTATATATACAGGACCGTCCTACTTGTAGTTTCTGATCATTTTTTTAAACGCGCTGGATATTTACGGTTTATAATTATTATAATTTTTGAATCAACAATTTTATAAAAAGTGTAGTTATTATATACCTAATTTGATATTTCTGTTCGATATTTTCTAATAAATTCATTTACCAAAACTTCAGATGTTTTATTTTGTTATCTAATATGTCGAATGCGATGACCTCTCTTGGGAGGTAAGTACCTATGAAGATACTTTCCATGCGTCTAGCGACGGCAACCACTGACCAAAAATAAGTTGGGCTTACGTCAACAGTCAAAATTTTAATAATGGTTAACTTATTGCAAATAAACTATTAGCCACCAATGTAGTGTAGACTGATCACTGAATATAAAACACAAAAAAATGTTGACCATATCAGATTTTTGGGATTTGCCGAATTCCGCAAAAACCTACCTGCGTCTTTAATCCTAGGTCGAGTTCCTCAAAAGGTCGCGGGAGGATTAGAATATGGCTAACAACTAAATGCCCGTTTTTTAACACTGTATACTCTCTTCAATAATTTTTCTTGTCCTTCTCGATAAATTACGAGAGCTTTTTTAACTTACGCGGCCATTTTTTCAACACACTGTATACATTCTTCAATCATTATTCTTGCCCTTCTCGATAAATTACGAGAGCTTCTGTGTACCTGAATACTCTATTTTTGGAAATCACTAAATTATATGGTCCCACGATAATCCCTCTTTCGGGTAGTTTCAGGTAGTTTTGCGGAATTCGACCCTAGCAAGATTTTTCTATTCAAAGCAAAAATATGTGATTCACACTACTGACCACCGACCTGTTAAAACCTTCAATGCCAAAAAATTAGCATCTACCTTTAGAATAATAAGCCGCAAATAGATCGACGAGGGCGTTTCTTCATGAAAGAACCTATTGCACAATTTCATTATTCTACAATGTCATTAATTTTATTATTAGCACGATATTATATTGTATTATGATATATTAAGTATATTTCATCTCATTATATTTAATGAATTAGTATAGTTAGCACTTTTTTGAAGTTATTGTTTTTGATTTTATATATTTCTTGATTCCCTACATATCAATACAGTAAGAAAGCGGAACAAAATCAAAAATATTTTCACCAGAATGGAAAGCAAAATGAATAAATTTTCAACTGAAAGCTTAAAAAAGCATACAAAATAGCCGAGACTTATTTTTTCGTCTCCTTAAGAGATCATCAAAATACGAATGTTTACAAAAATATTCTTTGAATTAATTTACATTCACGAACGAAGTTCAGAAATCGCAAATTTTCACATTATTTCAGTCACCCAATGAAAGTATTATATTTTATCTACCTTTGTACGAGGATTCTCCTTTTTATTCCATCTTTTTAAAGTGATAAACAGATTAATGTTTATTTTCGGATCAAGATGAATACCTGCTATAACCATTGTATATGTATACAATGCTATAACATTATTATGAACATGATATTTCAAAATACGAAAATACGCGCTATATATCTATTATAGAATCCCATCAAGTTGGTGATTTATGTCACTTTCGTAATAAACAGTAAAATCGGCAACAATGAATCGTCGGCCTTTGGTCATCATTAATTGTTCGGAATTCGACGATAAAGAAAACTTCACATTTAGTAGGGAACTTTTCAAAAATAATTTAGTTATTGAAAATAGTGCAGTTTATTTCAGAGGGCAGTAAGTTACGGGTCATTTTTATGAAGAACGAGCGTAAAAGTAACTAGATGGCGTGCAAAATTGCCTCAAATGGTTTTAACATTGCTACTGGTTTACTATCCCTATCTTTATACAATGATATCAAATAGATATGTCGGGTCTCATAACTAAGTTGGTTCCACAAAATATTTTGCAAGTCCATAGTAAATAATAAGACCCCATATATAATAATCAGTATTCGTTTCAGGTACAAATCCATGGTCTAGATTACAAATGAATTTTGATATTGACTGGCCGCTTCACATTGTATTTCATCCTAAAGTTATGGAATTATATAATATGCTATTTTGTTATTTATTGAGATTGCGCAAGACTCAAATTCATTTGCACAAATTATGGGCAGAACAAGTTTCAAGGAAAAAAAGGATGTAAGTAACAGTTGGAAAGTTTTAGGGTTAATGTGTGACAATTCACTAGTTTGTGTTACTTATATACAAATATCAGTAGGTCTGTTATCATGAAAGATACCAAAAAAAAGATAATTATAAAAATTGTAGGTAATTTAGAGTTCCATGTTTCAAAATGAGTAAAAATGTTACAGGATGTTCCATAATTCGGTGCCAGATCAAAGTTATATTTTTTTATATGGAACAACTTATATTTTGCTTTAAATCTGAAATCTGCCTCACACATCCATTACAACAATATAAGGTTGTGATACAGGGTACAGTTACAACCAATTTTCCGTCAAAATCGTAACAAGTTCTGTATAATTGGATAGGAGTATAAGAATAATAAAATCTATTGAAGCCAAAGCTTTTTGATAATTATCAAAATTCACAAACACGAATGATTTTGCAAATATTTGTTTAAGCAAATATATGGTGAGTCAAAACTCAAGTACATTATTTTCTCAGTAATTTTAAATGGATCAGCCTGTATTTTATATCATTGTCGAACAGTACTATTACCATACTTCTATTTTATGAAGCATTTCCCATATCTAAAGTTTTAGATACTTTCATTTTTCTATGCAAAGTAGTAATTTAGGTATGTAATAGTTTACCAGATGTTATGTAATTAAGATCTACTTTATTTTAGTAAAATAGTGTTGTTTCTTATTTCTCCATAAGTGTAGTTTTTCGTAAACCTTCAACTGCAAACTAACATCTGGTAAACTATTACATACCTAATTACTACTTTGTATAGAAAAATTAAAATATCTCAAAAACTAATACAATTTTTCTGGGCCAATCTTCGTCTAACCATACATCTGTACCTTTCAGCATATTTGAGTTTTTTAATAACATTAGTTTCGTGCATTCCTTTACTAATTTCACCAATATATTTTCCAATTCTTCATACTTCGTCAATGTCCTCTTTTCCCTCTAGATTAATTCCTACTTTTTGAATTATCCCATTTATCTTCTCTCTTACTTCTTTCTCGCTCTCCCCTTCTCTATCAATAATTACCTTCACTACTATGTTTTTCATTCTTATTTCTATTTCTAATTTTCGTTTCGATCTTCTTGCTCTGTTAAGGTTACTTTAATTTATTTTCTTCTTGTACTGTTAAATTTCCATAACAATACTAACTAATTTCCCACTTATTTGCTTTATGTTTAGATCTAACTATTGGAACATTTTTTCTATTCTATCCATCCGTAAAAAGTAGACCCCGGTCAATTTTTATCTGTTTCTATATTTGATTATTCTTGTTAGATTGCGATTTTTCAGAAATCTGCCAACATCGCCACACAATTAATCAAGAATTATTTAAAACGACCAGTTCATCCACTTTACCTTGCTTTACCATTTTATTTAAACTATTGTTTTTACCGTTTTCCTAATGTTTTTTACCAACCATTTTTCGCCAATTATCACCAATATCACTATAATTCCACTATGTATACTTTGAACGCA
Organism: Lochmaea crataegi; assembly: GCA_947563755.1. NCBI lineage: Eukaryota > Metazoa > Arthropoda > Insecta > Coleoptera > Chrysomelidae > Lochmaea > Lochmaea crataegi. The sequence continues at coordinate 58,642,788 of OX387422.1, read as the reverse complement.
ATATATTTTCTCTGTATTGCTTGATTTTTAAGTTTAAATGAAGGAGAAATAGCTATTTGTATCACTAGGGAGGAAAGTGCCACTTTTCCTCCCACAGGAGGGAGGAAAAGGCATTTAACTCCTGTGTAATACAATAATTTTTCCTCCTACCCACTTATTAAACCTTTTTCTGTCTTTAGATTTTTGTAATAAGGTTAATGAGGCTACGTTGGCTTGTTCCCTAATATTGGGTGGCGTATTTGAACATTAAAAATCACTTGAATCGCTCTCTATTTCTTAAAAAATCAATAAAGTTTAATAAACTTGACAAATTTGCACTATAAAAGACATTCGCAATGTTTACTGTAAATGAGCCACAGCATACTATGATAGTTTTATTCGTAAGTCAAAAAACGTATATAACAATCCTGAAGTTGTAATTTTTATTTAAAACCTAAAGTTGAAATAACATTCATAATAAATTTTTACCAGAATGCAGGGTATACAAGAAGTTCTAGAAATTACAGAAACAATTTGAATATAATAGATTTACAACTTTCTTCATTTAAAACTTAGTTAAAATAAGAGAAATAAGTGAAGAGCTAAGTGTGTACTTTGTTCCCTAGGGTGCGAAGTATGAGTTTGCTCCCTGATATGAGAGAGCAAAGTGTGTACTTTCTATAGGGGTAGGAGGAAAAATGTATTACACCTTAATTGTTTCACGCGTTGCCAATACTAATTATAAACAAATAAAAATAAAAACCTATTGGGTTTTATGTTGTATCGGAAATAACTTGAAAGACTGAATATTATTAATAGCCTTCATTTGTCTATAAAACACAAACAATGATTACAAGCTAAAGCTACTCTACTCAACCTCATGTTTACAGAATATTATAAAAAATAATTTTCACGTATTAAATAGAAATACTTATTTTTTCTTACTGGATTATTGATACAAACAATAATAGTTATTTATAAATATATACCGACGGTTCCAAAACCGCTCAAGGAGTCGGAAGTGCTATAGTTGTAAAATAACACGCCTTTCATTGGAAACACTTCTCTTGGACCAGTATATATTTCGCCGAATAATGTGCAATTTTGGAGTCGATTAAATATTTAGAAAATAATTATATAACAAATTCTGAAATATGTTCTGAATCTCTTAAGCCTTAAAGGCAATAACTAATAAAAAACAACAGACACATTAGCGAGCTACATGCATGGCACTTTATACAATCTTCATCAACGGCAAATAAACACAAGATTTATCTGGATTCCTAGTCACGTTTGGATAACAGGTTATGAAAGAGCTGACTTGGCTGCAAAAAGGGCAATACGTGCAGAAGAACTTACTTCCATACAAAATTTTGAAGAAATAAAAAAAAGACATCAAGCAAAAAATCAATAATAAATGGGAAATAGACTGGCAACTTGATAACCAATTTTTGAAAATAACACAACCAAGAGTTCATACATCTTCAACCAACTGCTTACCATTTAAAAAAACGAAAAGAGCAAGTCGTACTATCAAGACTTAGCCTAGACCACTCTCACTTAAGACTCATTTACACATGGCAAGTTTACTGGCGGAAAGTACTTGCCGAGTGTATCTTTGAGGATTGTTGAACACACTACTTGCCGGCCAACGGCTAGTTTTGTGACCAACTTGCGTGTCTCGACAAGTAACTGTCCGCGTGTAAACGTTGTTTTCTTAATATTTAGCAAGTTGCCGTGTAGTTAGAGTACATTTCCAGTTCCAGATAAAAATAATAAAATAGCAATACATAAAATGAAACGATTGAATATTTGATTATTACAAATAATTTTAAAAATATTAAGTGGAATAGTGATCAAATTATAAGATTCCCTAATATTTATGAGAAATATACTGTATTATGGGATATATGTTCAAAGGATCACATGAATCAATTGAAAAGGTGTACAGCTTTTGACAATGTACTTCAAGAACTAAAATATATTGAGGGATTAGAAACAATGGATTTGTCAGAGTTGAAGACCAAATTAAAAACCATCAAAACTGTATACCGACAGGAGTTAAATAAAGTCAATAAATCTAAAAAAAGTGGCACTGGTACCGATGATATTTATAAGCCGAAGCTATTTGGTTTGCCAAAGCTGATAGTTTTTTCGAGGAATTTTAGTGAAATTAGGAAAACAACAAACAATATGGTAAGTTTTTATTTATTTATTAAAGTTCAAAAATCATGTCTATTATTATTATTATACATATACGAATACTTTTTATAATTAGCCAACCATTCTATCTTGCCATGGTACGGCGCCTTCTCCATAAAAGTAATTTGTATACTCCGCACGCAATTGATTTACTTCTTGGGAATAGTTATTTATTTCCAAATTTGTGATTGGTTGCAGTGATCCAACCTCAGAGCGCCATAAACCATTCAGAATATGCCCTGTATCAATATCTCCTCTGTCGACAGTATCTCTACGAATATACAGGGTGTGGCGCGAAAAGTTTTGTTGAAAATCGCCATTCAAATATAATGTTGTCCTGAATGTGGTACTTCCGGTTATACCGGAAGTAGATATCAACTATTTTAATTAGAACCTACTATTTTGTATTCTATTTTCGAATTCTACATGAAATTTTAGATAAAATTTGTGCACAATGTCCTATATCAAAAATCAAGTATTTTCGAGATATTTCGATTTTTTTTAAATTTTGAAAAAATCCTAGTCCACACTTCATTAATAACGAAGCTAGTGACGTGAAATTGTAACCAATAAACAACAAGCGTTTGCCCGTTAACTTTATATGTCCAACTCATTGATATTTCATACAGGGTGTTTTAAACTTATCCGCCAACATGCACAATTCAAATAATGTATAAGTTGTTCACTTTAAAAAGAACACCTTCTATTTTATTAATTTTTCCGCTGTATTTTTTTAAGCTAATTCGTTTGGTATCGGTATTCCCTTTACCTAAATCCCACCACTTTCAAGATATTTCCTTATCTGAGCTGAAACATAAAAACACTTAATTATTTTAATATTAGTAAAGGGTAGGCCATGGCTGTCAAAGATTTGATAGTTAGAACGTTAATTGTTTATGTTGTTTTGACAGTTTTCTTTACCAGTTTGTAGTTCATACTAAATAATGGCAAATGTAGGTTTTACTAATGATGCTTTTTTAAATCTTATTATTATTTATGGCGTGTGTAACAGAATTGTTGAATGGACTTGCTGTGTCTTTGCAGAAAGATATTCAAATCGACCAAATGCAACTGGTGATATTATAAGATGATTGCTTGAAAACTGCCGTCAGTTTGGACAATATAAGACAAAAATTAATAAAAATAAACCAATAGTGACATAAACGAAATTAATATTTTGGGTTATTTTACGGCCTCTCCAAATGCCTCCATTAGAGATTGTGAGAGAAATCTTACTTTGTCGACGAGAACAATTCATAGCATTTTAAAAAAACTCAAATGGAAACCATTTTCATTACATTTGGTGCAACACTTACAATTAGGTGATCTTCCTCGAAGGGTAGAATTCTGTGAATGGTTTTTAATAAAGACCCAAGAGGATGAAAACTTCATAAAAAAAATTATATGGTGTGATGAAGCAAAGTTTAGCAAAAATGGATTATATAATTGACATAATTCCCATTTTTGTTCTAATGAAAATCCACATGTTAGTAGAGAACGTTATTTCCAACATAGTTGGAGTTTTGATGTTTTTTGTGCAATAAAAAACGATACAGTTTTAGCATTAAAATTTTATGAATAAAATTTAAATGGTGAAAGATATTGCCACATTTTAGAACAAGACATATGACCGGCGTTACATACTTTAAGAAATGGAGAGGCGGCTTCAGCTTGGTATCAGCAAAATGGAGCACCTCCCCATAACTTTGGGCCTGTTGCTCAGCAACTTTACCACATGTTTGATGATAGATGGGTTGCCAATCAGGGTCCGTTTCGTTCGCCAGCTCGCTCTCCTGACTTGGCTCCTTTAGATTTTGGAATTTGGGGTTACACTAAAAATCAGGTATTTTCCAAACCTGTTATGACAAAGGAAGATATGATGTAGAGTCTTACTTGCTTTTAATTCTCTAACACCCGACTATATTTCCAGAATTACAAGACATAACTTAATGAAAAGGATTCATAAATGTTTAGAAGTAGATGGTGCTAACTTTGAACACCTATTATAAAACTTTATTTGTTTAATATTACATTTAGTTGAAATTGTTTATAAGTTATGTAATTAAATTAATACAAAATACCTAGTCAACGTTTTTAATGATAGCCACAATTAATAATCCTTTCATGCTATCGGTTACTTTCAGAACTTATGAAAAAATAATAAAATATCTCCTTAAATAATGGAAATCATGGCATACCCTTTACTAATGTTGAAATAATTAAGTGTTGTTATGTTTTAAGTAAGATAATGAAATGGTTGGATTTAGGTATAGGGAATACCGATACCAAACGAATTGGCTTAAAAAAATATAGCGAAAAAATTAATAAAATAGAGGGTGTTCTATTTAAAGTAAGCAACTTATAAATGTTTAAATTGTGCATGTTGGCGGCTAAGTTTAAAACACCCTGTATGAAATATCAATTAGTTGGACATATGGAGTTAACGGGCAAGCGCTTGTTGTTTATTGGTTACAATTTCACGTCACTAGCTTCGTTATTAATGAATATATCGTTATTCAATGTAGACTAGGATTTTTTCAAAATTTTGAAAAAAATCAAAATATCTCGAAAATACTTCAATTTTGGCATATGACATTGACACAAATTTTACCTAAAATTTCATGTAGAATTAGAAAATAAAATGAAAAATATTAGGTTCTATTTAAAATAACAAAGTTGACCTCTACTTCCGGTATAACCGGAAGTGCCACATTCAGGACAACATTATATTTGAACTCATCGTTATCCAAAACCTACAGCTTCGTAATTTCAGATGTTTAAAATTACTGTATCCGCCATTACTTTTAATCAAAACTTTTCGCGCCACACCCTGTATACTGCCGGACAGGTTGTTCAAAGCCAATTATGCAATGCGCAAGAAGCTTTTACTACCAGATCTATTGTACTCAGTTTTAACTTATTCACAATATGAAAAATACGGAATCTTGAACTTTCGATACCAAATTCATTTTCTACATCTCGCCTGGCGCGTGAGAACCGGTAGTTGAATATTCTTTGTTCCCTAGTTAGTGATCCAGTGTAAGGTTTGAGGAGATTTGTTCTTAATGGAAATGCATCATCACCGATTATTATCGAATTTTCTGGCAAAGTTAGATATCCATCCATCATAACAGTATTCAACTGTGAATGTCTAAATATAGCGCTGTCACTAGTCCTACTCCTCCTACTTCTATGTACTTAAAACAGTATTCTGCAACAACTAATGCAAAAAGAACTATGCTGTAAGTCCTCTTGTAGTTGTAAAATTCAGATGTGCTATTCGGTGGAGACTATCTGGACGTGTTGTCATCTATCGTACCGCGGCAATGGGGAAAATTCTATTGGACAGAAAATTGCCTTTCAATATATTCCCATTCTTCTCTTTTGAAATCTGCAAAAAGATCTTTATTAGATAAGATATATAGTGAAAATCATAATTTATCGGACACTTATTTCGTTATCTAAAAAGTTCATTCACATAAGTATTCAACAAATTATGAATTTTACTGTATGTACATGTAGTTAAATTATGTGTGTCTTGTATAAAAAATATATCTTTTAGGATGAAGTGGATATCCAAGAAAGGTCAAACGATTTGGAAGACCAAGATAATAGTGATGTTGACCAATCAGAGATCCCGAAGAAGAAATCAAAAACAAAAGAAACTATACCAAAAAATTACAAAGATCTACTCCAACCTCCCAAACGAAAGAGATGTGTTAATAAAGCTCCTAATTCCGAAATTGATTCAGCAGTTACTGCCCTCAACGAGATTGTAGAAAAAAATGAAGGAAACGTTTACGACGAATACGATACATTTGGTAAACATATTGCTACTCAACTCAGACACCTTCCAAAGACCACCACCACCAAGGAGAAATACAACAACTGATTACTAGGGAGATATTAAATTGCTGTTCTTCGTTAAATCAAAATGTTCAACGAAGTGCTTGTAATAATATGCAAAAACACCAGGATCAGCCAAATGATATTACGTTGTAGGAACTACAGAGTCCACCGTCAAAATCATCCTCCAACTACTCCCAAACTTCTGACATCCTTCAGCAGGCATTGTCTAATATCGAGTTCATTTAATGCAATCCTTTAAAACATGTTGAATTTATTGTTTGGACCCTTACTTTGTAGAATCTACTCATATTACTTTTTTTAAATAAAACTAACTGTTTATAATTAATTCCACTATTCAATGAAAACTTATTATAGATAAATCTAGGGAGCTCTCCTCTATTAAATTGTCTTCTTAAGTAACAATTGTAAAGATCAGTAGATATAGTTTTCCTTGATTTCCTATATCATTGCACAGTTATACTGATCTTAATTGGGAAAAAGATATCCAGGATATTCCCATAGCGCTAATAATACCTAAGCTTTAATGTTTGTAATATCATATCTTCTTCTTTTTTCTATTCATATAAATTATATAAAAACACCATGTAAATGCCTTTTTAAAAATTGGTTTTATTAACTATATAAGACAACTTATCAAAACGGATACAAGTTCTAAACTAATCAATTTACATAAGAAATGAATTTAATGAAAAGAAAATGAAAAAGAACAACGATGCATAAAAATATCAACTAAGCAATTATTATTATACAACTATAAAATATAAATGATGACTATGCTAAATAAGGTTCTACACCTAGGACAAAGGCGTAGGTGACACCTCCCCCTTCAGAATGAAGCTTTCCCAGGAAGCTGAAGATCCGTTGCTGTGGGTTGTGGTGGTTCCTTTCGTGACTTCTGTTTCTTCCTAAATATGGTCCATGCAAGAGCTAATATTATTGCTATGTACAGAGTAATAGTCCAGATGCTTGGAATGTGAAAAGTACTAGTTTTAGTAAACACTGGTGTTATTAGCTGTTTTGGAATGTCCTTGATTTTTAATGTTTTCAAGTCTATCTTCATTGGAGAGACATTTAATTGATTAAATTTTAATTTTAAATTGTTAGTAATGAAAGTTTGCCCAAATGATTTTTGCTGGAAAACTAGTTCTTGGTTTTTGAAAAGAATTTTACACTGTGAATTCTCTATTAAATATATCCCTTTCAGGATTTTAGCTTCTGTTTCTTGTTTCCATTTAATAATTATCCTTTCTTCAATTGGAAATATCGCCAAAAATTGATTAATTTCCGGGATTATTTCAATATGATTTTCTGTTATATCAATTTTTGTGTATTGACAATTTGTAGAATTTCCTGAGATTAAAATGTTTTCTTCACAATAAGGATTATTGTTATCTTGCAAGTGATTAGGACATTGAAAAATGTTACTATTAAGTATGCAAATGTCGTGTAAAGGCTTAAGCATATTTTCTGATTTGAGTAAAAATTTTGTGTTTGGTATTAATATTACATATTCTGATTGAACTCTCGTAGGGATAGGTAGCATATAAAAAAGATTAAATAAAATGCTATAATCTATAGGTATTGATAAAAAATATTCTATTCGATTATTATCTAACTTACAAACTACGTCTATGATTGCTTCGAAATCTAAGATATTCTTATATTTTATTTCAAAAGGTAATTCTGTCTTGTAATGAAAATGCACTTTCTGCAATTCATCAAATAAGTCGTGTGTTTATAATACTAGGATGTAGAGTTCTAAGTTTACAAAACGTTAACGAATTTTCTACTGTTGTCATAGTATCTAGTATTACCTTGAATGTGATAAAAAGTTCATTGAACAGTTCCATTAAAAATATTATATTTTCTGCATTCCCTTGATAATTTAAAATATCCCATAACTCATATATTTTTGTTTTTAATAACTTTTCATTATACTGAATGTCTCGGACTGTTTTATTGAATTTTCTATAACTTGGTGACTAACTGAATATTGCATACTTATTTGACTTTGTAAATTTTCCTGATTTTCTTTCATATGATCTAAAATAGAATTTATTCTTTTCCCATCTTCATAATCTACATTTCCTGTAATAGTTTTTACTATTGATCCAAGCCCATTAATTAAACCTTTTTTTTTGTCTATCTAATGTAGAATGAATATATTAAATTTATCTTCTATACTATACTTTGTATAATCTATAATATTTACAATATTTTCGGTCAGGTTCAGAAAAAAAGGGTTATTGGAAATATTACGTCTAACGTGAATATAATGTAAGTTAAGGTTATTGTATTCCACTAGTAGTGGGTTTAAATTATAAAAATGTACAAAGGTATGACTGGATTTTTGCAATTTGGCAGGTCCAAGATTGATAGGAAGGATTCCTAAATTTTGCGTTACGTCCTTTATTTCGACTGCGGTATTTCCGACTGCGATGAATCTGAAATAAATTTATAAGATTTCTTTTTAGGACGTTTAATATTAGACAAATGTATATTTTCAGCAGTGTTTTTATGTCTTGTAACAATTTTAGCTGTATTTTACAATTTTTGTAGGAATATTTTCCGGCAATTTTTCTCGATTTATTATATTTTTTATTTATTACTTTCTCTTTAGTTCTCTGTAATTTTTCGTTTATATCTGAATACAACAATTTCATTTTATCTCTGTGATTTTGGATGTAATTATTAGCTAATTGTTTATCTATTTCTAGATCAAAAGGTGATCTGTTATCTAAATGACCTGTTATAATTTCGTATGGCTTCAATTTTGTTACAGAATGAATACTATTATTGTAAGCTAATATTGCGTAGTTAACTTTTTGCTCTATAGGTTGATTTTTAAATTCGTTTTGGTTATTCAAGAGTCTTATGTGTTCTATGATAGTGGAATGGCATCTTTCCGCAATTCCATTTGATTCTGGATGCTGAGAGCTTATGAAATGTATTTTAATTTTGTGTGTGTCTAATAATTCTCTTAGAACAGAATTTTTTAATTCAGTACCATTGTCTGAAATAATTTGATCTGGAATACAATGGTGGCTAAAATATTTTATTAACTTATTTACAATTTCTATTCCTTGACTGGAGTTAATTTTATAAAGTTGACCATATTTTGAGAATGAGTCTACTATTGTAAGAAATTTAGCATGTTATCGTGTCCAAATGTAATATTTGGAAGGGTCTAGAAGCTGTTGGGGTAATATTGTAAATTGGTTTGATAGGTTTTCTATCATATTTTGTTAACTGACATATTCGCATCCATTTATAAAAGTCAGTATTGATGATCTTTGATTGGGCCAATAATACAGAGCTTTCAATCGATTTTCTGTTTCGTCTAATCCCCTATGGTTTGTTTTACCTTCATGGTAGTTTTGAATAACTTCCTTAATTTCATTTAACGGAACATCTATTAATTTTTTGGTACATTTTATTAATGAGATTTGAGAGTTTTTAAAATAATTTTGAATAACAACACTGAATTTTTCGTATACGGGGTCTTCAAAATAAATGAAATATTTTACTTTGGGGATAACATATTCCTTAACAAAATTAATAACGTCGTGCTCAAAGTTATTTTCTGATAATTGTACAAGAAATCTTTGTTTATTTTCAAAAATTTTTATAATTTTGGTTTTTGCTGGTTCAAATTTAATTTCGGAAATAACTATTTGATTTTTGCTGATTCCGAAATCGGTATACCTACAATAGTATTTTCAACATTAGTATGGACAGTGATATTTTCGTCATCTTCTACGTTATGATCATCATCTGGTTCAACTAAAAGTGATTCGGTTTCCATGTTTACATCAGTTTCAAGTGATTTGTTGAAATCTTCCATGTATTCGAAGAATTGTTTAGAAGTTCCTGGGATTTCTGTTTCTGTCTCGTTTATATTTAATTGAATTCGTGACAAACAGTCACTGTTAGTATTTAACGCCCCCTTTTTATATACTATATCTTAGTCATATTCTGAAAGTTTAAGGCGCCATCTAACTAGTTTCGAATTGGGGTCTTTAAGGGAAAATAGCCATTGAAGTGGCTTAAGGTCAGTGACAATAATTGTAAATTTCCTCCCAAAAAAATTTGGACGGAAATATTTTACTGCTCAGACAATGGCAAGAAGCTCTTTTTCAATTACTGAATAATTGATTTCAGAGTCGTTAAGCAATAGTTGTAAGATTGAAAGGTTGAGAGAAATCTGGGTACTGAAGAATTGGATCGTTACTTAACAAGTTTTTACACATCTCAAAACAATTTATATAGTCTACATCTTTGATATTTATAATTGCTTTTTTCTTTAATCTCAAAGTTAAGGGTTTTGTTAATTTCGAAAAATCTTTAATACATTTCTTATAATAACCTAATAAACCTAAAAATCCTTTCAATTGTTTAGCATTTTTTGGTATTGGAAAATTTTTAATAGCTATTATTTTGCCAGGGTTGGGCTTTACACCCTCCGAAGTGACAATATGCCCAAGATAAGCGACTTCCTTTCTTAGAAATTCGCACTTATCAATTTGAAGTTTAAAATTTGATTCTCTTAATCGGTCAAAAACTTCTTTTAATTTGTTTACGTGTTCTTGTAGGCTTGTGCTGAACACAATAATATCGTCAAGGTAAACCAAACATTTTTCGTTTTGTATACCCCTTAGAATGTTGTCCATGGCTCGTTGAAGAATGTTGAAGGACTATTCTTCATTCCAAAAGGCATGCGCAAGAACTCATATTTTCCGTGTTCTGTGCTAAAAGCTGTCTTCGGAATATCTTCCTCAGCCATCTCGATCTGGTGGAATCCAGAGGCAAGATCTAATGTTGAAAAATACTGACAACGCCCTAGTTTATCTAATATCGTCGTTATTTCCGGTAAAGGATACCGATCACCAATGGTAATGGCGTTCAGTTTTCGATAGTCGATAACTATCCGAAATTTTGGTTTTTGAGAAGAATCTAGTTTTTTGGGTACAATCCAAATATTACTTGACCAAGGCGAATTAGAATGTCTTATGATATTTTGATCTAACATATTCTGGATTTGGTTTTGTACTTCTTTTCGGTAAATTTCAGGATATCTATAGGACTTTGAATATATTGGTACTTCATTAGTAGTTTTAATATGATCTTTAATTTTATTTGTAAAAGTTAATTGGTTTCCCTCAACATGAAAAGTATCTGTATATTCTTTAACTAATTTCCTTATAGTTTCTACTTCTTCAGAATTCATGTGTTCTGTTCTAACTTTAGAAATATCAAACTTAAATTTCTCAGTATAATTCATATTTAAATTAGGGTGTGAAATACGTTCGTTTTCATCGAACGTTTCAGCTTCTATATAACAATTCAAATTTACTTTAAAATAAGATTCTGTAGGGTTAAGAATTGTACAAATAGCCTTATTCTTTCAACCCTTGCTATACATTCAGGAATTTCTAATTTCCCTATTTGTGTGTGTGTGGGATGATAACATCGCCATGAGCTACATTTTTTATATTTAAATTTATTATCTGTTCGCAACGTGGGTGCACTACTATGTAATTCGTTTTCCCATTTTTTATGTTGAAATAATTTAACTCAATCTGACTATTTGGTGTCACGAGAGAATTTTTTGTAAAATCAATAATAGCATTTAATTTTTTCAAATTATCTAATCCTAACAAACAGTCTAAGTGACTTTGGAATTTAAAAACACAATATTCTAAATTAAATTGTTTTTTATAATTAAATATACTGGATGTAGGAATTTTCGTACAGAAGTTTTGTCTAGATGCACCAAGTGCTGAAGTTACTTGAAATGGTTTTCGGATAAAAGATTTTTTAAAGTATTTTTCTGCGATTTCTGGTGTCACAAAAGATTTTGTGATCCCAGTATCGATTAAAACTTTTAAATTATATTCTGGAAAAACTATGTATGGTAATTCACTTACTGGATCTGTTAAATTCAATAATTCTACTCTAGTTCTTGTGGTCCCGAGGCTGTTATATCTAAAAAAATCATCCTGGTCCTCACTAGAATTTTGACTATTATCTAAATTGTGTTCTTCGGAAAAAAATTATTGTTGTTGCCTTACAAAATTATTTTGATTCTGTGAGTGATATTGATTTTGAGCATTTTGTTGAGGCTTAAACGTATTTGCCGTGGATACACTCATAGGTGTTGGTCTTTGAAACCGATGATTTTGACCGGGTTTAAAGACATTAGTACCATTTTTGTTAAAATTTTTATTATTCTGATCAGATGAATTTCTTGACGTATTTGCTATATTTTGCAAATTAGTATTTAATGGTTGATTTCTCTGTATAAAATTTACAGGAGTACCTTGATTATACTGATTTGATTTTGGTTGTTGTGGAGAATTTGAATTATTTTGATATTGATTTCTATTTCTATTTTGGTTATTTACGTTACTAAATCTATTTTTTGAATAATTATTTTGACTTAAATATATTTGGAAATCATTTGTGAGAACACTTAAAGCTACATTTAAATTTTCTGGATTTTTGGTACGCATAAGTGTACCTAAAGGTTCTTTCAATCCTCCTAATAAAACTCTAAGAGCTAAATTTCTAAAATAACTACCTAAAATTATTTGTTCATTACAATTAGAGTGCGTCATTAAGTGGGATATTTGTAAATTTAAAATACATTGTATTTTATTATAGAATTCATAGGGAGATTCGTTGCCCTGTTTTAATTCAGATAATTCTAAATTTAAAGTATAAATATCGCGTTTATCTGCGTATGTGTTCAATAACGCATCTTTAAGGTTTTCCCATGTTCTTATATTGCATGAGGAAATATTTATGGCGGCTTCGCCTTTAACTTTAGCTAGAATACTGGACATCAGATATTCATTCTGAAAGTCTCCTACATCTGCTGCATTATAAAATTTATTAACTAACTTTTCTGATATTTCCAGAAATCTTGGAAGAAGTGCATTATCACCATAAAATTCCGGTATCATGTCTAAAAATTCTTTCTTTAAAATTGGAACTTGTGGTGTAGCCATTTTGTTGAAAAAAAAATTTTTTTAATTCGATAAATTTGAGCTAGAACTTGAACCAGAGTTTGAATCAGAATAATCAGAGTTTTCAAAATCAATTATTGGTAAAATTTTCTTTATACGACAATAAGCACTTACAGTAAAATTATCAACGTCCTCTCCATGGGCTCAGTAGTACAGGAACAATCCAATTTCCACTTGGGTCCTCTGTTTCTTGCACTAGGAGAATCTTCGAGTCAAGTTACTAAATTCACTCAACCAAGAGTTCAAATGTTATTCACTGAATAGTCAATAAATCGTTGACACGAACCGACTGTTATTTTCACTAACACTTCGTTTGAGTATCCTACTGACTGCGCCAATTATATAAAAGCACCCTGTAAATGCCTTTTTAAAAATTGGTTTTATTAACTATATAAGACAACTTATCAAAACGGATACAAGTTCTAAACTAATCAATTTACATAAGAAATGTATTTAATGAAAAGAAAATGAAAAAGAACAACCATGCATAAAAATATCAACTAAGCAATTATTATTATACAACTATAAACTATAAATGATGACTATGCTAAATAAGGTTCTACACCTAGGACATAGGCGTAGGTGACATATATATTAAGTCGCTCACAAGATAGGTCACTCACTATTTGGACTAGCCAAAATATTAAACATCAAGTAGGCATCACATAAAATGTAACTTCTGTCATTCTGACGATGATATGTAAATATCCAAATAATTATCAATAATGTCTTGAAGTTTTAGTTGGTTTTTCATTAAATAGTGGAATTAATTATTTTATATTTAAGCAAGTGAAGTATCCAATGTGTATACAAAACATAACGAGACAAGTTTACTGGTGGCAAGTAATTTCCGCCAGAAAACTTGCCATGTGTAAATGAGCCTTAACATCATCATACCTTCTGGGAAAAAAACACCAATTTGTGAGTGTGGAAATCAATTATTATCAGTTAGACATTTATTACTTGACTGTACACTTTTTTTAGAGCTCGTCAAATGATTGGATTGGGAAATGATCTGGACCCGTCTCTTTGAACGTTCGTCCAAATGCTCTGCTCCCACGAGTGAATTTGTTATGTTCGAGCACTATCTTCGAAATCTCGAATGTTCGACTTGCAAGCGAATGAATTTATCAGCCGTATGAGTCCCATATGGGAGTATGCGAATAGAGTCTTGCGCAGAACGTCAGAAAAACAAATAAACATAACCTGTGGCTGTAGCGTGTAGATCATAGCAATCATTATACCTAAGTTTTTAAATAATACATCTGAACAAAAACGCAGATGAAGCTGAAACTACTCTACAGTACACATCACCTAAAAAATGACACATAAGATCTACAAAGTTGTTCGCCAGTGTCTTGGAATATACCTATTGCTATTGAACTTTCGAGTAACGTTCGATTCGGGTGAAATCATACGTTACGAACAAAATCCATTCGACGTTCTTGCGAATAGTCGAACCTTCAGAGATCCGAGTCCCGAACACCTGCATTTCTACACCTATCAATCAGAAGAAAGTTATAGATTTCTTAAAAATGATCAATCATTATTCAAAAATATAAAAAAAATAAATGAAAAAAATACTCTATTTTCATAAGGCCGAATTTTCAGACATGTAGACTTTTTATTGTTATATTTGGATTTCTGACTGGTTTACAATTAAGTACGGACATCGAAAAGGCTAATGACCAGATGACTAGACTACAAAAAAATTGAAAATTATGATTTCATTTTACTTTACAAAAAGTATCGTTCAGGTTACAATGTGAATGGTATTAACGGGAAGACAAAAATTCTCTGAACATTTTAGTTCCTTATAAATTGAATTTAGCATGTGATAAGAGCAGTTAACAAATGATCAGGGAAAATGTACTTTTTATCTTTGTAATTTTATGTGACAACGCAGTAAAAGAGGTTAGATTGCGGTATGCAAATCAGAATGTCCGAGAATGTTTGCATCAAAATGTTCTTTTGAGAAAAACAGAAACCTCTGAGCTCAGTGAGCTTAATCCCGGACTAAAGATAATACTGAAATCACAATCAATACATATCCTCCAGTAAAGGAAATGTTAAAGTTGTGGTAACAGCGAGATCTTCACCTCCAACCGCAAACCAAAATTCTAATTGACATAAACATCTGTTTGTCCTATCAATAGATTATTACAGTTTCCTGTAAATTGTCGTGTTTAGTAAAGCGTGCTACCAATAGATATCGAATAATAGATTTCAATCGGAGTACACATTTAACACGTGTGGTATCGACAGTACCTTTTTACTGCTTCTTCGGCTATGTACCTTGACATGCATAGAACTACAAAAAATCAAAATAAGTGACAAGACGTTTATTAAATTAACAAAATCTATGCATTTTTAATTTTATTCTGTTTTCAGCGACATAAGAGTTTGGACGTTACGACACAATTTAATGTTTTTGGTAAATAATCTTCAATATTACCTTCAAATAGACGTTATTGAAGCACAGTTTTCATTTTTGCTCAAAGCTGTAGAAAATGCTAATGGTTTCGAAGATATTATTAAAGTTCATCACGAATTCATTTCCAACCTATTGGTTAAAACATTTGTATCTACTCCTGATCAGGTTAGTGCATAAAAATATTCTAATTTCGACTTGATTTTCAGATATTTAGAATTAATAGAATTGTGATAAAAACCACAAGTAAAAGTTAAACTCATCGAAAGACTAATGGGATAAACAATGTACTCGCGGAACTTGTTCACATAAAATATATTTCATGCTGGCTTTTGTGCCCCCATTTCTGAATGACTTTTATCCATGATGAAGAATCCGTACTAAGTATACCCTAACCACAGAAAATGTTTTTATGAAGAGGAAAAGTCTGCACCGGGACTAGCTAGCGATATGAAACAACTGATCTGGATTTGAAGATTTGATTGGTGCTTATAGAGGTACTGACAAAACAAGACATTGTGTTACTACCAAACAATGGCAATATGCATTCACACTTCTTGAGCACTGACATAGCAAGCCTGGAACACGTGGATAGAAGTGCGTGATTAGTTTGGTTTATTACAAAACTTCAAGACTAAACCAGCTCCCAGAAAAACCTTGAAAAACTTCAAGATAGCTTATAGATTATTTTTCATCCAGTATGTATTTATGTTTTTGGGGTGAACATTAACTAATACCTAAAATATATATTGTGCCTCCTTATTCTACTTAGCTCCTGAAGAAAGTTTCATAGACTAGTAGTTTCTTTATTCCGATTCCTTGAAGACATTTTAGGATATCCGTAAGCTTCAGTTTAGTCAAGTCTTCTTCTTCTATCCAGTACTCAGATGTTGTGCCCTGGAATTCTGAAAGTATGCGAATGGACGTTTTTTCTTCCACAGAAACTACATTCTTCCTCCTCCGCTAGTTTCAGCTTATTGAGGTCCCTATTCTGGCGGCAGTGTCCTGTTAGGTTACCTGTTAAAACTCTTAGTTCAGTCTTACTCGGGCATGCATTCATTTGATCTCACCTGGTCGTAGTTAACCAAGAGTATTTTGTATGTCCTAGTCCTTCTAGATATCTCCAATGGTCAGATCTCGTTTTTTCGGTTTTACCTTCCAATACTGGGTGTCCCAAAAGCTTCTGACCCATTTTAACTACAAAAATCTCGGAACTCAGAAACGATAGGGCGGTGCGGTTTTCGATGAACAATTTCTTTTTATATAAAGTTTTTTTCAGTATAAATGTTTAATTAGTGAAATCTTATATACGGTGTTTTTAAAAAAGGTATTTTTAGATGCAAATATCGTCTTATTTTTTTTTAATGAAGCACCCTATATATTTTTATTCTATCTGAAAGCTGAACTCTGCCCCTTTCTGAAAATGAATAGTTTGTTGAAATTCACAGGAAATATGAATAAGTTATTTGATTTTTAATGATAGACTGTAATGTAGGCATCTAGAGGCGTATGCTTTGACTTGACGATTTCAGACCTTTTTATATTTTTTTTTATCAAAGATAGATGTTATAATCCTATTCTAGAGACTCTGGAACAACTGCGAGTCAACATTGTTCGAACATTTCAAGAAATTACCCCGGAAATGTTAACCAATTCTTTGGATCACTTTTTGTTCAGGATGCAAAAATGTATAGATCAAAATGGACAACACTTGGAACATTTTAAATATTTTTATTAAATTAGATAATTTATAATGTTAATTTTTATTAAAATTTGATTTACCTTTCAAGTTTGTTTAGTTGTTTTAGTTATTTCTAATATTAAGTCATGCTCCTTTCAAAAACATTCAGTAAATTGTTTTAAACGTAGGTATTAGCAAAGATTCCAAATTTTTTGTAATCTTTGGTATTAGTTAGCAGACAAATTTTGTAATTGTTTTTATTTAAAACGCATGTGTCAGACACCTTTATCTAATAAACAATAATCATTAAAAACGAAATAACTTACTCATTTTTCACCGAAACTTCAACAAATTATACATTTTCGGAAAGGAGAAGAGTTCAGCTTTCAGATAGAATAAAAATATATGGGGTGTTTCATTAAAAAAATAGACGATATTTGCATTTAAAAAATACCATTTTTTCAAAACACCCTATATAAGATTTCACTAATTAAACATTCATACTGAAAAAACTTTATATAAAAAGAAATCGTTCATCGAAAACGGCACCTCCCTATACTTTCTGAGTTCCGAGATTTTTTGCAGTTAAAATGGGTCAGAAACTTCTGAGACACCCAGTATTATATTGGTGTTGATACTAGAGATGGGAAGTACGTGTGCGTGTCGTACAAAATGTACGGCACACTTTAATGTACGGTGTACGTGCCGTACAATTTTATTGTACTAATAGTACAATCCGCCATTAGTACGTTGGTTTTAGTTGCTGGTTCGCCGGTCGCCGGTTGGATGCTGGTGTGCTGGTGAAGTTATTTTGGCAGGTCAGTAGTTCCCGATCGGCAACACGAACACAACACACTACGACGGGCGGGTAATCACATGGACGTCGGCTTAAATTTATTTCTTAGGATATTGGCTTGTGAAAATATTGTGTTATTGTTGAATTATATTTTTTTTTTAATTTGAACTTGATGGATTTTGCATGATTGTAGCTGATGATGTGGATGCACCTTCATTTATTTCAAATGAAACTCTTGTAGTGGTCTCAGTTGGGCTTGGAGTTGGTTGGGCATCGTTTCTTTCTTTCAGATACATTTCTTGTAGAACTTTCTGCGTCATAGGCATGAATGTGCTTACTTTTGAGATGCCTTGAAAGCGTATGATTAGTAGAACCCCATTGATTGACGAAATTTTAGAACAAAAATTACTTTTTGCAGATTTTTTTGCAACTACCTACTACCTTTTTCGTTTTGCGTTATGTTGTATACCAATCATTTTGGAACTCGTACAAAACTATAAAAGTAATTTATCAACTAGGTACAATACTCAAATTAACACAGACAATTTACGCAACGAAACACGAAAATTTATCTCCGTACATTACCTACTACTATTGAATATCGATATATTCATATTAAAGTATGACTGAATGAGAAAATGAGTGCATTAAAAGAAAAAAAGACAAAGTAATATTTATTATCGAGTTTTCATCACATTGGCATGGCATAACTACCCAAAAATAAACAAAGGCAGCCCACACTTCACCCTTGTTATTTATCATTATCTTCTTTCAAGCTAATCAAAATAAAAAGGTTCTGTTCCCAAACCGACCGCATATCATAAAATACCAAATATTATGAACTAAAGAATTTCAAAATATGACTGACTATCATAAATTATATTTTTCTGCAGGTGCAGGGACACTTTTTACCATTGAGTCGCGCGCTGAAAGCATAGTTCACAAAGAATGTTAAAAGCGATCCTTTTTTAACTTATACATATTACATATAAGTAATATCCCTATTCAAATTATCCATTTCATGCTTTGTAATTTAAATTCAAAATATTTTAGTCTTCGGTATTTTACTTTCATTATTATAAAAATAATGATCACAGTGAAACAATATTAATTTAAAGGTATCATTATTTAATAGATTCTACTACTACATCAATAAATAACCAGTAAGAGTAAGTATGTACTGTACGTATCGTACTTGTATGTACTACGGGTCATTCTTCCACATCCTACTACTACTTTACTACTAACTACTCCGCCGCGGCCGATAATGTTGACGTAAGTCGCGCTCGGTCTCATCGTACAATTGTACGGCACGCACTGTACGGCACAATTTGGTGTACTGTACGGAGTGTGCTAGTACAACCAATTGTACTGGTTTTGCCCATCACTAGTTGATACAGGAAAACAACTCCGGTCCCCAAAAGTGTGTTTATACCTCATTTTTACTAGTTTATTTGCCATTTCGTTACCTTTTATTCTATTCCAGTGTATCCTAGAATCCATGATAGGGTCGCGATGTTGTTCTTGTCTAGCTCATCAAGTTTTTCTAGGCATTTCCATACGGTTTTAGAATAATCCTCTGCATTCTATAATATATTTATAAATATTGATCTGGATACACTTTTCTATGGCGAGTTTTTGCATAAAATATGCTTGGGTTTTCCCAGATTGTTTGATTAAAATCTTCATAATGATGATATTTTTATGAAGAAGGATTTTATTGCAGACTTGTAAAATCAGATATAGAAATTCCTGAATAGTAATACCTAGTTAATATGCCGAAATGTTGAAAATAATAAAACATGTTTAAGTTTAAGCTTTAACCGAAAATATTTTCAGCAAGAGACCTGTAAAAATAAACGTAGCCTGTATCAAGTTCCTGCAATCCAAAATGAGATTCCTAGTAAGGTAAGTATTTTTAATAAAAAATTTATAAAATATTTTTTAATATAAGTGTGAAAGAACTAATGATGTTTGCACGCATATACTTTATCCAAATTAAATGTTATTTCTGCAAAAAATAAAGGTTTGAAATGAGAAATTCACCTTGAAGTACAATTGGAATTTTGCGCCAAGACGCTAGAACAGTAATGGAGCCTGTCTGTGACATCAAACTTACGTAAACAATTCAAATAATTGACAGTTAAAACTTAATTTTGATACATAATTTGAATTATTTTTTGCGATAGTCATGGATTCTAATGTGTATTGATGGAGCCCGGTTCCACAAAGTAAGAATACATTGGTAATAACTCGGAACAAAATATTTGTTAACGTTAAAAATATGTAGTTAAATATTGCAAGGAGATACCCAGCAACTATATCTAATGATTTGAGTTCTAAATTATGTCTTTGCTACTAATATATGCAATACTTATATGGACGCTTTAACATTTCGAAATTCAGCTGAACAAAACTCATTGTTAGACAAAAAAAACACTCCCAGCATCAACAAATCTATATTTGGCAAATTAGATGTATTTGCCTTGATATAACCTTGTTCTATTTTATTTTATTGCTAACGTTTCTTTGTCGTACTTTGGGTAAATATCACATAGACTATGAAAAACTATCAAACCATACGATGAAAGTTCGAAGGATGTAGAAAATGTCAAAGCCAAAATCTCACATTATGTTTACAAAGCCGTGAAGCCACGCGCTTCTGGTCGTTGTTTGAGCTAAGATGCCGGATTGTTACTTTTGTATTTATATTTTTAGTAAAATAAATTTATTCGCACATGTAATGTAAAAATAAGTGATTTCTATGGAATTTTTGTATCCTATATAATTATTTCAAATGATTATTTAAGTGATTCTTTTTGACTGTCATTATGTCTATTGTAAATAATACGGAACTGACAGTGTATAATATAAAATCAAACAGGTGTAAAATAGAAAAAAATTTGTTGATAATCTTCCTTTTTATCACTTTTGGGATATTTATTTACAAAGAATTGATGTTAAAGACTAACAGCTATAATTCTTTTATACGTTTTTAAATCTATACTGAAATAATATAAAATATATTTCCATTATACCATCTCTCAGTAATATTTGTATATGAGACTTGTACCTATTCACAAAAGTTGGCTATTCATAAGACAATTTACGTAATTATATCCTATCCCACCATGTCACCAGCCTTTGTAAGGACCAAACAGTACGTATGTGTTTTATTGATTCGTATTTGATTATTAGTGTCGTAATTTCCTTGACTGCCTTCACGCGAGTACGAAGCACGGTAGCGTATCATTTCGGAAGGGTTCATCTAAACCATTTTATGACTAGATGATGTACATTAGACTGATTCAAAAAAATTATTTTCCATTTAAATAACATGGGAACAATATTCTCTTGCACTTTGGAATTTTATAGCTCACGTTGGTGACAATACTTCGGAATAACCAAAGTATATTCTTGTAGAAAATTGAACGCTCTACAAAAAAGGTCTCCTACGATTTTTTGATATATTCATTCATTCAAAAGTTATTCGAGGTCAAAGTTGAACTAAGGACAAATTTTAAAATTTTTCCAATTTTTTGACGCAACCATCAACTTTATGAGAAAATTTTGTGGGACATTCTAGAGCAATTCTATAACTTATTTCCATAAAATATTTTTCACAGGTCCTAAGTTATTTGCATTGAACTGAAAATATTTTAACCTAAAAATTATAACTTTTGAAGGAATAAATATATCAAAAAGAGACCTTTTTTGTGGAGCGTTCAATTTCCTACAAGAATATACCTTGGTCATTCCAAAGTATTGTCACGAACGTGAGCTATAAAATTCCAAAGTGCAAGAGAATATTGTTCCCATGTTACTTAAATGGAAAATCGAAATTTGCGATGCGGCACCTCTTAATATTAATATTAAGAGCTTAAACTTTCACAGTATTTTTTTTGTCATTTCCAACAATATTTTCGATATAATTAAGAAACAAAAAATTCATAAATTTTTTTGAATCAGTCTAATGTACATTATTAATTTTTCGTTTGAATAAGTGTAAATTATATCAAAAATAGTAACTCATAAACAGGTGACTTTTAAAAAATCCCTATATAGGATCTTAAAGTTGAAACAAGTTTTGCAATACATATTATAAACAAGATAATATAATATTCAGAGGTTTTTAATTTTTTTCTTACAAAACTAAGGAAGAAATGAATGTTTATATTGATAAACAAGAAAATAGATGAATTAAAACAATAATCATCACTGTGTACCTACTTTGGAGTGTTCCTCCACTGTAGTCTATGTTGGCTTTGTACCCATTTTTGTATTGGGTTCTGGTCCAACATATGTCGTTGCTGAACCTCTTGTCGCGAGTTCATCAGATTGTTCATTTCCAGAAATATCCTTATGTCCCGGCACCCACACTAATCTTACTTTAATGTGGTCTGCTAGTTCATTTAGTTCTTTCCGGCATTCCTCTACTAGTCTGGATGTTACCGTGCGACGATTTAAAGCTGCAAGGGCAGCTTGGCTGTCAGTTATACAGAGGTATGTTTTCCTAGTGAGAAGGACCATCTTGTGTTCCTCATTTCATTATACACCCCTGCTCCCGTCTCTTCCCCAGTCTTTGACATGTCTGTATACCAGGTCTCACCTCAGGGAAACTTCAGTCTGCTTGGGTCTTGTCAGTCCTTTCTGTGAGGTATCTCAACCTCATATTTAGGGCCGAGGAAAAGTTTAGTGGCCATATAGTCTGTTTTCATATCTAAAATGGCTTCACTTACGACGTCTTTAATGGATGTGTCATGATCTAATTGTTTTGTTGCTCAAGTTGTTTTGTAGCCTAAATAACCCCATCCTTGCCTCTTCCATGATCACGAGGTGTAGTGGGGGAAGGCCAAATAAGGCTTGTAGTGCTGCCGTTGGCGTGCTTCTCATACACCTTGCAATACTGAGACAAGCAAGTCCTTGCACCCTGCCTAGTCTCATCATAGCATTCTTTTGTGTCATAGTTGTCCACCATAACAAAGACGCATATGTTATTATGGGCTCAACCACTACATTGTATAAGTATACCCAGTGTATAATGCGCGGACTTAACCCCCATGTTTTGCCACAAGTTCGCCTTGACATCATTAATGTGGTCTCCGATCTTGTCGATACTTTTTCCAGCTGTTCGGTCCATGTCAATCTTGATAATTACCCCGAGATATTTAACATTCACCACCATTGGAATCTCCGTACCTTGAAGGGATAGTGTTCCCAATCCCACCAGGTCCCTTCTTTCGGAATAAGGCACTAAGTTTAATTTGGTGGGACTAATATTTAAACCCATCTCTTCCGTCCATTTTGATACTATGTTCAGAGCCTATTGTCAAAGGCACCCTCTATCTCAAGGAAGGGTGGTAATAATAGTTCCTTATTTTCGAGAGGAAACTCTATCCCTTGTACTAAATGATGTAGTGATCTGTGGATTTACCCGGTCTTTATGCATATTGATCCAAGTCGATCGGTCTTTCTACCAACAACCCTCCTTTAATGTGCATGTCTACTAGTTTTTCCAATGTCTTCAGTATAAATGACACCAGACTTTTGGGTCCTAGGGACTTCGTTTTATTATCACCAGTTTTCCCAGGTTTAGGAATAAAAATCACCCTTACTCTCCTGCAGACCTTTGGTATATACCCTAGTCCCATGCTTGCTCTAAGGATCGTACACAGTCTACTCTAAGTATAATGCTGTTGGCCTTTTGCAACATAATTGGATAAATCCCGTCTGATCCCGGTGATTATATGGTTCAAATGAGTATATTGCTTATTTTATTTTACTTTGATTTACCACTGCTCTAGATACAAACTCTCCTTGTTACTACTGTTTGGAGTTTTCGAGACCATACATATGTTGTTCTGTATCTAGTGGTCCATCAGTTATATTGTATTCTGGAAAATGTACTCCGAGAAGTTCTACCAAAGTTTCTTTCCCGATTTGTGTACATCTCCAATCTCTTGTCTCCAATGCGTTGATTGTCATGTGAGGATCTTTTGATAGTATCTTATGGAGTCTAAAACATTCGCAGATCTGCTCTACCTCTTCACAGTGTTTCCTACATTTAATTTGTCTAAATTATTTTCAATAATAAATTGTTTGGTTGACATTTGTACTCCAGGTTGTGTCATGTGCATTCATATCTCCCCCCGATGACCAGGTGCGATCCTTTACCTCGATATCCCCTCACTAGTTCCCCCACTTCCCTGGATGGTGGTTATTCAGAAGCATCTCCTGGTAGGTAGACCAATCCGAGAATAATCTCCCTTGGTCCCCCTTCGGAGATAAATCTTAGTTTAAGCGTTGTCAGGTATCTGGAACAGAAATTATTTAAAGGCAGTATCTTATATTGTTCCTTACTATTATGCATGTTCTAGGTACTTGGGAGGACCTATTGTAAAACAATTCCCCTCATCTCTGACAAACCCATAACATTTTCCTTCTTAACCCAATGTTCTTGTATGAGGTCCACATCATATTCCCTCATTACTTTAGTAAGGACTGCCGTTGCTGCCTTACTGTGCTGGAGATTCGCTTGTATTATTCGAACCCCCGCCAGGAGGAAGACCTCCCTTCCGTAAACGTAATATGCTCTATAACCCCTTGTCTCCAGAGCCCTAAAAGAGGACTCGTCTATAAAGAAGGTGAGCGTTTGCCACTTCTGATCGGTCCCTTGAGGGTCCATTCCTCCGTTTTAAGGCTGCCATTTTGACTAGCCAGACGATCCCTCAGAATAGATTCCACCCTTATCTTATCTTGAACGTGCACGAGGACCAGGTGCCTTCTGGGGAGGTCTCCTGGTCCAACATATGTCAAATCAACACCTTCCCAGAGCTCGCTCAAGCCTTCGACCGCGTTTCTGAGCCATTCTTTCGTATACTCATTCCCACAGGTCATCCAGGGACTCCTTAGTTGAATGAGATACGTTAGAATTGAAGTCGGTTTGCACTTCACCCAGGGGTGTCAAACATGGCCTCCTCCAAACGGTTTTGAATCAGGCCTGCTTGTTCCTGATTCAGAGTATTTTCTGGAAGGTGTTTGTGGATCACCGCCATCCCAAGATTTGCTGTGCGTCCTTGTAAGAAACAGTATGCAATTTCGTGCTCCTGTTCTTTTTTGCCGCATGCGTTTTAGGTGGTTTCGAATTGTCAGATCGAGGTCTTTCACCTCTAGCTGACCCTTCTTTTCCACTTATACTGGAGTGTCCCGACGTTGTCGGAACTGAGCTTGTCTTCATCATGGCTTTTCCTGACTTGGACAAGCTTCACGATTTCGCCGGACCTGTCTCCTTTGTTTGCCGGCTTTATATGGATCCTTTTACTCCCATATACCGGCTGCTATTATCTGGTCCCTGACAAGTTTTTTCAACTTGGCCACGCCAGTGGCTTCACCCTTTTCCAAGGAGTCCCTCCCTCCTTGCTCCTTTGCCTCTGGAGCACAGTCTTTAGATACTGTCTCCTGACAATTTGCATAATTACAGTCCACTCCTGTAACGATTTGGATTTCTTCATAGAGGTCCTTGTTCTCCTCTGATCTTTTTTCGCTGTTTTGGTCCATATTGTTCCCTCGAGCAGCTAGGGAATGTAGGTCCGCCCAGTTAGAGCCCCGCATGACTGAGTAAGGTTATATACGCGCCTGTTGCCCCGAGGTTGGTTGGGCGACGATCGAATACATTTCGATCATCCATCCCATAGGCACCAACCAGGCCGTAGTATTGGGGGGTTTTTTGAATGGTCCACCTCATCCACGTGGTTCGGGCGATTAAGCCTGACCGCCATTCCCCCTAGTGCTACATACCTCTGACCAGTGTTGAAGGGTTGTTTTAGCATTAGTTCGATGTTGCCAAACTAAAAATTCATAAACAATTTTACTATTCGATGTTGATAGAACATGAAAAATCCTAACCGTAAAAAATATTGAGCTGGACGGTGGGTTGGTCATACCTATTTTAAATGCTTTTCACGTTTTTCCTTGCCCTTTAAACGTAAAATACTGCAAAAATCTCAAATATATTAATTAATTACCATTTTTGTTATATGATATTTGGCATCATGTAAGGATAGTCTCGTCTTGAATAATATCTTTGGGACAACCAAAACGTAAGAAAGGCTCGTCTGTCTTTAATACGTCATTGATACCTACAACATCTCAATAAAGGGTAAGGTTCTTACAAGCTTAGGTGGCCGAGTGATAGAATTAAAGTCACATGTTAACTTGACCAAAGAAAGTTTACATACATGGTCTTATTATTTACCTAATGTAATATGCGCGTATTCAGCAGTTATAGTTTTATATATCCCAGCTAGCATAATTAATGAGGTAATAAATAATGTGTATCAAGAATTATAAACATGCACACATATAAATAATGTTAGATAAGTAATCGGCAACATGCTAAAACAAAACACTTGGCAACCCTGGAGTGTCATAGAGTAGTTCGTACAAACCTGTACTTTCTAATATTAAGTTTATGTATGTCTTAAAAACAAACAATAAAAAACCAACCCGAAGCTTGTGCTTAATAAAAATATAAAACCTAAAAACAACAGGTTATGGACCCATTGCTCATCCAGAAATAGTTATTCCCAACGAAGATACCTCCACGCAATAAAAACCTCAAAAAATCCATGTGCACAGTGAACACGTGGTTAACCAATAAAAACTTAAAAACGATATAAAATCAATAGTCATAATATGGCTGCAAAAATGAGTTTTGAAACAATAGGTGAAATTACCAAGCCAACAAACAAAGAAAATTTCAAGTTGAAATAATAAAAGCATATGGACTATTGGATATAGTTAACAATGGCATACCAGCTAGTGTTGATGATCTTGATGAAAACATACGAATGGAAGCTAAAGCACAAATAATCATCACCGCAACTATAGATATGACACATATTATGGATTGCACAAGCAATAATGAGGTGTTCGAAAAAATAACAAAGCTGTATGAAGGAGACACAGAGCAGTTAAAAGGCAAACTAATGCAAGAATTTTTCAGTTATACTATAAGAAAAATGACAAAATATCTGTATTTATAAGTGACATTCAAAATCATGCACATAAACATAAAGGTCTAAAATGTGAAATAGGAGATGAAATGGTCATGTCTAAAATTGTAACTGCACTACCAGAAAATTACAAATATTTTGTAAGTGCATGGGAATCAACAAGTAAAAATGATAAAAACATAACAAATCTTTTCTCAAGACCACTAATTGAGAAGGCAGAATGAAAGACCCCTATGAAGAAAAAGAAGTAGCATTTGTAACAAATGAAAGAAGTTGTTACAACTGCAATAAAACAGGCCACCTAAAATCTCGATGCAAAGTAGAAAATAAAAATAATATCCAAAATAATGGCAGTGAAAATAGACGAAGTAGCAGTTCAATTGTTTGCAACATATGTAAGAAAAACAACCATGTGGAGAAGAACTTTTTCTTTGGAAATAAAAATCAGCAAAATAATAATAATGGAGTGTTTAATAAGCGTACTATGCACAGAGATGTTCGCTACAAATTTATTACCGAAAAAGTTGAAGACTTGGTTTCTGAATATAAGTTATTGTCCTTCATACGAACAAACTGCGGACATATTTACAAAACCTCTAAAACGTGTTAAATTTGATTATTTTAAAAACAAAATAGTTTCCTAATATTCAAAGAAATATTTAGCATGTTTTGATTAGGTATGTTAGAAAAGTAATCGGCAACATGATAAAACAAACACTTGGCAACCCTGGAGCGTCATAGAGTAGTTCGTACAAACCTGTACTTTCTAATATTAAGTTTATGTATGTCTTAAAAACAAACAATAAAAAACCAACCCGAAGCTTGTGCTTAATAAAAATATAAAACCTAAAAACAACAAATAGGTAATATGATTTTTATACTTAACTAAAATAAATGGAAACAGTAACTGTTAAATAAAATATACAGGGTGATCCAGGCTATATCTCTTAAACGAATAGAGATTTTCGAATGGGACAAAAACTGATCTATTCCATTTCTAATACACTTTATTATGGCGTAGAAAAGATCATCCACTAAATATTCATCCCTTAGTTACAACCCCTAACTTTAAATTTTTTAATAGCACACTGTACATTTTTTTATAATTTTGGATGTGGTTTTCCATCGTCTATTCAAGAAATGTTTCAAAAATAAAATGGGTTCATAAGTAATCAAGAAAATATCATTTCTTCATTTTTTATTTTTGTTAAATTAATCAAGAAAGCCTTAAAGCTTAAAGGAACAATAAAAATAGATGTAATAAATATTACATGGCTTGAATCATTGCAGGAGTAATTTGGCGACATGTTTGTCTTATGTTTTCTTTTAATTCGTCTACATTTCGCGGTTTTCATTGATAAACAATATCTTTTATCACTGGCCCTGACCCCTCAGGTGAAACCTTTTCCAAAAAGGGTCCAGTACTCAAAATCTTCCTCTTACTGGATGGTAACCAACAAATAATGAACCAATATCAACAACATGTGGCACACCTCCAATGCCAAAACTTCAACGTTGGCGCTTTCAATCGTTTGAGTGCAATATATCCCCTATAAGGGTTTGTGAAAACGGCTTCCAGAACAGGACGGAATTCTCCAACAATACGAACTCCTGTGGAACAAAATACTATACCGTATATTCCACAACTAATTCAGAACGAGAACCTATAAAACCCAACAGGGGATGACTTCCCAGTCATTAACAAAATTCAGATTCTCGTTCGATGCACTTTTGGAAACCAAGCCATCTAGTATAAAGCACACAGCGGAAAAAAGTGACTGACACTTCCTCAACTTCAGTACAGAATACTACCATAGAGAAACCTACCCAAAACATACATCTGAACTACACTGCTCACTATACCGAGCGTGTTCCGCACAGATCAAGTCGTAAAGTGCTACACTTCCCTTTATGTAAGCCACGACATGACAAACGAACGCTTTTATCCAAGACACGACTGTCACGGCCAATTGTCAATGTCATCCAACAAATAATTCCACTTTGTAAACAATGGACAGAAATAATAAAGTCTGTATTAAGGATTATTCAAATAAATTTGAGCAATAGATAGTACCACAATACCCACCTAGAAACGTAAACCCCCTGCCCAAAATAAAGAGTCAAGAGTTGACAAAGCAGGTGAAAGTGCCGCCCACATAATTTCTGGAGAGTTGTTTACTATCCAGTGGTTATCGAAACGGTTTTGTAGGTGGTCGCTAACGATTCTCGCATTGTGTGGAGGAGCTCCATCTTGTTGCTTGTTTCTTGATTACTTACGAACCCATTTTATTTTTGAAAAATTTCTTGAATAGACCATGGAAGACCACATCCAAAATTATAAAAAAATGTACAGGGTGCTATTAAAACATTCTACGCCATATTAAAGTGTATTTGAAATGGAATAGATCAGTTTTTGTCCCATTCGAAAATCTCTATTCGTTTAAGAGATATCGCCTGGATAAATTAGTCTGGGACACCCTGTATATACACTATATTATATTACAATCATATATTCATTAAATGTCACGTGTCTTATCAAACGTGTGAAACCTCAAGAAAAAGACTATAACTAAATTATTCGAGGTCTCTTAATAAAATTATGCACTACATACAATAACAACTATTATTAAGATTGTCTGATTATAACCAGGCTTGTCGTCATTTTGTTGACTCGATTAGGTATTTATCTGTAAATGAGAGAAAAACAATATCTGAGCAAAATAATTTGCCTGAATAAATGAATTTGACTTACTATGATATAATGTGCTCCTTATCTATTATCATTGTTTAATAATATAGAGATAGTTAGTCAAGCTTACGGAAACAAATTTGAAGAAAATGGGATACAGCGATAGATGGTGACTATGTTTGCAGCTCCACCATGTGTGATCGTCGCCATATTTTATCCAATTATATTTGAATCATATCAACGCGTGAGCGTGTATTTTTTTTTCAATACTTACCCGCCATCTCTACTCGCAGTATTTTTTTTCATTTTTAAATGTAATGCCTAAAGGGTTCAAATCCATCATCCAATATCGACAGGTTTTATCTTTTTTTAAGAAAAATCACAAGTCAACAAACAAACAAACACATTTTAATGAATATTTTTGGTAATAATGAGGAAAAAATGAAAAAAAAATTCATAAGCATGTCTCAAAAATGATGTAGAATTGGATGACTTTCTCAAAATCATTCCAACCTTAATATTTATCTAACTCACCCTTTCCTTTATAGTATTCATTATAAATTTTAGTTCCTATCTGTAAGGCCGCAATGACTATTATTATATTCATTAAATAATTTTTTTTGTATTATTTTCTCAAAAAAAATCATCTAGATGAAATTTTAGGTTCCAAATATGTAAAAATGAATGTATGATTTTTACAAGAATTTAGTTTCAATCTAATAATGAACATTGTGAAGGCCACGGTAATTATATATTAGAATAATTGATAGGAATACAAATATATCAATATTGTTACACTTTATTCAAAGAATGGACAACCTCCAAAGCATCTAACAATAAAAATCCTAAAAAACAATCAAAATTGTCAATTCTTCAACACCAGTAATTTCTAATATGTTGTGATTCATATTGTTTTTGGCATACGACAATACTTTTACCACAAAAAAATCTTTTTTATTGAGAATTTTTAGTTTAGGTGTCGAGTGATATTTATCACTCAACGGTTTAGGTGAACATACTGTTGCCGTTTTCAAGTTAATGGTAATAATCTGTATAAATTATGGATCTGATATCTCCCACTCCATATTCTCCTTTTTAATATTCAACAATATTTTTACTCGCATCAACCTTCATTTCTGAAATTAACTTGTTTTTTCTATTTCATATTTTTGGCAACATCATTTCTAATTACCCTCGTAATGTATCTTGTCCTGTTTATTTTTCTCCCACCACCGTATTTCGATTCATAGTGGCAAATTTGAAGATCTGCGAACTTCGTTTAGTTTCCGCTAGACACCACCACTTCCTTAAACACTTTACTGTTAGTGAGGAAAGGAGGGACAACAAATGAGAATTCTACGGCGTTTGATCAACTATCTCTATATTATTAAACAATGCTATTATATTAATGATTACAATTACACCGGATCAAAAATATTGAACGACAGTATGCGGCATGAACGACAATGCCTAATATTCCGAACGACAGGAATAATACTACCCTGAACGACAGCGTCGTGACACGAACAACAGTGTCTAATAATATGGGTACAGGGTGATTGATTAGTGTGATAAAGCTCAAATAGGTCTGTTATCATGAAAGATACGAAAAAAAGTTGATTATAAAAATGGTAGACAGCTTTAACCTTCATATTTTAAAATTAGTTACAATGTTACAGAGTGTTCCATAACTCGGTGCCAGATCAAAATTATGTTTTTTTTTAAATGAAACATCTGTACTTTACATTAAAACTGAAATATGCTTCATTTCCCCATTACAAAAATATAAGGTTGTAATGTGTTTTACAGGGTATTTTAAAAGTTATTACCAATTGTCCGTCAAAATCGTAACAAGTTCAACGCCCTGATAGGAGTAAAAGAATGGTAAGCTATTAAAACCAAAGATTTTTAATAATTCTCAAAATTTACGAACACAAATGATTTTGAAAATATTTATTAAATTAAATACATGGTGAGTGAAAGTACATTATTTTCTCAGTAATTTTAAATGGATCACTCTGTATTTTATATCATTGTCGGAGAGTACTATTATCCATAACTTTTTTTTGTATCTCTTATGATAACAGACTCACTGAGCTTTATTTATCACACTAATCAAACACCCTGTATGAACGTCAGATAAGAAGGTCTAAGTTCTAGTAGTCTGGTCAGTCTAGACATTCGAAGGTACATAAATTCACAACAAGCTGAAAGTGAGTAAAATAATTGTTCAAAACATAATTTAAAAAAAATTCCCCATCGTTCCGGTACATGGAGAAAAATTGACTTGAGGTCAAAAAATGGGTTTTTCGCGATTTTCTTCAAAACTGTAAGTTTTATCGCAAAATTACCTCAGACAAAAATTTTAGATCATAAAAAAGGTATCAATATTTTTTTTTCCTAAAAGCCACCGTTTCTGAGATATAACGATTCAGAAAGTTGTAAGCGTAATAATATGCGTAAAACACGGAAGTCTGCTATTTACGATTGTTTTGAAAAGGTAAATATTGATATTAACAACGCTAATGCGACATACATCATTGATGGAGGATACATTTGGACAATATTACCAGGTCATCAGCATACAATCTACCTTTAACTAGTTTGGAGTGCTGGTTTAGTATATTGTTGATGGCAATTAGGAAAAGTGTTGAGCTAATAACTGATCCTTGGGAGTATCGTTAGTTTGTTGTTTTAGGGATGGAGTGGTGTTATTGGTTCGGACTCGAAAAAATAAACGATTTTCTAGAAATGTTTGCATACATTTTAGGATTTTTCCTCTGATGCCCCATGAATGAAGAGTTTTGATGATTCCATGACGCCATGTTGTATCGAACGCTTTTGTTAAATCGATAGAAACCGCAACGAAATCTTGCTTATTTGCAAAAGATTCGTGGATTTTGGATTCCGAATCGATGAGATCTATTGTTGATCTATTTTGGCGGAAACCGCTTTGTTCTGTTATTAGAAGGTTTCTATCTTCAAATGTCCACAGGAGTCTCTTATTTATTATTTTTTCTATGATTTTGCAGATTACGTTGGTAAGAGAAATGGCCGGTAAGAAGTTATCTTTGTTCTTGAGCAGTATTGTACAGTATGGGTATAACGATCGCCTGTGACCATGTGGATGGGAAAATATGTTTTGTCCAGATTAGGTTATATATTTGAAGCAGATATAACTTGGAGAAGTAAGGAGAAGTTCAATTCGTCCAGGGTTAATGGGATATTAAGTATGTCGTTGTTATGGTCATCATAACTATGTATTCGGCTCCAGTAGAATTATGTTCGAAATGTGTGTCAATTATGTTCGAAATGTGTGGCAAATGACGTGGACAAGTCTTTGTTATTTGATACTGTGCTGTTGTTCTTAGCTAAAAATAGCTATTTGTGTATCAAGAGCAGAAAGTAGTACTTTGGCAGTCGATCTGTCGAGACTACCAAAGGACTTTCTGCTCGAAATACACACAAGATTTTTTCTACGATCACACCAAAATAAAATTAATTTTTTATTAAAAACGTGTTACTTTTATTGCAATATTGGAAGTTTATTTGACATATTAAGCCTACTATTTGAAGACAAAAGATTAATTGTGTATGTTGTGTTGCCTACTTATGACAATAGACTTTATGATTTAAAGATTTATGATTTTATGGTTGTATGAATATTATAGTTCATTAAATAAATAACAACTTTTTTAAATTTTATTTAAACGGAATACAGAACGATAATAAACAAACATACCTTTTACTTATTAACTAAATTAAAATTAAAGGTACAATTTTGGCAATTTTTTATGTTTATGCCTGAGGTAGATGTCTCTGAAAGGTTAGAAAATGTCAAATCTTTCTGGTGGCAAGTATTAATGTTGATTCCAGATGTTGATGGCTCTGAAGGGTTACAAATCAGATAGGGTATTTTTTCTGGCACTTGAGCTGAAACTTGACCAGATATTTTTTGAAAAGTTTCTATTTTATTGTTTATGGATTCATCAATATACCCTTCTGCCACATTACTGCTTTTCCATCCGCCATGTTTTTTTAGTTGAATTAAATCGGCTCCGCCATTTACTAATAAGGTAGCAGATGTACGCCGGAAACAATGTCCTGTATAAGAATCAGGATTCGGCAAATTTAAATATTTGGCAATATCAGTAGGTACTTTACCAATCGTATTTAATCCTACTACCTGATTTGTGCATTTTCCTTTGGAATATCGGAAAAATAGGCGATTTTCTGAACTATTTTGGCATTGCTTTCTTATGCAAATATACTTTTTACAACACGCAACGAAATCAATGTCGTTTTCTTCTGATGTGTTGTTATTAACAATTGTGAACATTCGACTCTGCTTTGTTTTCGAATCTGGAATATGAACAATCGAAAGGGATTCTTTGTCTTGAATATCATCTAATTTCATTTTTCCCAATTCATCTCTCCTACACGCACCAGCAATACCCATAATTAAGACAACCTATGAAAAAATTAATAAAATTAAATTTAATATTTTTTGGAGACATAGAAATAATTATTTATTACCTTTTTCAATAAATAGTCTTCATCGGGTGCAATGCGAATAAATTCCTCCACCTGCTCCTTGGATAAAGTTGAAGATTTTTTTGCTTTATAACCGACAGATTTTTTTTTCAATAATGCAATTAATTTTGCATATTGACTAATGTCAATGTCGTTTTTTATTTTCAATGTTTGCCTTAGCATTGAATACTTGGACCACAGGGTTGATGACTTTAATGCTGCTGCTTTTTCCCCAAAATATGTTAATAACACATTTTC
Source organism: Lochmaea crataegi (assembly GCA_947563755.1). Classification (NCBI taxonomy): domain Eukaryota; kingdom Metazoa; phylum Arthropoda; class Insecta; order Coleoptera; family Chrysomelidae; genus Lochmaea; species Lochmaea crataegi. The sequence goes on along the minus strand of OX387422.1, from coordinate 58,608,307 downwards.
TGAATATCTTTTAATTTTTTTGGATCTGCACCAACTTATAAATAGACTATATCCATTTTCGTACTTTAATTTGGATTTCTCCGGAAGTAGATTTAAAGTGACTTTTTTAACCGCCTCGACAATATCTGGCGGTGTATTTGAAAAATCAGTATCACTTGTATCCATTTTTCTTGTTTTTTAAGTACTTACTGACTTATAGTAAAATATTAATAAAATTACACAGCACGGAACTATGTCAAAAAATATTTCAGTGACAATGCACTAGGTTCTTTCTTTGACATAGACATACTTGATTCTTATAATGCGTAAGTTATTTGCAAGTATGTTGTGTTGCCTACCTATTGCCATTGTTTGTACTTAGCAGTTTCCAGATTGCAGTTTCGTGTACCTATGTACGTAGGCAACACTTATTACATTAATGTCAGATATTTATTACATTAATGTCAGATATTTTTTTCTCATTAAATAATTACGGAAAATACTGTTGGATGCTTTAACATATTAGAAAATCAACTAAAATATTTATTTATTCTACAGTTTATATTGAAATAACTACTAGCTCTCTTTTATCTATAAATAAAATTAGGCGTGCGCCAAAGTTACTTTCTGCTTAAGAGCGCCAATAATGTCAAATTATGACAGCTCGCGGAAAACATCAACTTTGCGGTTAGATTTGAGTGTGCAAAAGCCTACTTTGGGTAGTGATCGTAGGAAATAGTTATTTACATTACAAGCTGCGAAAGCTTATTTTTAGGTGCGAGGTGTATTTAAATAACCGAGGCGAAGCGAAGCGTAGCCGAGGCTATTTGAATACCTCCGAGCACCTAAAAGGGCTTTTGCAGCGTGTAATGTATTAAACTTTTCATTCTTCCCCCGATTTTATTATTAAAACACTCAATTTAAAGATGCAAAAAATTCTCTGTAGACTGCAATAGAATGGGCAGAAGGCGTGGGTTAACGTTACTTTGGTAACATTCGTGTCAACAAAAACTAATATTTTGACAGTTGTCAAATAATTATTCTTCCATAAAGTCTACATCTTTTAAGTTTAATATTTGGCTAGAATCTAGTTAAAAATGAATTCCATTGAAGAAGCAGCAATTATTGCGTGCAGAAGTTTGTTACCGGAAAAATCTAAAGACCGTTACAATCAAGCCTATGAAAATTTCATCAAATGGTGTACAACGAAAGATGTGTCCACAATAACTGAAGATGTATTATTGGTATTTGAATCGACGAGCAAGTCAAAATTTCCAGTGACGTTGCTTTCAAACAAGATTTCAATCAACATTTGCCGTTAAATCTTTCAGGAACATACAACAATTGTAATTTTACATTTAATTTCCAATCTAAATGAATATTTGACAAGTAATTTGACATTTTATTTGTTCGTTGTCCAGGACACGAAAGTTTTTCATACTCAGCTACCGATAACCTAGCATGTTTTACTTTCGCTTTCGCTTGCCTATTTAAAATAAAAAAATATATTTTCGTAGGGGGGAGAATGAAAAGGTATTTTCCTGAATTTGTTTTTCCTGATATTTTCCTCAGATTTTGCCACACGCTTTTTTTGCGTTTTTTTAATGTATCTTGTTTGAGCACCATTTCTCTTATAATCTAATATGTTTCCAATTGATCTATTTCGCTTTAGTTTATTAAATGATTGCGTATTGCTTTATTGCATTTTCGTATTTAGTGTTCCACCACAGTAATGGTTTGTTTTTTTGAGTGTTTTTGTTTTTCCTATACATTTTTCTGCTGCATCAATAATAGTTTTTGTGAATGATTATGAAATATTATCTATGTTACTGTTTTCTAGGTTGATAGGAGCGAAGCGACATTTTCTTCAATGCATATGCTGTAATCTGGCCAATTGGCGTGTTTTATCTTCCATTTTGGAACAATAGGATATGTAGCGGCGGAGCTTTGATTTGAAATCAAAATTTTGACTGGATAATGGTCGCTTCCATATAGATATGGTATAGTGTCCCAGGATATATATATATATATATATATATATATATATATATATATATATATTATCAAAAACCCAATTACCATAGTGTATGGTGTAGGGTATACTTTTACAATTATACTTGTTTCAACTACATAGTATTATGCTTAAGACATATATCCATTTTTTCATCGATGCTTTGGTCCAGATAGAATTTTATTCATGTACAAATTTAGCCCATTGTTTTTATCTTTTGCCATTGTTTTTGCCTCTGTCCATGTTTTTCCTTTTTCTTGTAGTATGCCTACCATAACACCATCCCATGTTTGTTTTGGTCTTCCCTTTTTCGTTCTTTTTTGTATTTTTGATTGCCATACTTTTTTAACTGGTCTTGTATCGTTCATTCTTTGTAAATGTCCCCACCAGCTTAATTGTCTCTTTTCAATAAATTTAAGTGTTGATTCTATGTCAAGGTCTTCTCTTATTTTCGTATTTCTTAGTTTGTCTTTCTTTGTGACTCCTTTAACTCGCCTAAGATACTTCATCTCAACTGCTTGTATTCGACTCTTTTGTCTCTTTGTTAATACCCAAGATTCACATCCGAATGTTAATATTGGCCGGTAAATTGGTTTAAATACATTTAACTTCGTTTTCTTGGAAATCTCTTTTTTATTTATAAATGTCGAATTCATCGTGTGATAAAGATTCATCGTTTTTTGTACTCTATTGGTAATTTCGACTTCCTGCGTTCCATTTTCTTCTATTTCTACTCCCAAGTATTTATATCTTCTAACTTGCTCAATTTTTATTCCATCTAATTGTATTTTCAAATGTTTTTGTTGCGGTCCTATAACCATAACTTTGGTTTTGCTTTGATTAACTGTCATTCCAAATTCTTCAGATACCGTGCTCCATATTTCCATATTCTTTTGTAAATCCTTCTCTTTCCCTGCCATAATTATTAAATCATCTGCAAAAGCTGCTTCTGATATATCCACTCTTCCTAAATGTCTGTATCCAACGTGTAGTTTTGCCATTTTGATTGACGATTTTTTAATTATTTCATCAATAAAAATTGTAAATAATAATGGACTTAGTCCCCCTCCTTGCCTTAATCCTTCTTGTGTTGAAAATGATTCTGATGCTTTATTTTTGTATATTACACAATTTCTATTATTTTTGTAAATGTTTTTGATTATGTCTATTATTTTGTAGTTTACCCCCCTTCCTTCTAGTACTTTCCATAACTTCTCCCTTGGTACTTTGTCAAAAGCTTTTTCCATATCTATAAATCCCATATATACCTCTTTTTCTTGTTGTGAGAACTTATCAATTATCTGTTTCACCGTAAATATGTGGTCTTGTATGCTTCGCCCTCTTCTAAATCCACTTTGCGATTCTTCGAGAGTATTTTCTATCAGTGGTCTTAGCTTACTGTCTATAATATTCTCGTAGACTTTCATAGCTGTACTAAGTAGATTTATTCCTCTATAATTATTGCAGTCTTTTCTATCCCCCTTTTTATATATTGGAACTATTAAGGCTGTCTTCCAATCTTCTGGAATCTGTTCTTCACTCCAAGCAGTGTTGTATATTTTCAATAATATTTTTGTTCCTGTTTCCCCTAAATTCTTGAACATTTCTGATGTTAATTTATCAATTCCTGGAGATTTTCCATTTTTCAATACATCTATTATTTTCTGTAATTCTTTTAGTGTTACAATGTCTTTATTTTCTATTATTGCATCCTTTTTTTTGTTAATGTCCTGAACTTTGTTGTCTGCTCCTAGTAATTCCTCAAAATACTCTTTCCATCTATCAATTACTTCGTTTTCATTTCTTAGTATATCTCCTTTTTTATTTTTTATCCAGGTTATTTCTTGTGTTTTTTCCTTTCTTAATGACTTCAATGTTTTGTAAAACAGTTTTTGATTTGATTTACTATTGCTTTCCATTTTTTCGCCAAATTCTTTCCACTGATTTCTTTTAGCTACTGCTACCATCTCTTTTACATTTTTCCTCTTCTCTTTGTACATTTCATAGTTTTCCGTTGTTTTGTTATTTATATACATTTTCCACGCTTCTTTTTTTAATTTTACTTTTATTTTAATTTCGTCCGTCCACCAAGCTGTTTGTTTTTTCTTATTAGTTTTCTTGCTACAACCACATATTTCTTTAGCGGTTTCCAATACGGTTTTTTTGAAATAATCCCACATTTCTTCTAAATTACCATTTTTCATTATATCACAATTATTTAAGAACTTTCCTGATAATGCTATTTTGTATTTTTCTGCCATATCTTTGTTTTGTAGTTTGTATGATCTGACCGATTCATATTCTATTGTTTTTTCTAATTTTTGTCTATTATGGTTCGTAATTTCTACTTGTTCTCTTATTTTTGTTACAAGTAAATAGTGGTCACTTCCTATTTCCGGTCCTCTTCTAACTTTGGTATCCAATACTTCCTTTCTATTTCTCTTTTCCACTAATATATAATCTATTATTGACCTTTCATTTCTGCTTTCCATCACACGTGTATATTTATGTATGTCTTTATGTTGGAAAAATGTATTAGTTACAATAAAATTGTGTAATATGCAAAAATCCAGCAGCCGTTCTCCATTATTATTCCTAAATGTTTCACCATGTTTTCCTATTACTGCTCTATAAATGTCATCTTTTGTTCCCACTCTGCTATTCAAATCTCCAAGTATAATTATTTTTCCTTTTGCATTTTCTGTAGCCATAGTTAGATCTTCCCAAAACCTATCTTTATTTCCTACTGTATCGTCTTCATTTGGTCCATATACAATTATGATAGTTTTTGTGTTCATATTTTTATCTTTCATTTCCATCACCAATAATCTTTCCGACCATCCCCTCCATCCAGTAATTTGTTCTTCTAAGTTTCTATGTATTATGCATGCAACTCCTGCTGCCGCTCTTTTCTCATTTTCAATACCACTATATATGAGTATATGGCCATTATCCATTTTCACTATCCCCTGTCCTTTTTTTTTGTCTCTGTTATAGCTAGTATTCTCAAGTTTGTATTTTCAAACTCTTCTTCTAATTCTTTTTCTTTTCCTAAAATACTTCTTACATTCCATGTTCCAATTCTCCACATTTCCTTTGCTGATTTTACTTTATTCGTATCCAATTCCGTTGCTGTGTCTTTTTCTCTGTTACCATGAATATCTGTTTCTTTATTTAGTTTTTTGAATGTATTTTTTCCAGTATTCTCATTCTATTTGTTTCTTTATCCCATCTCCATTCTTGCCCATTTACCGTTACCTTATTGTATCCCGTTTTTACGTCTTTTCCCTTTTGACTTTCTAATTTTGCAAACATCCTTATCTCTTTTTGTTTTTCTCTTTCCTTCTTGGTCATATCATTATTTATAAAAACTCTTTCTTCTTTCCTCTCCTTTAATTTAGCTTTATTTGCCATAATTTTTTCTTTATCAGCTTCTTTTTGACATTCCACTATACACATTTTCTCCCCTATCTTGTTAACTGCTTTAGGATCGATATTTATTTTTAGTTGTTGACTCAAAAAGTTTCTGACATTTTCTACCAATTTCGACGGCTCATTAGTATCAAGTTTTAATCCATTTATCATCACATTATTCTTTCTTCTTTCTTTATCTATAATTTCCATTGTTTTTTTAATCTCTTCCATCTCTGTTTTCATTTCTGCATTTTCTTTTTTAATTGCTTGGTTTTCTTTTCTCAATACTTCGTTTTCAACTTTCAACTTTAATATTTCCTCATTAAACAGAGCCTGTTGATCTTTGGTTTCTTTGATCTCGTTTTTAATCAGTTGTTGTTCCCATTTCATATCCTTTTGATCTGCAGACATTTCCTTCATTAACGCTATGATTTGATCTAACTTTTCATCTTTTTTACTTTTAGTTGGGGTTCTGCTAGTCCTCTTGTTAACTTCAAATACACCATCCATTTTTCTTTTCTTTGAATCTTCTGTAGAATAATCATCACTATCCATTTTGTTTATATTTTGTATTCAATTACTATTTAATTATATTATTTTCGTGGTAGCGTAAGACCAAGATACCCAGATCTACTCTTCGGAGATACTTGATCTATCCAGCCACTTATTATATATATCTAATTTCTTTCTTTATTTTGTCCTTTATTTTTTAAATTTGACAACGTCGCAAATTATATTGTTTTGGACTCGCCTTAAATCAATTGCTTTTAATTTTAATAACCTAACACTAACCTATTTATTTAATTGTTTTCACAAAATCTAACGTTTTTTTTGTTTTTTTTCTTTTGTAGCACTACGTACTTTACCTTTTGTTGATACAATTCAAATTCTATTTGATTAATTTTCGCTGCTCTTTCCGATATATCGAAATAAATGCAGGCGAATTTTATAAACACTTTATGGTTGGTCGCTTCCATATAGATATGGTATAGTGTCCCAGGATATAAGAGGTGATATAGCTGGATGGCATATTGATAAATAAATTGCTGATTGGGTGCCTGTGTGAACGTTGACTCTTGTAGGTCTACCATCGTTTAAAATATTAAGATTTATATGTGTTAAGGATATTTTAGAATATTTTGCCTTTTTCGTTAAATCCAGTTGATCCCCAAATAGGATTGAGGCTGTTAAAATCACCTAGTAAAATTAAGGGGACGGAACTTGCGACCAAATGTTAGTGATTTTTATGGGGTGATTGCTTGATCAGGGGGGATGTCAATATTGCAGATCAGGAATTTTAATAGAAACCACTACAGCTTCTAAGTTTGTATATAGTATTATATTGTGTGCGTGTATGAATTATTGACATAGATAGCTACGCCTCCGCTCGCCTTTTCTACGTTGTTTCTGTTTTTGTAAAAACATGAGTAGTTGCTGAAGTTGGTTTCTTGAAGGCAAATACAGTGGACCCCCGGTAATCCGGCACTCCATGTAATCCGACATGTCTTTTATGTATTATTGAATATTTTTTTGACAATCTTCGCTAATGGAGATATGTAATGCATGATTGAGCAGGTTAGAATCTTATCATTGGACCTGTAATTTGTCGGATTACAAGGTACTATTTTGTAAAAAATTCCGGACTATAGGGGGGTCTCAGGCAGTACTCTATAATCCGACAAATTCGATAGTTCGACACTGCCCTGCAAAACGTTTGTCGGATTACCGGGGATCCACTGTAATTGATGGTGAGGCTTCTTTTATAAGTATTTTCAGCATTTCAAAATGGGTATAGAACCCATTTATGTTCCATTGCCATACGTTGAAAGTTATATTATGTAAGTTCATTAAGTGATTCCTGGGATGTGGTAAGAGAAATGTCGGATTCGACATCTCTATCATCTGATTTTAAGAGCCTAAGTTATTTCATAATTTTTTTCTTCGTTTTAGTACATTTTGGTCTTCATTTGTCGGTCGAAGGTGAATGCGTGTATTTTATTCAAGAGTTTTAGCAATAGTTTTAGTGTATCAGAGGTATAATATTTTGCTGTCTTGAGAGGATCGGGTGATCCTTCTACGTTTTCGAATAAGTCGACAGCTTGTTTGAAGGATATTATTTGTGTTTCGTTGTCAAATAATTGTTTGATAGGTGCCATTTGGATTTCCAGTGTAATGGTTGATTTAAAGGTGGACTTCGGTTTTTTGGGTTTTGCTTCTGGTTTACTGAAGCTTGTATAAGATGTTGTACTATCTGAAGGAGGTGTTATAATTTCGGTTATATTTCTCTTCGCTGTTCCTATATTTGTTAGGTTTTCAAAATCAGTACTCGTCGAGGGTGACGTTTGTGGATTTTTTTATGTTTGTTCTATGGATCTCTCGTTATTGTGTGTTTTAACAGACTGGGTGTTATTTGAATTTTGGAATGAAACCGGTTGTTGAGGAGTGTGAGTTATAATTGGATTCAATTTTGTTGTGGTTTTTGCAATTGCCTTTTCAATGGATAAATGTGGAGTATTTGTAAGATGGGAGTGGTAACTGAGACTGATGTATTTGTTGGGGGATCAAGGTTTTGTTTACTTTCTAAGTTTAGAATAGATTGACTGCATGGAGGTGTTATATTTGATGGGAAAGTGGTGTTTGTAGGTGGCGATGGTAAAATTGCAGTGCAGTTGTTAGATAAATGTCCATCTTGTTTGCAATTGTAACACATGTTATATTTAGCGAGAAAACTGCGATATGTGAAAGCCTCAAAAGTTATCAAAATTGAATCTGGTAGCGGTGTTGAGGGAGATGCAATATATACTTGCCTCCTGAAACTAAATATATGTTTATAATTTGGGTTGGTTGTGCCTATTTTTAAACAGGAGATCGTAGAAGGCAGCTTAAAGCCGAGATGTTCAAGTTCCTTCTGTAATATTTCATGTGGACTGGTGGGACATACATTAGATAAAAGAAGTCTTTCACTTGGAGTGTTAAGTATGCGTGCTTGTATTTCTTCGTTAGGTATATATTTCTACGACATTTATGTTTGATGATAAAATCGTCTATAATTTATTTGCTTGAGAGATGATTCGATTGTTTGAGATTCTAGATGTGAACAGTATATTTTTTGGATTTATTGTGGAGCCAATAGCCATATGATTTTCTTCTAACTTAACATTGTTTAGAGAACTTTTAGATGGGAAGTTAGGTACGGTAGGTTGTTGTGGCTTGCTGGCTACTTTACAGTAGGAAGCTTGAGACGAAGGTGGAAATTGGGGTAAAACTTGTTGTGGAGTTATAATTGAATGTTGAGTTAAAGAGCGTGTTGAGTCAAAAGTGATCGGTCAATATTGTTGTCGCTTGCTATAATATTATCGAATTCCATATTTCGTCAGAATTTGTTTAGCCTGAGTACGTCACAGACTCGACTGATAAGGCTGGTAAAATTGGTATGCTACCGATTTGATTGTAGTTGAACAAACGTTTACGTTGAAAAGTAGAGAAAAACGACAAAATTTGGCTTACTTTGATAGTCGGTGGTATTCACTATTTAATTATGAGCACTTGTGTATTGATTTGGTAATGTATATTTGCGTTTATCTGCTGATTTTAAAGCACTTGTGTAGTTCTCGATCAGAGCCGGACTCTCTATTGAGAAATAATTAAATAAAATGCATGTACAAAGATAAATTCGGTTTGCCCGTGAGTAAACTCACCTAATTTATGAAACAGCAATCACAACCACAAAATGTACAATAATTACAAATCGCTTAGGTAACCAAGTATTATTACAGTTTCTTCTTAGTTGAACGGTCACTGTTTTTGAAAAATATTTTTCAAAACTTTGTTGTAAAGCGTTGGAATAATATATTTGTTCTTCGATATTTATAACCAATTTTAAATAAAAAAAATCATATTTACTCGATAAAGCACTAGGTTAAAATGAAAACGAAATATTCTTTCTAACGCTGATGCGATCGATACAGTTATTGTGCTAACATAAACAAATACCAAGAGCTGACCCTTTTTTGTTTAGTCTATCGTGTGATTTATATTTCTCTTCAGAATCAGGTACCTATTTAATTTTATGAAAAAAGGTTTGTTTTAAGAAAAATTCTTACAAAAGTTAGATCTCCACACTTAGAAACACTTGTAAATAAAATGCATGGAAAAACATTAACTGCAGAAAAATGGCAGTTTATATTGAATTTGTTAAATTATTTCATCCAGAGGAATGAGAAGATAGACGGCACGGAGTGTGAGAGTGGGGGACAGCTGCATCGTGCAACTCCGATATTATTTGTAATCAATTCAAAGATATTTATCTAGTTGAATATGTAGATGAATTTTATATGCTGCATCATTCGTTTTGTGTTTGATAGCTAGATAATCATTATGTGTACGTAAAAAACTACCACCAAAGAAAGGTTTGATAAATATATGGGGACTTCAATGTTGGATTAGGAAAATGAAACATGTTGTTGGTTGAAGGATTGAAAACAGACTGACTTTTAATTATGAAATGAACAAAGAAGTTACATGTTCAATCATAGAAAAGAAAGCTGCTATAACAGATGGCACACAATGTATTAAATTTTTTTTATTTTGATAATAACACCCCCATTTCATCAAAATAAAAGACACCTTTAACAGAACATTTTAAAACCCAGTTCACTTCTAAATTTGGCATGTTTTACATTTTGTAACCCTTTTGTTAAAACATCTGCCGGCATTTCGGATGTTGGAAGATAATCTAATTTAATACAATTGTTAGCAACTAGGCACTTCTCTTACAAAATGATGCCTAACATCAATATGCTTAGAACGTTCAGGGAAAATTGGGTTGGCTGCTAATTTCTGAGCACTTTGATTATCATTAAATATATTTATGCAGTCCAATTTTCCAGTAAGTTCAAAAAATAGGTTGCGGAGATATATAGCTTCTTTTGCTGCATCGCTTAGGACTATGTATTCCGCCTCCATACTGGACAGAGCTACCGTTTTTTGTTTATTACTCTTCCAGGAAATAGCTCCACCTGAAAGTTTAAACACAAAACCTGTATATGATTTTCTATCTAAACATTGTTTAGCCTCTCCAAGGTCCTTCATTTTAAAATTTGAACGTAACCGCTGTTTTAAAAGATCAGTATTATCTAAACCATTTGAGAAAATAAAGAAATCGTCAACGTACAGGGACAACTAACAGTAAGTAGATTATTTATTTTCTCAATATATAATCAAGGTTCATACTTTGACTTTACATAATCTAATCCAAGTAACACATCATCTACTCTCTGATACCATGCACGAGATGATTGCTTGAGACCGTAAACAGGTTTTTTAAGTTTGCATACTTTATTTTCTAAACCTTTTATGACAAAACCTTTTGACGCATATAAACATTTTTATCTGAGAAACCATTTAAGAAGGCCGATTTAACATCAAAATTACTAATTTTTAAATTCAATTTTACAGCTAATGATATGAGCAATCTAAGCGTTGAAAACCTTAGCACTGGTGCAAAGGTCTCCCGATAATCAATACCTTCTTCCTGCGCGTATCCCTTAGCCACTAAACGAGCACGATAATTAATACTATTCTCACTGTTACAGTTAGTTTTATACACCCACTTGCATTCAACTAATGTTGCATTATTAGGGAGATCAGGGGGTCCCATATGTCGTTTCCTTTGAAAGAGACCATCTCATCAAACATAGCTGCACGCCACTTATCTGCATCAGGCCGTGCTAATGCTTCCAATACACTTGTTGGGACACTTTTTAAATTAAGTTGACTATCATCGAAGCACATATATGTGACATGACTGTCAAACTTTTTCAAGATTATTTGTCTCTCTGATCTTCTAGGGACATCGGACTCTTCATATGCTGCAACAAACTCTTCGTCACTTTTAGAGTTGTCTGTATCAATATCATCATGATACTGTCCAAAGATATCAGTAACATTTTCTTGGTTATGTTTAAGATCACTTTCTGTTTCCTTCATTCTTCAGGTTTGTTATCCCCTACTGAGTCTGTATTTTCTATTTTATTTGAGCTGCTGATTGTGATTTCAAAATTTTTAGCATTTTTTTCATTCACCACATCACTGCTTGTTGACACCGTATTATTAATGGGATTGTATACTCTGTATCCTTTGATATTTTCACTGAATCCGACTAAAATCATTTTTACTGCCTTTTTATCCCACTTGTGTCTTTTTTCTCTAGGGACATATACCATAACCTCACTACCAAATATTCTAATATGATTGACGTTGGGTTTCTTATTATTCCACAGCTAATAGGGAGTTTTCTTCTTCAAGCCTTTGGCAATACAACGGTTCCTTAAATAGACAGCAGTGTTCACTGCTTCTGCCCAAAAGCGTTTTTCCAAATTAGCCTCAAACAATAAGCATCGATCTTTCTCCACAATAGTAGTATTCATTCGTGCGCACATACATTCTATTGTGGTGAAAAGGGATTGGTTTTTTGGTGTAGGTACAATACCATGACTTTTAAGAAATTTTTCAAATGAGTCACCAATTCCCCCCCATTATCAGTTCTCAAAGTTTTACTTTTGCTACCTAGATGATTTTCTGTGAAATTTTTAAATTCCTTAAAAAAATCCAATGTTTCATCTTTGGTTGTTAAGAAATAAACAAAAGACATCTGACTGAAGTCATCTTCTAACACTAAGAAATATCTTGAGCCACCGATTGATTTTTCTTCCATGGGCCCACACAGATCAGCATGGATAACTTCCAGACAGGAAGTAGCTCTGTTACAATTTGATTCAAATGGTAACCTAGATTGTTTACCCTCACAGCAAACTTTACATGTCTCAGGATTACTCAATCTGCCATTATCATTATAGTTGATGTGAGCAAATCTAGGGTGCCAAACGTCTGTTGTTATATCAGGGACAAATAAAACATCTTTTATTGCTATTTCATGCATTTGATCATCTATAATGGTGTTTATATCGTTTCCTGAACCCAATATCGGTATTTTTGTTTTTTCAGCAATAGTAATGTCCTTCAAACCTTGTCTAATTTCTTGAAAAACATTCAACCAGTCTTTTCTTGCAGTAATATGAAAACTAGCTCCTGAATCAACATGCCAGTCACTTGGATTAAACTGTCCATTCATAAACACAGCTCTAAAAGCATTAGTATTATGATTACTTTGTTTATTTACATTAATTGTTTCCTTTTTATTAGTACCCGACAAAACATTATAATTAGGGCACTTGTTCATATGGTGACCGATTTGTTTGCATTTGAAACAGATGACTGTTGAAGTTTTGATTTTGACAGTTTTAGAATTTGTGCTGCAATCTCGGCGATAATTATAAAACTTTTGCTTGGCCACGAACGCGCTACCCGATTTTCCGCTACTGCCACTGACATCACTCTGCATATCAGATAGTTTTGTTTTGATAGAATCACTGGTGATTGCGATACCGCAGTGTTCAATCGCCATGATCATGGGAGCATACTTTTCTGACAATCCCTCCAAAAGTAGCGACCCCACCCAATTATTGTCAATTGAAAAACTCGTTCGTCTTAATTTTTGAGCCGTTTCAATAACTTGAGTCACGTATGAACTCATGGAATCACAATTGTCAAGTCTCAAAGATATTAACGCCCGCAACAGATAAATTTTTCGTGTAAATCCAGAATCGTCGTACATCGATCGAAGTTTATCCCATAACTCTTTGGCCGTCTTTGCTTCTTTTACGTGAACAAATAATGAGGCATCTAGCGTTAACACTAACTTGGCTTTGCCTTTTGCAATTTTGTCCGTATTTGTCTCTGAGCCATCAATACACTCACTAACCCTTCCAAGACTAGAAAATTTTCAACAGCGAAGGACCAGTCGTTATAATTTTCTCTGCCTAAGAGTTTCGGCACACTGGACATATAACTAACAGCCATTTCAATACTTATTCAACTTCACCAACACAAACAATTTACTAAAAAAAAACTTTTTTATTTACTATAAGCTGTTGGATTAGGAAAATAAAACATGTGGTTGGTTGAAGGATTGAAAACAGACTGACTTTTAATGATGAAATGAACAAAGAAGTTACATGTTTAATTATAGAAAAGAAAGCTGCATAGTTTGTTTGGCATTTCACCTAAGCTATAACAGATGGCGCATAATGTATTAAATTTTTTTAATTTTGATAATAAAAAACAAGACTTCACACTATCAATTTCAATGGTTTGGAAGCGCTTTACTGAGTATAGTCTACGTTTATAAAAATAGACTCTTACATTTTTCATACTAGTTGTAATATTTACAACGGAGATGTAAGAAAACAATAATGCAAACTAATACATATATTTAATAAAAGTAAAAATTCGAAAAGCACAAAAAAAACCTCAAATATATGAACCTACTAAGCTACAGAATTCCGTGAATCGTTTTTGTTATATTTTAATTAAAAAAATGCATTATTCTAAGTAGGCGGCTATCAATTCACTTCTAATTCATGTAAATATTTGTTGTATGTTTGCAGTGCGTCATAAAATTGTGCATATCTCTTGAACCATTAATTTTATCGAGAGGTCCCATGTAAATCTGTTTATAACGCCAGCAAGTGTGCATTTATAAACGGTAAAATTTTTATTCATTTCCAATGAGTTGATTAATGATTATAAATGAAAAACAGAATTTAAAATCCAACTGTAGAGGCCAATAGTTCGTTAACGAAGGTAGTAAGGCACACATTTTATATGATGTCTATTATTATTTTAGTCCCTTTATCATCTCCCAAGTTTATAATTTCTAAATTTCTAGTGTGACTGTAATGTCCATCTACTACAAGCAACACAGGTAACTCCTCAGTTGGCTTTACAAACTGGAGAAAATGTTTGAACCATTCGGTGAATAAATTTTGCTGGATCCAGCCACTTGGATGTACTGCATAAATTCTTCCAGGTGGTGCTCCGCGCATAAGCTGATCGTTTCTATTTTTTCTCGGGAAGACCAACATTGGGGGAACAAATTGCCCTCCTGCACTCATTGATGCAACCATAGTCACAAGCGAACCTCTCTCAGCCGATGTAATGGCAGCAATCTGACGTTTTCCCTTTCGGCCAATGACTTTAGGAATTCTTGATGGTACAACGGAAAGACCAGTTTCGTCTACGTTATATATTTGATGCGGATCATAGTTATGTTTTTCATATTGTACCTCAAGGTTATCGAAAAATATTTTGATATTTTCCTTGTTGAATCCCAAAGCCCTTGCAAAAGAGGTTCCAGTTGGTCTTCGGGGGGACAGTACATTTTTATGTCTTCTTAAAAAAGCGTCTAACCAGGTACGACCAGCTATACCATTTTTAAAAGGATTTTTGATTTTATTTTTAATAGCCAGTGTGTATGCCATTCTACACAGATCTTTTCTGGTTAAACCATAAAACTGAGACTCCATTTTGAGAATATATTCAACCAATTCTACTTCTATGGCGTATCCAAGAACTGGTTTTCGTCCCAATTTAGAATTTATAATATTAGCAATTGGAAAATCGTTGGTTTTGACTTTTTTTACCATTCTCTGTAAAGTCGTTCTTGGCACCTGGAAACTTTTGGAGGCACGTTTTAATCCCATGTTTCCCTGCTCTACAGCACGTACAGCTTTCTTCATGTCATCCTGGTTCCATTTTTTTCGCAGATTTTGACAAATAAATTTTCTATTTTTGGCAGACATTGTTAACCTGTAAAAAATAGATGGCTTAATTATTACGTTCTGAATATGGGCCCCTGGCCCATATTTAACTCACACTAGGGGCCCATATTTCAAACTGTTTACATTCATAAAAAATATTAAATTATGATGTTTGTAAATATTTTTTTGTTCATAATCTACGCTAGAATCTCTTTTTCGTCCTTTCTTCTGTCAGACTGATATATATCAGTTCCTAAATAATATCAAAAAACACAAATATCACTCAGTATAAACTTACCCAATAAAATTCTGTCCGAGGTCAAGAACAAAAGCACCACACCATTCAACATCAACAAGTGTACTGACCGCGGCATCTATAATATAGCGTAGGAGAGGTGCCCTATAGCACATTTTGACATTTTTCTAATAGATGACGCTACCGGTTTCACAGATAGTTTGGGGGCCCATATTAAATGCATGGCCCATATTCGGACCACTTCCTCTACGTAAAATGTCATTTTTTGTATAGGTCGTCGAAAAAAGTACTTTTCATTATTTATAAATGTCTAATTACAACATCATTTTCAGGTATACAATATTATTATAAAATTGTTAGAATTATGCGATCGATTTTGTTTGGTGGCGAGCATTTGGGATTCAGAACTATCCGACATAGAATTGGAAGAATTAGAAATGTTCCAAAGTCAAAGCGATACAGTCGTAGAATCATTGTTATTTATACTACAAAGACTTCACGAAAAAGCCTGTGGACAACATATATTACAGCTGCTGTCACAACTTGATTTTAACCGATATTTTAGTAAAAATAAAACAGATTTCAACTATAGCCTAAAATAACTTTTATGTTAATAAAAAGTGTAACATTTATGAATAAAGTAATTGTTTATTGTTCGTATTGCGATGTTTCTTTTAATTTACCTTTTTAAACATGTCACTCAGTACATGAGTTTATTGGTAATAAAATGGTGACAAAAAGTACATAAACAAATTAAAGTGAAGGAATTGTTTGGCTGTTAGCTTTACCACTCGTTTGTAAACAAATTCGGAAAGTGTCTTTTCCGCACAAGAAAGCATGTCCGAAAAGTATCACTTTCTGCACTAGTTAGGAAAACAACTATTCCACATACATAGTTTTTCAAACTTCATAAACCAATTTTAAATGGATGCGAGGTATTTTCAGCGTCGGCTAGCCCATCGTACTGCTCGAATTTACAGTATGCAAAACATAAGGCTTCATTCCCGCTCTTTGTGTTTCTCATTAAATATATCAGTTGCGCTTGTGTTTGTACTATTGGTCGATATGGGCGCTTTACACTATATATATAACTGAGTCTCCACGCACCAACTTCATAAAAAAAATAACTTAATTACTTTTATTTCCTGAATTCGGGGTGGGTACTGACCACCCCGACGAGCCGCCACTGTACGCGACCTCTAAACGCTTCCCGCTATCGATTTTGGTTAAACCTGGTTGAACCAACTACTGTGCGCAGTACAGTACAGAATAATACAAATTTTATCTAAAGATGGTATGCTCGTTGACTATCTATACTCTGTATAACCATTCATTAATTCATAAATTTGGGTTGTGCTCATCAGCCCAGGCACTTAAACTGAATCTTTGTACCATTTCCCATGTTATCTACTTCCATTCCAGAAGCCTCGTGTCTTCTATAAAGGTCACTAGTTTGACTGGAGGGATTTTCAGTAGTTGTGATGGTTGTATAACTTCCTCTCCAAAGTGCTTCCGTCTAAGTTCTTGTAAGTCCTCGCAGAAGCAGAGCATGTGAGCAGGTGTTTCATCATCAAGTTCACATTTTCTGCACGTTCACTAACTTTGCCCATATTGTACAGATGTTTCCTCAATGTGCAGTGTCCAGTCACCAGGTCGGTAACTGCCTTCAAATGTCTCTTACCTAGTTTCAGTAGCCTGGTTGAGAGCTCCTTGTCTACCTTGTTCAGTAAACTCTTTGTATGAAGGTGCCCTTGTGTCACCCTCCATTTGAATTGGTGTTCCCTATCTAGCCAGTTCCCGATTTCCCCTCTTATGCAATCTTTTGTGATTCCACAAAACGGTTCCGGACCTATGAAGTATCCTTTAGAGCCTTCTTTAGCTAACTGGTCCGCCATTTCATTACCTGCAATCCCCTCATGTGCCGGCACCCATATTAGACACACTTTTTTGTCTCTTGCCAGCCTGTTGAGGGATTCTTTGCAGTTTCTCACCAGTCTAGACCTAGTTGTAGGATTACTGATAGCCTTAAACAGAGCCTGGCTGTCAATGAATATTTCAATTTTTCGTCCGTTATATCCTCTTCTGATGTTTTCATCAATACAGGCTATAGCGGCAATCGTCTCTGCTTGAAACACAGTCGTATATCGACCAAGGCTAAAGAACTCTTTCTAGGTCCTTTTATACAAGCCCCAGTGCCATGGTTTGTTTTGGAGCCATCGGTGAACCAGATGATTTATCCAGAATTACCTGGGTGCATGACCTGTTCCCTAGATGGGATGATGATATTCACTCGCTCAGTGAATATTTCTCTGGTGTCATGCTACCAAAACTCATGTGAAATATGGGTTCGTCTAGTAATGTCCCAGTTGTATCAGCGTGTCCTTCTCGAACATTGTTCGGGGACCATAAGTTTCCCGATTTCAGCCTAAGAATTGCCATCATTGCCTCCGCCCGTTTAAAAAGTTTTAGAGGAGGAAGTCCAATAAGGGCTTCAATTGATGCCGTCCCCGTGCTGTTCATTGCCCCGGTAATACCAAGAAGCGCTTGTCTTTGGATTGCAGTTAACATATTAACTGCAGAGGACACTTCTGTTCTCCTCCACCAGACTATTGTTCCATAGGTGATCGTTGGCCTTATCACAGTTGTGTAGAGCCAGTGAACCACCTCAGGTCTTATTCCCCAGGTTTTGCCCATAACACTTCTGCATTGCCAGAAAAGCCTAGTCGCCCTGTTAGTAATTTTTCCAGGTGTGCCTTCCAATTCAGTTTGGAATCAACGGTCACTCCCAGATATTTGACTTCTTTGGATATTTCTAGTTCTTCTCCGAACAACAGTACTCTACCCTGCGGGAGGACTCTTCTATTCGTAAAAGCAACTAGTTTTTTTCTTGGATTAACTGAAAGGTCCTCTGTAAGGCACCATTCCTCCACAATTCGCAGTGCTTCCTGTAGGACATTCATAACCACCTCCGGGAATTTCCCATTGGTGACTATTGTAATAAATGCTACTTCGTTACTACACTAAGCTTTTATTAAAAGTAATGATTATAATTTTTAAATATAAATCTTTATGAAAACGCTCTGTCACCTCGCGGTTGACATGTGTTGTGTCATGTCTATTGTTCCGACTGTCGGTACGGTATCTGTATACCTCACATCTCCCTTTCTAATGACAGAGCGTTTTCATAAAGATTTATATTCACAAATTATAATCATTACTTTTAATAAAAGCTTAGTGTAGTAACGAAGTAGCTTTTATTACATGGCGCAGACAGTAATCAGTGAATCACGTAAATACAATTTAATAATAATTTCAAAATAAACAACAATTACAAGAAGCATGGGAGACAGTAGAGGAATTGCACCAATGTCCATGGATGGTAGCGTCCCGGAAAACTGGAAGTTATGGAGATCCAGGTTTGAGAATTATCTGATAGCCAGTGAAGTTATTAAAAAGCAGGAGGCTACCCAATGTGCGCAGCTCCTACACTACATAGGAGAAGAGGGGTTTAAAATCTACTCAACATTCAAGTTCGAAGAAGATGAGAAAAACAAATTGCAAAAATTGATAGATAAATTTGAAGCCCACTTTCTTCCAAAGGAAAATGTTACTTACTAACGCTATAAATTCTTTTCTTGTAAACAACAATCAGGACAGGCCCTTGATCAGTATGTAACTGAAATTAAAAAGCTATCTAGCAAGTGCAAATTGGGTGAATTGCAAGACGAATTGACAAAAACTGTGTTGATTTGTGGGGTGGCAAATGCAACACTCCGTGAAAGGTTATTACAGGATGACAATCTAACACTTCAGCAAGCAGTTGAGTTATGTGTTATAATTGAAACATCTAAGGAAAGAAGTGCAGCAATGGGTAACAATTTGCTTGATGTAGATGCCCTAAATAAGAATAAATCCTGGAGTACACAAAAAATGACTAATGTAGCAAACAAGAAAATTAACTCGTGCAGAAAGTGTGGTAAGTCTCACGTTATTAACAAATGCCCAGCCTTTGGGAGAAAGTGCAACTTCTGCAACATCGCCAATCATTTTGAGAGTGTATGCAGAAAGAAGAAAAATAGTAAGAAGATAAATGAACTAAGACAAGAAGAAACTGTTAATGTTATAAATGAAGACTCAGATTTTTTATTCATAGGTTCAGTAGAGATAAATTCAGTTAATAAAGATGAGTGGTATACACAGCTTCAAATAAATAATAAAATAGTTAAATTCAAAATAGACACTGGAGCTATGGCTAATGTATTACCATTATCCTTGTTTAAGAATTTAGAACTACCATATTCTGATTTAGAGAAAACGGATATTAAACTTAAATCATACACAGGAAATTCATTAGATGTTCTAGGTAAGTGCACACTGCCTTGTTTTAAAAATAATACTAAACATAACATTGAGTTTTTTGTAGTAAATTCTAACTCAGTTCCTGTGTTGGGATTAAATTCATCAATTAATTTAAATTTAATAAAAAGAATTCAAGTAGTTGAGTCAAATGAGAGCAACTACAAAAATTTATTAAGCTCCTATGGTGAGGTATTTTCAGGTATAGGTTGTGTTAATAAACCGTATCATATAGAATTGGAAAAAAATGCTAAACCAGTAGTGCAGCCTATTAGAAAGGTAGCTTTACCCTTGAGAGAAAAACTTAAAGAAAGTCTAGATGAACTAGTAAAACAAAAAATTATTGAAAAGGTGGAAGGTACCTCCGATTGGGTTAATGCGTTGGTAATTGTTAAAAAACAAAAAGATAAAATACGTATTTGTTTAGACCCAAAAGATTTAAATAAAGCAATCAAGAGAGAATTTTGTAAAATTCCCACATTTGAAGAAATCACTAGTGAGTTGGCAGGATCAGTTCTTTTTAGTACGCTTGATGCTACTAGTGGATTTCACATGATCCCGTTAGATGCAGAAAGTTCAAATATTTGCACCTTTGGTACACCATTTGGAAGGTACAAATACTTAAGACTTCCGTATGGAATCAAATCAGCACCTGAGGTATTCCAAAAAAGGTTTGGTGATATGTTCAATGGAGAAGGGGTAAGAACTTACATTGATGATATCATTGTTTGGGGCAAGACTCCAGAGGAGCATGATAGAAGGTTGAAACATGTTTTAGATATTGCAAAGGCCAATAATGTCAAATTCAATCTCAATAAATGTAAATTTGGAAAGAAACAAATAAATTACATGGGTCATGTTATTTCATCACAAGGGGTACAACCAGATAATTCTAAAATTAAGGCTATTTCTGAAATGCCCAGACCTACCTGTAAGCAGGATGTGCAGCGCATACTTGGTATGTTAACATATATTAGCAAATTCATTGAAAATTTCTCAGATAAAACGGCTCCTTTGAGGGATAAAAGGGATGTGGAATTTGTTTGGTTACAACAGCATGAAGAAGCTTTTAATAATTTCAAAAAACTTCTTACTAGCCAGCCAGTTTTACAATTTTTCGACATAAATAAAGAAACTGTTGTTTCAGTTGATTCTTCTCAGGCCGGATTAGGAGCTGTTCTTATACAAAATAATCTTCCGTGTGCTTATGCGTCACGAGCGTTAACAGAGACACAAACTCGCTATGCACAAATTGAAAAAGAATTGTTCGCAATATGTTTTGGTTTAGATAAATTCTACCAGTATGTTCTTGGCAAAAAAGTAGTCGTTGAAACTGATCACCTACCATTGGTCGCGATTTTTAAGAAACCATTGAATAAATGCCCCGCGAGGTTACAACGTATGTTGCTACACTTACAGAAATTTGATATAGATCTTCGGTACAAAAGAGGAAAATATCTTTATTTAGCTGATGGTTTGTCTAGAGCATATCTTAACGAATATTCTTGTAGTGAATTGGACGAGGATATTGAGTGTCATGTTTGTCTAGTAAATTTGGAATTAAATGCTACTCCTGAAAAAATTAATCAGTTTAAAATTGAAACAGAGAAAGATCATGTTCTTAAAAACCTAAAGAATGTAATAATTAATGGATGGCCAAATTCAAATAAAAAATTGTCAGATGATATTAAAACCTATTTTCCGTACAAAAGTGAGTTAACTATAGTAGATAATCTTATTTTTAAAGGAAAGTGTTTGGTTGTTCCAAATTCACTAAGGAGTGAATTGACAAACCGTATTCATTATAGTCATTTAGGCGTTAATAAATGTGTCAAATTGGCTCAAGAGCATTTATTTTGGCCAGGCATGAGTAACCAAATTAGGCAGAAAATTTCTAATTGCCATGCATGCTTAACATTTGCAAATTCACAAAATAATGAACCTTTGAAACCACACGAAATTCCTAATATACCGTGGAGCAAAGTAGGTTGTGACATTTTTGAGATAAAAGGTAATAAATATCTACTTGTAATTGACTATTTCTCAAAATATGTAGAAATAACGGATCTAAAAAATAACACATCAAGTACAGCTATTATTAATAATTTAAAATCAATATTTGCAAGGCATGGTATACCTCTTGTGGTTATTTCTGATGGAGGCCCTCAGTTTTCATCGTTTGAATTCAAACACTTTACAGTGCAGTGGGAATTTTCGCACATAAAATCATCACCTACATATGCTCAGTCAAATGGAATGTCTGAACGACATATTCAAACCGCGAAAAAAATGTTAAAGAAAATTGCACTTGATAATAAAGACATTAATATGGCTTTACTAATCTATAGATCAACCCCAATATTTGAAAATATTTCACCAGCAGAAATACTCATGTCGAGAAAATTAAGATCAATTTTGCCACTAACTAATGATACATTGCAACCCAAAATAGCTCCAAGTTATAATGAAAGTGTTATTAAAGAAAGGCAGAGAGCACAAACCAAATATTATAATCGGAAAGGTTCTAGAAACTTAATTCCTATTCAAAGTGGTTCTACAGTTTATGTACAAACGAAACCAAATTCTATATGGACTTTTGGTACAATTTTAGAACGTGTAAGAAACAGGGTTTATAAAGTCCAATTAGAAAATGGTTCTGTTCTCTTTCGAAACAGAAAATTTCTGAAAATTGTAAATAAGGATAGTTTAGAAAACAACTCAACTCATGTTGGTAATTTTCCGATAGTTAATAGGAGTAAATGCTATATAAAGATGGATAATAATAATAGTGACGATAATTTAGGAGCTTCTTCAACTCAAAAAGGGGAGGATAGTGATAGTAGTGACTTAGATAATAGTTCCGAAAGTGTTCATTCTAAGGATGACATTGAAAATAACAGTTATTCAAGTAGAGACAATACTAATACTCCAGTAACCGATACAGTATCTGAACCTATTTCCTCAAATTCAGAATCTATGTTTCTAAATAGTAAAAAAGTAACTTCTTCTGGCAGAATTGTTAGAAAACCTAATAAGCTAAATTTGTAACTTTTCCATAATTTAGAAAGGGAGATGTGAGGTATACAGATACCGTACCGACAGTCGGAACAATAGACATAACACAACACATGTCAACCGCGAGGTGACAGAGCGTTTTCATAAAGATTTATATTCACAAATTATAATCATTACTTTTAATAAAAGCTTAGTGTAGTAACGAAGTAGCTTTTATTACAACTATCACTATGTCGTCCGCAAATCCCTGCGTCCATATGCCTTGATCATTCAACCTACAGATCAAGTCATCCACAACTAGGTTCCACAAAAGTGGTGAAAGTACTCCACCTTGAGGACATACTTTAGTTGTCCTAACGGTTATGTTTTATCATGCATATGTGCTGTTATTCTCCCATGCTCAAGCATGGATCCTATCCATTTGCATGTGGTACTGTTGATCCCTCTGTTTGTAAGGGATCTGTTAATTGATGACATCGATGTGTTGTCAAAAGCACCTTCGATGTCTAGAAATGCTGCAAGGGCTACTTCCTTATGATTCAGGCTCCTTCCGAGTCCTGAGAACAAATTATGCAGGGCAGCTTCACCTGATTTCCCTGCTTGATAAGCCCATTGTAGTCTATGTAGAGGGATGCTCTTAAGCGCTCCTTCTTGTAAGTACATTTGTACTTTTTCCATGGTTTTCACCATGAATGATGTCAGACTGATTGGTCGGTAGGATTTAGCCCGGGTGTACGTTTCTTTTCCTGGTTTAGGAATAAACACCACCTTTGTCTCTCTCCATGCAATTAGTATATACCCTAGAGCATGGCTGCTTCGAAGTATCTCTCCAGGACTTCTCTTTGGATTCTTTTATTTTTGTATTGTATGTACCTAGTTTATCCTTATACGCTTCCCAGATACCCGTTTTTTTCGCTTTGTTGAAAAAGCGTCTTGTTTCTTTCCTTAGCAATGTCAGCTCTTTATTCCACCAAATGGCTTGCCTAGAAGAGCGACTCTCCTTTATCGGACAGTTGTTATGATAAGAGGTCAGTGTACACTGTTGCAGCCATACGGCTGCTCCCTCTAAATCCTCAGCAGTTTTTGGTATGCCTGAGTGTGAACGGATTTTAGAAAGCAGGATACCCAGTCAGTGCTCTTAGGATCCCTGTATGTTCTAATAACCGATTTTTCTACGTTAATTTCATAGTATATTTGGGCATGATCAGATAAATGTGGTTCATCCGATACATGCCACTTGCGAATCATTTCCCTGACACGTAAAGTGCAAAGAGTTACAACTATCAATGATTCGCCCCTCGATGTTCTAAATGTAGGCGTATTACCCACATTCGCAATATTAAGTTTAGTAGTACATAGATAGTCAAATAGTTTCTTACCTCTGGTGTTGTTGTCTTTGCTGCCCCAACTGCTATGGTGTGCGTTGGTATTAGCGCCTACAATGACATCCAGATTATGTCTCCTTGAGTATTCCATCAGGTTCTCCATGTTAGTCCCCGGTAGTGCAAAATATAAGTTTCTAAACGGTAGGGACGGTCAAGCGGGATAGGTGGTTCTTCTGAAACGATGGGAAGATACAGAGACACTATTATTGTCTCTAGTACTACCCCATCTTTTTCGAGTATAATCTTTGCTGCCACCATGTCACCCGTGGATAGTTCCATAATCGGCATCAAGTTGTATTCGGATCTATAGCAAATACAAGTTCTTATTTTTGTACGATCAGTTCCCATTATCAGTCGCACTCCCCTAATATTAAGCCCCAGTATCTTATCTTTGTTTATCCAAGGTTCTTGAATTAGAATGATGTCTATGTTTTCAGCCACCACTCTTTGTTGTAAGACAGCGGTGGCTGACTTTTTGTGCTTCAAGTTAACTTGTAGCACCTTGAAGGTCCTTAGAGGTTGATACTACAGGTTCTCGATCAGTCCCTGTTTCCTCCTCGGTCGAGTTTTCCAGGGTTTTAAAACTGGCCCGCTGGAATAGATAGTACGGTCTCCATTGAGCCCGCACCAGTGCTTTCATGGACTCCTCGTCAATCCGAAGACTCACATGCAGTCCCCTGTCGGATGACTTGGAGCCGAGGATCAACCAGCGATCAACCTTCAGCCCAGGATTCTGTTTCTCGAGTCTCCTCAACCCCACTTTCAGATCCTTTTTTTTAGTCTCGGGAAGTAGGGCGAGGACTCGTTGCTGCTTTGGAAGTTCATCACTCTTGATGAGCTTCCAGTTGATTTTTTTGTGACAAATAGTCCCTTGTTATAATGAAGGACTCCTCATTGTCACAGATTAGCCCGTAGTAGCCGTCCATGTATCGACTGGCTTCATACCTAGGCGCCTTCTGCACCTCGTCGATCATGTCAGTTAGGATCTCTTTGATAGACCCCACCTGATCTTCAGAGACAACTGTCTCTGGGAAGTTTTTTGGGACCACAGCTGCCTTGATCCCTTTGAGGGCCACGCTGTATTTAATACCAGTTTTAATACCGGTTCCAGTGGTAGGTTTGGCCCTCTTATCTTTATCTACCTCAGTATTGCTCCTGGCTGACACAGTTCGCTTAACGCCCTTTGTCTGCTGGTTTACACCCTGTTTTGATGTTGAGGGAGTCGGCAACACCACAATTTTGGTGTCAATCCCCGTTCCCTCATTTTTTTCAGCTTATTACGCTGGGCACCTGAAAGTTTCCCGAATGAAGCTTTTCTTGCCACAGGATTCGCTATAACGTCTCTGGTGGCATGGTTTGCTCTTGGGCTCCAGAAGTATCTGGCTGCGTTGGAGATATTTCTGTCTCCATTGCTGCCTGATCTTCCAAATCCCTTTTACTAGGAGTCTCTATAGGCTCCGTAATAGGTATTGGTTTCTCTTGGTCCATATTTGTTCCCACGAGTATAGGAGAAAGGAGGTCAGTACCTGCAGAGATCCTTATACAGGTACAAGGCTAAATGCAACGGGGTGCGCCAGGTGCCCCGAGGTTAGTGGTCTCGTGGCCTAATAACCCACGGCCATCCATCCCTTCAACGACCATTTAACTTTAAGATTTGGGAGGTTATTATAGTGGTCCTCATCCACGCAGGTCAGGCAATCAAGCCAAGCCTCCCCATCCACATAGTTCGGCATGCCCCTCACAGGCCTTACTCTAGTAAGGGGGTAGCTGCTCTGCAATGTAGTTTCCGGTATGCGTCACGAGCTTGTCAGCGATTGGGTATGGCGTTTATAGCCCTCATCCTTCCTTATTCACCAATAGACCAGTTCTTTCATTTGCATGATGTCCCAGGCCTCCCCTATCCGCAACCTGGGGACGCTCTCGATAGGTAGCTCAACCCATCACCCTCCTATCTCGCAGGGCAATGCACAGAGAGTTGAAATCTTGGACAAGCCGTAGCAAGTCCTCGAAAACTCAATGAACACGGGAACGGGAACACTCCAGGGACTGGAATTCGGCACCAATTAAACGATTTGGTCCACTATTACTGGGATGGGGTTTACAACTAATTTTAAATTGGACGCCACCAGCTTATAAGTGAAACTGGAACGATAAAAAAGAAAACAAAAGGTGAAAAGCTGGAAACATCTTATAGAAAATTAACGTTAAAATAGACGAAAATTAACATAAATTTGATCTTTAAAAAACCAATCGTGGAAAACTACAAGTTATTCTTAACGCTCCAAATTCTAATCTTGTACACGCTAAAGATAATACACTGATTTGCAATCTTTGAGACGAAGCAACTTTTCTAAAACCGATGGGATTTTTGCTGCTCTTAGCGAGGATTTGGTGGCGGTAATTCCAACGGTGGTCTACTTAGCGACGAGAGAACAGGAATAATACAACTTAAACAGGAACAAAAAACTTTCCTACAATTTGAACTTGTCGGATATAAAAACTGAAAATAATCTTTTTTTGTTTAAAAAAAAACCACTGGAACCAAAATTCAACAATCAGAATATTGCAACTGTTAACGGAAATCAATTATATATTTTTACACTGAACAAAATTTGTTAATCGGCTTTACTAAAACAATTTTACCTCACTTTTGTTTTACACTATGCTTGGTATCAGAATTTACTACTTAAGAACGGTCGGACACTACAAAGTCACTCAAACTTTTTAGATAAAAAAAACTTATGAACACTTTTCCACAATCGACTGTATCGGAAAACACTTTCAAAAAAAAACGGCAGCGGACGAACTGTAGCAGAGAGCCCAAAGGCCGTTCGGTTTTCGAATTTATATTTTAATTCCTACCTACAATTTTTGCCTTATCGGAATTATACGTGAAATTAATTTATTTTCCACTCCAAAAAATTTCTAATATACTGGACGGCTTTCGTTTTAATTAAAATAGTTTATGTACCGGACGTCCTCTAATCTTTGAATTTTTGAAAGTCACATTTAATAAATTTTATATTTTTAATCTCGTTTTCATGTGTTTTGAATTACTAATAAAATATAGTATAGCGGTAATAAATAAAAAAATCAATGCGGTAGCAGAAAGGATCGAAAGTAAGTAACGAGTTATATAAACCTATGGGTAAAAATAAAATAAACTACGGAGAAAACTAAAAATGAACTTCAAATCGGTGCCCAACAAAATAACTCGATACAACTGTAACGGTTATTATCTTATACTAAATGTAATACTTTCACAAAACTGGAAGAAAATACTTAAATTTTGCTAATTTTTAGAAATATTTTTAAGCATTATTATTTTAACTTTACAATGTGTAAGCTGCTTTCTCCCTACACGTGGCTCCTGCCACACGAACACGTCACTGTGGATACCCTCGTTGCTAAATTACGGTTCGAATCTCGGGCGCCAGATTTTTAACGTGGTTTGCTCCACGGCCCCTTGACCCTTAGCATCAAGAGTTCCAGATAGCCTCAGATGGAGGTTACGGAAAATTCCAGAGGTCTTGTTGAATTTTCTTTATCTAACACGAACGAGCCAAATATCGGTCCTCCAATTAATAAGTTACGGTTAATAACGAAGGAGACAGGAATTCAAACCTTTAGTCTATTAATACTCTGTGGTCTGTTTTATTGATAATTCTACAGTGACAAGCAAAATTACGGGGAAAAGAAAATATGGTATTTACAACATATACCTGGTACTATAAGGGACGTCACGGTCAGAGCCGGTCAGGTTATTTATCAAATAAAGTTCAAATCGGCCGGGCAATCGAACAAGTTGTAACTAAGCCACTTCCAGGTTCAAGAAGCCCTTTGGATTAAAAATTAAAAAAAAAACCGGAAAACTTTAATAAACCAATATTGCGAAATTAAAAGAGATATTGTTTAACGGGGTCGGAAATGAACGTTTTAAATCGGCCGGGTAGTCAAACAAGTTATGACTAAGCCACTTCCAAGTTCGAGGAACCCTTTGGATTCACCGGACAGCGGAAAACTACCACGAGACGGTGAAAGAACAATTTAAATCTGCCGGGTAATCAAACAAATTATGGCTAAGCCACTTCCAAGTTCGAAGAACCTTTTGGATTTAAATTAAAACGGAAAACTACTATTCTAACCAAATAAAAAAATATATTGGTCCACGAGACAGGGGAAGAACGATTTAAATCTGCCGGGTACTCAAACAATTTATGGCTTAGCCAGTTCCAAGTTTGAGAAACCCTTTGGATTTAAATGAAACCGGAAAATTATTATCTAACCAAATAAAAAATAGATTGTTCCACGGGACTGGAAAATAACGATTTAAATCTGCCGGGTAATCAAACAAATTATGGCTAAGCTACTTCCAACTTTGAGAAACCCTTTGGATTGAAATCAAAACGGAAAAATACTATTCTGACCAAATAAATAGTATATTACGGACCAAGGCCAGTAAAGTAAGAAATGTCTTAGATCACATGTAATCGACAAACATGATTTTATGGTTGTATGAATATTATAGTTCATTAAATAAGTAGATTTAAAGTGACTTTTTTGGCCGCCTCGACAATATCTGGCGGTGTATTTGAAAAATCAGTATCACTTGTATCCATTTTTCTTGTTTTTTTAAGTACTTACTGACTTATAGTAAAATATTAATACAATTACACAGCACAGAACTATCTCAAAAAATATTTCAGTGACAATGCACTAGGTTCTTTCTTTGACATAGATATACTTGATTCTTATAATTATTTGCAAGTATGTTGTGTTGCCTACCTATTGACATTGTTTGTACTTAGCAGTTTCCAGATTGCAATTTCGTGTACCTATGTACGTAGGAAATACTTATTACATTAATGTCAGATATTTTTTAGATTTCCCTATTTCTCATTAAATTATTACGGAAAATACTGTTGGATGCTTTAACATATTAGAAAATCAACTAAAATATTTATTTACTCTACAGTTTATATTAAAATAACTACTAGCTCTCTTTTATCTATCAATAAAATTAAGCGTGCGCCAAAGTTACTTTCTGCTTAAGAGCGCCAATAATGTCAAATTATGACAGCTCGCGGAAAACATCAACTTTGCGGTTAGATTTGAGTGTGCAAAAGCCTACTTTGGGTAGTGATCGTAGGAAAAATTTATATTGGTCCACGAGATAAGGAAAGACCGATTTAAATCTGCCAGCTAATCAAAAAAATTATGGCAAGGCCACTTCCAAGTTTGACTAACCCTTTGGATTTAAATTAAACCGGAAAACTACTATTCCGACGAAATATTAAAAAATATACGGGGTGTCCCGTAAATAAGTACCGTAAATTAGAGGCATGATAGATAGTTAAGAAATATTTGAAATACCCAAATACAACTTTTCTCTAACCTTCTTAGTTTGTGAGATACAGGCTGTTGAAGGGTACAGAAGAAATACAAATTTTATTGCATATCTTCTCGGGGGATGAAAGTACAAATTTAAAATTTTGTGTAGGTTACTGTCTCTACATCAACAGTATTATTTTATGTCAAATTCTAATAAGCCAGTGGCGTAGATCGAGAGGTTCGTAAACTTTTATTGTACAATATTTTTGAAACACCCTTTATTTAGAGCTAAGGACTTTTGTCTGCAATTCTTTAAATTTCCTACATAAAAGGTACTTTTTGTTGCAAACGATACATCACTCTATTTTCAAGATTTTTAACTTTTTATTGCATTAAGACACTTTTTTCTGTTGAAATTTTTTTTAAACAATAAACTTGTAGTAATCGTAAATATTTTTTCAACACTTTATCTTCCCTTAAATTAATGCGTACTTGTTGAAATCATTAAATATGGCATAGATTTTAATACAAGCGCAGACAATTTAATTGTTAATAAGCAGAGTTACCTATGCATTGTCTTAAAGCTGTCAATCTCATCTAATGAATAATTACTTGTGAAAATATTTAACGAGTATACACATACTTTCAGTTATTATTGTACATAGTATTACTAGTAATTAATATGGTACTTTACAGTTTTGTGGAATATACTGACATGCATTTAGTACTAGGAGAATGTCAGGGTAATTCTGAACGTGCAGTAAGGCGGATAGAAATGAGGTAAATGTCCTTAATACAGTTGAAGCCACCCCTTCTATCAGTGTTCGCAGATGGGCAATGCAAACTGGAATTTCCAGAATGTTAACATGGAGAGTTTTAAAAGAAATGCAGCTGCACCCTTATCATTTGCAAAAGGTGCAGGATCTTTTAGATAGTGATTATGAACCTAGAGTAGAATTCTGTGAATGGTTTCTTTGAAGAATAAGAAGGGATAGGGATTTTTGATGCAATGCATTACTTACCGATGAAGCAACATTACACGAAGTGGTATTTTTAATATGCACAATGAACACATTTGGCCTGACGAAAACTCGCACGCCACGAAAGTTACACATCATCAGCACAGGTTTGAAATTTCCGTTTGGGCTGGAATAATTGGGGGCCAGTTTATCGGGCCTTTTATTCCACCGGAATATTTAAATGGACCTAGATAAGTGAATTTTTTTAGGAATAATTTAATAGATCTCCTTGATGATGTACCTTATCAACGTATACTGTCAATGTGGTTTATGCAAGATGGGGCCTCACCCCTGCGAGCTAGGGAGTGGCTAAATGAAAACTTCACGGGAAAATGGATAGGCCGTGGAGTAGATGCACCGGTCAAATGGCCAGCACGGTCTCCTGAATGTAATCCAATGGATTATGCCGTGTGGGGAATATTAAAACAAAAAGTATATTCTACACCAGTCGACACGGTGGGTGAACTCAGAGAAAGAATAGAAACGGCTTGCAGTGAGTTGTCTCTTGATAGATTTTTGCCGAGGAAGATAACCAACCACATGAAAAAACGTTTGCAAAAATGTATGGGTGTTGAAGGACGTCATTTTGAACATTAAATGAGATAGCAACGTTTGTTACTGGAGTTAACTACTACATACAAAATAGTTTCAATAATAAGTTTATTCATGAGAATATTTCAAATTACTCTTTTTAATTGAAGAACTGTGAATTACAAACCCATAAAAAACGTTTGTGTTTGAATTATTTGGAAATGATCTGCGCAAGTAGGTAAGTAGTCTAGTTGTAAAATTTTATTGAAAAGATTTTACAAAATCTCAAAGCATTTTTAACTAAGAAATAGTCTAGTTGTAGAATTTTATTGAAAAGATTTTACAAAATCTCAAAGCATTTTTAACTAATAGTCTAGTTGTGAAATTTTATTGAAAAGATTTTACAAAATCTCAAAGCATTTTTAACTAAGAAATAGTCTAGTTGTAGAATTTTATTGAAAAGATTTTACAAAATCTCAAAGCATTTTTAACTAAGAAATAGTCTAGTTGTGAAATTTTATTGAAAAGATTTTACAAAATCTCAAAGCATTTTTAACTAAGAAAAAGTCTAGTTGTAGAATTTTATTGAAAAGATTTTACAAAATCTCAAAGCATTTTTAACTAAGAAATAGTCTAGTTGTGAAATTTTATTGAAAAGATTTTACAAAATCTCAAAGCATTTTTAACTAAGAAATAGTCTAGTTGTAGAATTTTATTGAAAAGATTTTACAAAATCTCAAAGCATTTTTAACTAAGAAATAGTCTAGTTGTAAAATTTTATTGAAAAGATTTTACAAAATCTCAAAGCATTTTTAACTAAGAAATAGTCTAGTTGTAGAATTTTATTGAAAAGATTTTACAAAATCTCAAAGCATTTTTAACTAAGAAATAGTCTAGTTGTGAAATTTTATTGAAAAGATTTTACAAAATCTCAAAGCATTTTTAACTAAGAAAAAGTCTAGTTGTAGAATTTTATTGAAAAGATTTTACAAAATCTCAAAGCATTTTTAACTAAGAAATAGTCTAGTTGTGAAATTTTATTGAAAAGATTTTACAAAATCTCAAAGCATTTTTAACTAAGAAATAGTCTAGTTGTAGAATTTTATTGAAAAGATTTTACAAAATCTCAAACCATTTTTAACTAAGAAATAGTCTAGTTGTAGAATTTTATTGAAAAGATTTTACAAAATCTCAAAGCATTTTTAACTAATAGTCTAGTTGTGAAATTTTATTGAAAAGATTTTACAAAATCTCAAAGCATTTTTAACTAAGAAATAGTCTAGTTGTAGAATTTTATTGAAAAGATTTTACAAAATCTCAAAGCATTTTTAACTAAGAAATAGTCTAGTTGTGAAATTTTATTGAAAAGATTTTACAAAATCTCAAAGCATTTTTAACTAAGAAAAAGTCTAGTTGTAGAATTTTATTGAAAAGATTTTACAAAATCTCAAAGCATTTTTAACTAAGAAATAGTCTAGTTGTGAAATTTTATTGATAAGATTTTACAAAATCTCAAAGCATTTTTAACTAAGAAATAGTCTAGTTGTAGAATTTTATTGAAAAGATTTTACAAAATCTCAAAGCATTTTTAACTAAGAAATAGTCTAGTTGTAAAATTTTATTGAAAAGATTTTACAAAATCTCAAAGCATTTTTAACTAAGAAATAGTCTAGTTGTAAAATTTTATTGAAAAGATTTTACAAAATCTCAAAGCATTTTTAACTAAGAAATAGTCTAGTTGTAGAATTTTATTGAAAAGATTTTACAAAATCTCAAAGCATTTTTAACTAATAGTCTAGTTGTGAAATTTTATTGAAAAGATTTTACAAAATCTCAAAGCATTTTTAACTAAGAAATAGTCTAGTTGTAGAATTTTATTGAAAAGATTTTACAAAATCTCAAAGCATTTTTAACTAAGAAATAGTCTAGTTGTGAAATTTTATTGAAAAGATTTTACAAAATCTCAAAGCATTTTTAACTAAGAAAAAGTCTAGTTGTAGAATTTTATTGAAAAGATTTTACAAAATCTCAAAGCATTTTTAACTAAGAAATAGTCTAGTTGTGAAATTTTATTGAAAAGATTTTACAAAATCTCAAAGCATTTTTAACTAAGAAATAGTCTAGTTGTGAAATTTTATTGAAAAGATTTTACAAAATCTCAAAGCATTTTTAACTAAGAAATAGTCTAGTTGTAGAATTTTATTGAAAAGATTTTACAAAATCTCAAAGCATTTTTAACTAAGAAATAGTCTAGTTGTGAAATTTTATTGAAAAGATTTTGCAAAATCTCAAAGAATCTTGAACTAATAAATATTCTAGCTGTAAAATTTTATTGAAAATATTTTGCAAAATCTCAAAGAATCTTGAACTAAGAAATAGTCTAGTTGTAAAATTTTATTGAAAAGATTTTACAAAATCTCAAAGCATCTTGAACTAAGAAATATTCTAGCTGTAATATTTTACAAAATCTGAAAGAATCTTGAACTAAGAAATAGTCTAGTTGTAAAATTTTATTGAAAAGGTTTTACAAAATCTCAAAGCATCTTGAACTAAGAAATAGTCTAGTTGTAAAATTTTATTGAAAAGATTTTACAAAATCTAAAAGCATTTTTAACTAAGAAATAGTCTAGTTGTGAAATTTTATTGAAAAGATTTTACAAAATCTCAAAGCATTTTTAACTAAGAAATAGTCTAGTTGTAGAATTTTATTGAAAAGATTTTACAAAATCTCAAAGCATTTTTAACTAAGAAATAGTCTAGTTGTGAAATTTTATTGAAAAGATTTTACAAAATCTCAAAGCATTTTTAACTAAGAAATAGTCTAGTTGTAGAATTTTATTGAAAAGATTTTACAAAATCTCAAAGCATTTTTAACTAAGAAATGGTCTAGTTGTGAAATTTTATTGAAAAGATTTTGCAAAATCTCAAAGAATCTTGAGCTAATAAATATTCTAGCTGTAAAATTTTATTGAAAATATTTTGCAAAATCTCAAAGAATCTTGAACTAAGAAATAGTCTAGTTGTGAAATTTTATTGAAAAGATTTTACAAAATCTCAAAGCATTTTTAACTAATAGTCTAGTTGTGAAATTTTATTGAAAAGATTTTACAAAATCTCAAAGCATTTTTAACTAAGAAATAGTCTAGTTGTAGAATTTTATTGAAAAGATTTTACAAAATCTCAAAGCATTTTTAACTAAGAAATAGTCTAGTTGTGAAATTTTATTGAAAAGATTTTGCAAAATCTCAAAGAATCTTGAACTAATAAATATTCTAGCTGTAAAATTTTATTGAAAATATTTTGCAAAATCTCAAAGAATCTTGAACTAAGAAATAGTCTAGTTGTAAAATTTTATTGAAAAGATTTTACAAAATCTAAAAGCATTTTTAACTAAGAAATAGTCTAGTTGTGAAATTTTATTGAAAAGATTTTACAAAATCTCAAAGCATTTTTAACTAAGAAATAGTCTAGTTGTAGAATTTTATTGAAAAGATTTTACAAAATCTCAAAGCATTTTTAACTAAGAAATAGTCTAGTTGTGAAATTTTATTGAAAAGATTTTACAAAATCTCAAAGCATTTTTAACTAAGAAATAGTCTAGTTGTAGAATTTTATTGAAAAGATTTTACAAAATCTCAAAGCATTTTTAACTAAGAAATAGTCTAGTTGTAGAATTTTATTGAAAAGATTTTACAAAATCTCAAAGCATTTTTAACTAATAGTCTAGTTGTGAAATTTTATTGAAAAGATTTTACAAAATCTCAAAGCATTTTTAACTAAGAAATAGTCTAGTTGTAGAATTTTATTGAAAAGATTTTACAAAATCTCAAAGCATTTTTAACTAAGAAATAGTCTAGTTGTGAAATTTTATTGAAAAGATTTTACAAAATCTCAAAGCATTTTTAACTAAGAAATAGTCTAGTTGTAGAATTTTATTGAAAAGATTTTACAAAATCTCAAAGCATTTTTAACTAAGAAATAGTCTAGTTGTGAAATTTTATTGAAAAGATTTTGCAAAATCTCAAAGCATCTTGAACTAAGCTGTAATATTTTACAAAATCTGAAAGAATCTTGAACTAAGAAATAGTCTAGTTGTAAAATTTTATTGAAAAGATTTTACAAAATCTAAAAGCATTTTTAACTAAGAAATAGTCTAGTTGTGAAATTTTATTGAAAATATTTTGCAAAATCTCAAAGAATCTTGAACTAAGAAATAGTCTAGTTGTAAAATTTTATTGAAAAGATTTTACAAAATCTCAAAGCATCTTGAACTAAGAAATATTCTAGCTGTAATATTTTACAAAATCTGAAAGAATCTTGAACTAAGAAATAGTCTAGTTGTAAAATTTTATTGAAAAGATTTTACAAAATCTAAAAGCATTTTTAACTAAGAAATAGTCTAGTTGTGAAATTTTATTGAAAAGATTTTACAAAATCTCAAAGCATTTTTAACTAAGAAATAGTCTAGTTGTAGAATTTTATTGAAAAGATTTTACAAAATCTCAAAGCATTTTTAACTAAGAAATAGTCTAGTTGTGAAATTTTATTGAAAAGATTTTACAAAATCTCAAAGCATTTTTAACTAAGAAATAGTCTAGTTGTAAAATTTTATTTCAAAGATTTTACAAAATCTCAAAGCATTTTTAACTAAGAAATAGTCTAGTTGTAGAATTTTATTGAAAAGATTTTACAAAATCTCAAAGCATTTTTAACTAATAGTCTAGTTGTGAAATTTTATTGAAAAGATTTTACAAAATCTCAAAGCATTTTTAACTAAGAAATAGTCTAGTTGTAGAATTTTATTGAAAAGATTTTACAAAATCTCAAAGCATTTTTAACTAAGAAATAGTCTAGTTGTGAAATTTTATTGAAAAGATTTTACAAAATCTCAAAGCATTTTTAACTAAGAAAAAGTCTAGTTGTAGAATTTTATTGAAAAGATTTTACAAAATCTCAAAGCATTTTTAACTAAGAAATAGTCTAGTTGTGAAATTTTATTGAAAAGATTTTACAAAATCTCAAAGCATTTTTAACTAAGAAATAGTCTAGTTGTAAAATTTTATTGAAAAGATTTTACAAAATCTCAAAGCATTTTTAACTAAGAAATAGTCTAGTTGTGAAATTTTATTGAAAAGATTTTACAAAATCTCAAAGCATTTTTAACTAAGAAATAGTCTAGTTGTAAAATTTTATTGAAAAGATTTTACAAAATCTCAAAGCATTTTTAACTAAGAAATAGTCTAGTTGTAAAATTTCATTGAAAAGATTTTACAAAATCTCAAAGCATTTTTAACTAAGAAATAGTCTAGTTGTAGAATTTTATTGAAAAGATTTTACAAAATCTCAAAGCATTTTTAAGTAAGAAATAGTCTAGTTGTAGAATTTTATTGAAAAGATTTTACAAAATCTCAAAGCATTTTTAACTAAGAAATAGTCTAGTTGTGAAATTTTATTGAAAAGATTTTGCAAAATCTCAAAGAATCTTGAACTAATAAATATTCTAGCTGTAAAATTTTATTGAAAATATTTTGCAAAATCTCAAAGAATCTTGAACTAAGAAATAGTCTAGTTGTAAAATTTTATTGAAAAGATTTTACAAAATCTCAAAGCATCTTGAACTAAGAAATATTCTAGCTGTAATATTTCACAAAATCTGAAAGAATCTTGAACTAAGAAATAGTCTAGTTGTAAAATTTTATTGAAAAGGTTTTACAAAATCTCAAAGCATCTTGAACTAAGAAATAGTCTAGTTGTAAAATTTTATTGAAAAGATTTTACAAAATCTAAAAGCATTTTTAACTAAGAAATAGTCTAGTTGTGAAATTTTATTGAAAAAGATTTTACAAAATCTCAAAGCATTTCTAACTAAGAAATAGTCTAGTTGTAGAATTTTATTGAAAAGATTTTACAAAATCTCAAAGCATTTTTAACTAAGAAATAGTCTAGTTGTGAAATTTTATTGAAAAGATTTTACAAAATCTCAAAGCATTTTTAACTAAGAAATAGTCTAGTTGTAGAATTTTATTGAAAAGATTTTACAAAATCTCAAAGCATTTTTGACTAAGAAATAGTCTAGTTGTGAAATTTTATTGAAAAGATTTTACAAAATCTCAAAGCATTTTTAACTAAGAAATAGTCTAGTTGCGAAATTTTATTGAAAAGATTTTACAAAATCTCAAAGCATTTTTAACTAAGAAATAGTCTAGTTGTAAAATTTTATTGAAAAGATTTTACAAAATCTAAAAGCATTTTTAACTAAGAAATAGTCTAGTTGTGAAATTTTATTGAAAAAGATTTTACAAAATCTCAAAGCATTTTTAACTAAGAAATAGTCTAGTTGTAGAATTTTATTGAAAAGATTTTACAAAATCTCAAAGCATTTTTAACTAAGAAATAGTCTAGTTGTGAAATTTTATTGAAAAGATTTTACAAAATCTCAAAGCATTTTTAACTAAGAAATAGTCTAGTTGTAGAATTTTATTGAAAAGATTTTACAAAATCTCAAAGCATTTTTGACTAAGAAATAGTCTAGTTGTGACATTTTATTGAAAAGATTTTACAAAATCTCAAAGCATTTTTAACTAAGAAATAGTCTAGTTGTGAAATTTTATTGAAAAGATTTTACAAAATCTCAAAGCATTTTTAACTAAGAAATAGTCTAGTTGTGAAATTTTATTGAAAAGATTTTACAAAATCTCAAAGCATTTTTAACTAAGAAATAGTCTAGTTGTAGAATTTTATTGAAAAGATTTTACAAAATCTCAAAGCATTTTTAACTAAGAAATAGTCTAGTTGTAAAATTTTATTGAAAAGATTTTACAAAATCTCAAAGCATTTTTAACTAAGAAATAGTCTAGTTGTAGAATTTTATTGAAAAGATTTTACAAAATCTCAAAGCATTTTTAACTAAGAAATAGTCTAGTTGTGAAATTTTATTTAAAATATTTTACAAAATCTCAAAGCATTTTTAACTAAGAAATAGTCTAGTTGTAAAATTTTATTGAAAAGATTTTACAAAATCTCAAAGCATTTTTAACTAAGAAATAGTCTAGTTGTAAAATTTTATTGAAAAGATTTTACAAAATCTCAAAGCATTTTTAACTAAGAAATAGTCTAGTTGTAGAATTTTATTGAAAAGATTTTACAAAATCTCAAAGCATTTTTAACTAAGAAATGGTCTAGTTGTGAAATTTTATTGAAAAGATTTTACAAAATCTCAAAGCATTTTTAAGTAAGAAATAGTCTAGTTGTAGAATTTTATTGAAAAGATTTTACAAAATCTCAAAGCATTTTTAACTAAGAAATAGTCTAGTTGTGAAATTTTATTGAAAAGATTTCACAAAATCTCAAAGCATTTTTAACTAAGAAATAGTCTAGTTGTAGAATTTTATTCAAAAGATTTTACAAAATCTCAAAGCATTTTTAACTAAGAAATAGTCTAGTTGTGAAATTTTATTGAAAAGATTTTACAAAATCTCAAAGCATTTTTAACTAAGAAATAGTCTAGTTGTAGAATTTTATTGAAAATATTTTACAAAATCTCAAAGCATTTTTAACTAAGAAATAGTCTAGTTGTGAAATTTTATTGAAAAGATTTTGCAAAATCTCAAAGAATCTTGAACTAATAAATATTCTAGCTGTAAAATTTTATTGAAAATATTTTGCAAAATCTCAAAGAATCTTGAACTAAGAAATAGTCTAGTTGTAAAATTTTATTGAAAAGATTTTACAAAATCTCAAAGCATCTTGAACTAAGAAATATTCTAGCTGTAATATTTTACAAAATCTGAAAGAATCTTGAACTAAGAAATAGTCTAGTTGTAAAATTTTATTGAAAAGGTTTTACAAAATCTCAAAGCATCTTGAACTAAGAAATAGTCTAGTTGTAAAATTTTATTGAAAAGATTTTACAAAATCTAAAAGCATTTTTAACTAAGAAATAGTCTAGTTGTGAAATTTTATTGAAAAGATTTTACAAAATCTAAAAGCATTTTTAACTGAAACAGTCTAGTTGTAAAATTTTATTGAAAATGTTTTACAAAATCTCAAAGAATCTTGAACTTAGAAATATTCTAGCTGTAATATTTTACAAAATCTGAAAGAATCTTGAACTAAGAAATAGTCTAGTTGTAAAATTTTATTGAAAAGATTTTACAAAATCTCAAAGCATCTTGAACTAAGAAATATTCTAGCTGTAATATTTTACAAAATCTGAAAGAATCTTGAACTAAGAAATAGTCTAGTTGTAAAATTTTATTGAAAAGGTTTTACAAAATCTCAAAGCATCTTGAACTAAGAAATAGTCTAGTTGTAAAATTTTATTGAAAAGATTTTACAAAATCTGAAAAGCATCTTTAACTAAGAAATAGACTAGTTGTAAAATTTTATTGAAAAGGTTTTACAAAATCTAAAAGCATTTTTAACTGAAACATAGTCTAGTTGTAAAATTTTATTGAAAATGTTTTACAAAATCTCAAAGAATCTTGAACTAAGAAATATTCTAGCTGTAATATTTTACAAAATCTGAAAGATTCTTGAACTAAGAAATAGTCTAGTTGTAAAATTTTATTGAAAAGGTTTTACAAAATCTCAAAGCATCTTGAACTAATAAATATTCTAGCTGTAAAATTTTATTGAAAATATTTTGCAAAATCTCAAAGAATCTTGAACTAAGAAATAGTCTAGTTGTAAAATTTCATTGAAAAGATTTTACAAAATCTAAAAGCATTTTTAACTGGAACATAGTCTGTTTGTAAAATTTCATTGAAAAGGTTTTACAAAATCTCAAAGCATCTTGAACTAAGAAATAGTCTAGTTGTAAATTTCTATTGAAAAGGTTTTACAAAATCTCAAATAATCTTGAACTAAGAAATAGCCTAGTTGTAAAATTTTATTGGAAAGATTTTACAAAATCTCAAAGCATCTTTAACTAAGAAATATACTAGTTGTAAAATTTTATTGAAAAGGTTTTACAAAATCTAAAAGCATTTTTAACTGAAACATAGTCTAGTTGTAAGATTTTATTGAAAATGTTTTACAAAATCTCAAAACATTTTTAACTAAGAAATAGTCTAGTTGTAAAATTTTATTGAAAAGGTTTTACAAAATCTCAAAGCATTTTTAACTAAGAAATAGTCTAGTTGTAAAATTTTATTAAAAAGGTTTTACAAAACCTCAAAGCTTCTTTAACTGAAAAATAGTCTAGTTGTAAATTGTTATTGAAAAGATTTTACAAATTCTCTAAGCATCTTTAACTAAGAAATAGTCTAGTTGTGAAATTTCATTTGAAAGGTTTCACAAAATCTCAAAGCATCTTGTCCAAAAAAAGAGTCTAGTTGTGAAATTTTATTGAAACAGTTTTAGAAAATATCAAAGCTTCTTTAACTGAAAAATAGTCTAGTTGTAAAATTTTATTGAAAAGGTTTTACAAAATCTGAAAGCATTTTTAACTAAGAAATAGTCTAGTTGTAAAATTTTATTGAAAATATTTTATAAAATCTCAAACAATCTTGAACTAAGATACAGTATAGTTGTAAAATGTTATTGAAAAGATTTTACAAATTG
This sequence comes from Lochmaea crataegi, assembly GCA_947563755.1. Lineage (NCBI taxonomy): Eukaryota > Metazoa > Arthropoda > Insecta > Coleoptera > Chrysomelidae > Lochmaea > Lochmaea crataegi. The sequence continues at coordinate 58,567,787 of OX387422.1, read as the reverse complement.
TCAAAGCATCTTTAACTAAGAAATAGTCTAGTTGTGAAATTTTATTGAAAAGATTTTACAAAATCTCAAAGCATTTTTAACTAAGAAATAGTCTAGTTTTAAAATTTTATTGAAAAGGTTTTACAAAATCTCAAAGCATTTTCAACTAAGAAATAGTCTAGTTGTAAAATTTTATTGAAAAGGTTTTACAAAATGTCAAAGCATTTTTAAGTAAGAAATAGTCTAGTTGTAAAATTTTATTGAAAAGGTTTTACAAAATCTCAAAGCATTTTTAACTAAGAAATAGTCTAGTTGTAAAATTTTATTGAAAAGGTTTTACAAAATCTCAAAGCATTTTTAACTAAGAAATAGTCTAGTTGTAAAATTTTATTGAATATATTTTACAAAATCTCAAAGAATCTTATAGTCTAGTTGTAAAATGTTATTGGAAAGATTTTACAAATTGTCAAAGCATCTTTAACTAGGAAATAGTCTAGTTGTAAAATTTAATTGAAAAGATTCTACAAAATCTCAAAGCATGTTTAACTGAAAATAAATTTTATTGAAAAGATTCTACAAAATCTCAAAGCATCTTTAACTAAGAAATAGTCTAGTTGTGAAATTTTATTGAAAAGGTTTTACAAAATCTCAAAGCATCTTGAACTAAGAAATAGTCTAGTTGTAAAATTTTATTGAAAAGATTTTACAAAATCTGAAAAGCATCTTCAACTAACAAATAGTCTAGTTGTGAAATTTGATTAAAACGATATTACAAAATGTCGAGAAAAGTGCGTAGAGCGCCTTCCATTGGTTGCAATGGTCAAAAATGTATCCATAGTATGTACTTAACAATAATAGATTGTAAGATTGTCACATTGGAAGTTTTCGTTGACTTTTGTAATAATTTTTCAATTAATAAAATATTAAAACCAGTTCCGGCTAAATCAATTCCACTGAGCAGAAAATCCCAATAGGTTATGGGCCCAGGGACACACATAAGATAAAAACGGAACTTTTTGTTGGCGAAGTCGAAAAAAGTGACATAATAAGTTTTTTTTAAATATTAAAAAATAGATTTTTCGGAAAGGAAGTGATTCAAGAAAAATAAAATAAAACCAAAAAATGAGCGATAATAATAACGCGACCTTAAAATTAACTGGTGAAAATTGGCCAGTGTGGAAATTCCAAACCACAATAATATTGAAGGGACGAGGCATTTTTGACATAGTTGAAGGCTCCAGACCTAGACCCTCGCAAACAGGCGACAACCTGGTAAAATGGCTAAGAGACGATGCTAAGGCACAATAATTGATAGTAACCAGAATGGAACAGGGACCCATGACTCATATTTTATCCTGCGAAACCTCAAAAGATATGTGGCAAAATCTCAAAACTGTGTACGACAAGGAATCTGCAGTGAGTGTTCATCTATTGCAGCAGCGTTTCTTCTTATTGCATTTCCTCAACTCAGTGTCAGATTTTATCTCTCAAGTTGAGGAAATAAGAACCAAATTAAAAACAGCAGGTGAAACCCTCTCAGACAGGATGATTATGACAAAAATATTGATGTCTCTACCCGAGAAATATAAAATTTTTGCTCTGCGTGGGAGTCTGTTCCCTTAGATAACCAAAAGTTGGAAGAGTTAACGTCGAGGATGTTGTTAGAAGAAGATAGGGCAAGTCTCAAGAAGTTTCAACTGCTCTTGCTGCAATAACAAATAATAAAAATCAAACGAAGATACGTTGCCCTATTTGTTCTAAAGTAGGACATTTAGCCAAAAATTGGTATTCCAGACATAAAACGCAAATAAATCTGAACATACAGAAACCAGGAATAATAAAAATTTCACTGTGTGCCTACAATGGTAACAAATTAATTAAAACCACTCTCTCCGATATACTGTTTGTACCAGGCTTGAAATTTAACCTATTTTCAGCAGGGTGTGCACTAGACAAAGGCTATTATATGTTGTCAGACAATGAAAAATGCCAATTTGTTGACAACAATGGTAATGTAAAAGCATTAGCTACCAAGGAAAATAAGCTCTATTAAATGCACTTCACATTATAAAATAAAGAATATAATCCTTCCACCTGTTTTGCCAGAGATTTTGAAAGCGATCTTGAATTAGATATGAAGAACAGCTACGTAGAGGTCACTGATGACCGAATAATATATGAATGTAAGAAGGTAAAAATGGTAGACTGTATAAAAGAGTGGCATAACAAGTTAGGTCATCAGAATCTGAAGCATATTAGGCAGTTTTTGAAGAGAAATAATGTTGAGTTCACTGAATGTGTGAACCGTGTCTTGCAGGGAAGCAACATCGTTTAGGTTTTGAAAATAGTGAGTCAAGAGCCACCGCGCCACTGAAATTAGTACACGCAGACTTATGTGGGCCTATGGAAACATTTTCACTTGGTGGATGCTCCCGATATTTTTTACTCCTCAAGGATGATTTCTCAAATTTTAGAAGTTTATACTTCATAAAACACAAATCAGAAGTTAAAACCTGCATAGAAAAATTCATAAATTTAGCAGAAAGAGAAACAGGATATAAAATAAAAGTTTTTAGATCAGATAATGGTTTAGAATTTACAAACAAAGAAGTCAAGGAAATTTTTGAAAACAAAGGCATCCGGCACCAAAGAACTGTTGTCTATATACCAGAACATAACGGAAGAGCTGAAAGAGAAAACCGAACGTTAGTCGAAGCCGCAAGAACATTACTAAATAGCACTGAAAAGTTGGACAAAACTTTTTGGGCGGAAGCTGTTAACACTGTTCATACATCTTAAACAGAACTGGTCCAAACCCTCAAAAGCTACAAAGTCCATATGAGCTGTGGCATAAGAAGAGTTTCGACATGCATAAGCTTAAAGTTTTTGGTACTACTGTGACGGTGCATGTTCCCAAAGAGGCAAGATTGAAATGGGACCCAAAGAACAAACAAGGGATATTTTAAGGCTACGAAGTGTATATCCCTAAAAAACACAGTGGAAATACTCAGAGATGTCATTTTTCTGCCAGAAAAGAGTAAGCAAATAACTGAAGATATTTTAATCCCAATTACACAAGAAAATGACATAGAATATATACAAAATTATGAAAATGGTGAAAATCCAGAGGATAATCTTGAAATTCCTGGAAATAATGTTGAAAATGATGGAAGTAGTGACAGTGTGTATGTAGATCCAGAAGAAACTGATTCAGAGGTTAACGATGAAATAGTAAGCAATAGATATAATTTGAGAAGAGAAAGAAAACGAAACCCAAGATATGACGAGTACAAAATGGATTTAGACAGCTTTTTAGTATCAATTAGTGATGAAGAAATAGAGTGTTTATGCTACGAGGTTGCGATAGCGAGTAGTGAATGTGAAAAATGGCAAAAAGCTATTAAAGCAGAAATTAGTGCGCTAGAAGAAAATGAAACGTGGTTTCTTGTGAGTGAAGAGAAAATTGAAAATAAAGTGATTGAAGGTAAGTGGGTATTTAAAAGGAAGAAATATGAAAAGGGTAATGTTACAAAATATAAGGCTAGGTTAGTAGCAAGGGGTTTTCAACAGAGTGGTACGTACAATTCAGATATTTACAGCCCTACAGGGTATATATTTAAAATTTTTGGAAATACTATCAGCTGGTCTTCTCGAAAACAGGCCACTGTTGCACTTTCGTCCACTGAAGCTGAGTACGTAGCTTTGAGTTTAGCCATAAGTGAAGCCTGTTGGCTCAGGAGCTCAATTTTTGATCTTAAAATTATTAATAATGATTATTTGACTGTAGCTATCTTTGAAGATAATCAGTCTGCCATGAAGCTGTGTTAAAATCCGGAATTCCATAAGCGTTTAAAGCATGTGGATATTCGCTATGTAATTTGAACTAAAAAAAAAATTTAATTTACCATTGAGGGGGGATGTTGAGAAAAGTGCGTAGAGCGCCTTCCATTGGTTGCAATAGTAAATAATGCATCCATAGTATGTTCTTATCAATAATAGATTGTAAGATTGTCACATTGGAAGTTGTTGTTAACTTTTGTAATAATTTTTCAATTAATAAAATATTAAAACCAGTTCCGGCTAAATCAATTCCACTGAGCAGAAAATCCCAATACAAAATCTCAAAGCATCTTTAACTAAGAAATAGTCTAGTTGTAAAATTTTATTGAAAAGGTTTTACAAAATCTCAAAGCATCCTTAACTAAGAAATAGTCTAGTTGTGAAATTTTATTGAAAATTTTATACCAGTTAATTTTGCATTATGACATGTTGCTATGACAATAACCTAATTTCTTCGGAAATTTCCCTGCGTAGAGGGAAATTAATAAGTGGAAATTTCCCTCTGGCTTGACAGCTGTCATAAACACAGTGGCGTAAAATATTTTTGATAGATATTTATTTATAACATCCGTTATATATATATATATATATATATACTGAGTAATGGTAAATACGTCTAATAATAATTTTGATTTGAATTTTTTTAAAAAGTAAATGTATTTACCATTTGAAACAACTTGTAATACAATCTCGAATGCTGTCCTTGAGAATGGAAATAAAGATATTCCGAAAGCTTGGAAAATAGTGTAAAGAGTACTCATTTTACAATTTTGCCGCTTCCCCAATATTCCTGTCCTTGTACATTATTATTCGGCAAATATCTACTATAACTATATATATATATATATATATATATATATATATATATATATATATATTGTACTGAAATTGAGATGATCATAAATGAAATAAAATATATATATTGTACTGAAATTGAGATGATCATAAATGAAATAAAATGGTTACTTTTAGAAATTATTATATCATATGTACATGAGAGTCTTATGTTATGTCCATCATTTTTAACAATAACGTTAAAATGATTAAATTAGATACTTACTGTTAGATATTTTTAGGTACCCTGTATAAATTAACTGATAAAGTTGATATTGGAAAATGTCAGTACAAGAACATTGGTAGTTATGGACATTTTTATTTGATTAAATAATATGAACTGTCAGTAACTGGATTTCAACAAAAATTAGTAATTTCTATAATAAATAAAGAAGAAACAAAAGGATGTTCGTTAGCAACGGGAAGGAAGTTTGGGAGGTGATCGGTAACTAAGGGAGAGGCGAAAAAAAGTAATTTACGTTAGAAGTTTAAATGTACGAAGACTTTAAAAAAAACTGATAAAAGAAAGAAATAGTGAGTTAGAAATATCTTACATAACTTACCTTCGATTTGAATCCAGTAAAGGTTGTTCAAACTCAAGATCAAGAGAGATCATACAGCAATAAACGATGGTAATATAAATCATTTTATACTAAAGCTTGTATCTAACAGTTGCTTGTAAACAAGTACCGAGGTCCGAGTCGTTTACCAGTAATCTTTCCTTTGCGCAAGGCAGAATTTCTTCGCTTCCGAGAACAAGCCGTTTTCTATCTAAATAATACAGCAACCGGCAGTATTTCAACAAGATATTAAGAGATTTATTTTGTTTGTGCGGAATTGTGTTAATTTTATTTTTAATATAGGTTGTAATAGGCTAGGAGACCATCCACGGATTGCAATCTGGAGATAGTTGTTTAATTAATATTAATTTAATTTTGACGTTAAAGGTTATTATATTTCAAATTCACTCCTTAAATTTAGACAACACACTTTACCCAAGATATACCCTGAGATACTGAGACATGCGTATGGTATAATATTAAATTTCAAATATTTCAGATTAATAAATACAACTTAAATATAAAATTTGTTTGATTTGAAGTTCTGGTTGATACTGATATATGTGGTATATAATACTATTCAATAAAATAAAATCACCACACATTGAATTATTGTATACCATAACAATCGGCAACAATTGGCGCCCAACGTGGGGCAGCTCGAATTGAGTTATCAATAATACAATATTTACAATATTAATATCAGCAATCAGGAGTTCAATTCAAATCAATAAAAATTGGAACCACATTAATAAAATAATAAATAAATAAACGCTTAAACTTTGAAAATCTTTATTATCAGAAAATAAATAACAAAATGCAGAACCAAATAAACAAAACCATAAAAGAACTAAAACTAGTAGAATTAAAACAACAATTAGAAAAAAGGGGAATAGATAGTACGGGTGATAAAACAAAATTAATAAGAAGGTTAGAACAATTTCTAATACTAAAAGGAGAAAATCCTGAGACATACATTTTTAATATGGATGATGATGACACAAGAATGCAGATTCGAGAACAAACAGCTGGAGACAATATATCACAGGGAAATCAAAACATTCTTGGTTTTCTACAAAACATGATGGAAACGATGAATACCAAACTCGAAGAAAATAACACCAAACTTGATCAAATGAAAAAAGAAAATAACACCAAACTCGAAGAAAATAACACCAAACTTGATCAAATGAAAAATGAAAATAACAAAAAACTGGATCACATGGAGAATATTTTTAGAGATCATCTGGGGAAATTAGAGAAGAAGGCAGAGCTAGCTACGACCAGAATAAATGAACATGAAAAGAAGTTAGAAAATTTGGAAGACAATCTTAAGATTGGAATAAATGAGAGAAAACAAGAAAATACAGGGATTTTAAATAAAATAGAAGCAGTGGAACGGAAGTGCATTAAGAACGGAAAGGAAATTACAGATATTGACAACAAATTAGAAGATCTAAACGGAAATATCAAACAAGGACTACAACTAAACCTACAAATAGCAGAAGAAGAACATAGAAAAACAGAAAAAAACCTACAAATGGAAATGAAAGAGTGGAAAAGCAAAATGGAACAGAACTTAAGAGAAAATAGGACGATACCAGCAGTACCAGTCCTACAATATGAACAAAATCTAAAATTCGATGGAAACACAAAAAGATTACATCCCAGAGTTTTCATGAATACACTCAAAAACAAGTATGGACATTACCAGGATTTTGAAAGTCTGAAAGATGTTATCAGAACATGTTTGTTGGGTCCTGCACAATTGTGGTTTACGTGCAAAGAATATGAACTGAACGATTTTGAACAGTTTGAACGTTTATTCTTACGTTATTTTTGGGGGGAACACAATCAAGGATATACGATAGAGTCTCTTTATTTTGGAAAATACGATGAAAAAAGGGGCAACTCAATGAGTAACTATGCTTTACAACTTTTTTCACAGGCACAGTATCTAGAGCCCAAAATAAATGAAAACGAAATAGTTCTATTCATCTCCAGACATTTTAAACCGGAATTATCAGAAATAATTGCAATACAAAATCTTAATAATATGGAACAACTCATTAACTATTTATTAAGAATGGAAATGAATATGAAACCTTATAAAGCTAACGATAATAAAACAAACAATAATTACAACGGAGATCAAAATAAAAGTAATAATAAAAATTTCAATAATAGAAGGTCAAATGAAAACTACTACTCCAACAAAGGGAATTTTCAAAATAACCAACAACAGTACTATAATAATAACAATGACAATTATAACAGAATACAATCAAATAATAATAATTTTAATAATAGAACTTATAATAACAGATACAATCAGAACAATAGTACACAATTTAACAATAGGGAACAATATAACAGAAGGTACGAAAATAATCAAAACAATACAAGACACACAAACTCTGACATTAGACGAACTAATTGTACAAGATCTAGTAATGAGAATAAAATGAGTAGCGAAAATTCTCCTGTTAGAGTGTACAAATCGTCACGAAGTGGTGACAGATGCCATAGTGCATGCGGATTTTTAAAACCGGATGACACAGTTGATTTGCGGTTTAGCTATGTTCATCCTATTGAGTTTCTCAAACCGTGTCAGGACCTAAAAGAAAAAGAAAACATAGGATTAATAAGTATTCAAGGAATAATTGATCAAATAAATATTGAAGTCATAATTGATAATGGTAGTGAAACTTCAATAATTAAAGAATCACTAGTTACTAAATTACCTAATTTTAAAAATAATATAATAAGAGTGCCTAAAATAACATTAGTTGGGGTTAACTTTAAAAAAATAACGGAAACTAATAAAGCTATTTGTGTAAATTTAACTTTAAATAATAATATTTACAATATTCAAGCTCTAATAATACCTAATATGGAGTGTGACATGTTAATTGGATCAGATGAGTTAGAAAAACATGCAGCTATAATTAATTACCCAAATAAAACAATAACTTTAGGAGGAAACATCATTGAGTTTAACCTAACTAAGGATGAGGAAATAGAAAACGAAGAAACAGAAGACATATATTATGAAAAATATGACGAGAAATGCAAAAGAAACAATGCATGGTATGATGAAGATGGTGTGAAGAATGAAGATGGTAAAAAGGAAATGAATCCAGGTAAAAGGACATTTCAATTAAATGAAGAAAAGAAAGGAAGAGAAGGCGATTTAAAGAAGCAAGGATTAAATAATAAAGGAATGGATTTTTATTGTGATAAGAAGGAAAGGAAAGGTGTAGAAGGATTGATGAAAAAGTACAGAGGATTAGTGAACAAAGAGTCGAGAGTTGCAAAAGATTATGTACATGAAATAAAAATAAGAGATCTGAAACAATTTAAACCAAAAACATACCCCATTCCATACAAATTAAAAGATAAAGTACAAGAAGCTGTAAGAAAATTACTTAAAGACGATATAATTGAATATAGTGAAACACCATACATAAATCCAATAATCATAGTTCCTAAACGTGATGTTAAAAGCCATACAAAAGCAAAAATAGGAGTCAATATAATGAAGTCTGAGGAGGGAATATTTTCTTTAAAAGCCATAATAAAAGATCAAAGAAATTTAACTCAACATGAAAAGTCAAAATGTTTACATAATAACAATATCTATTACAAAATACTAAATAATTCAGAGCTCTATGTAATAACTAGGACATTAGCTAGTGAAATTATTTCAGTAACAGAACGGCCATGGCATATTAAATATGACAAAACTTATGAGGAATTAATTGAATTAGCCAATAATAAATTAATAAAAAACTCTCAAAAATATATAAAAAGAAGGTATAAAAAAATAAATAAGCACACTACCTTTTCAAAAGGAGAATTAGTAATTCTCAGAGCACTCCAAGTAGCTAACTATAAACAAAATCGGTGTGCCAAAGTTCAATTACCATATGAAGGTCCTTATACTATAGTTACGGAACAAGGAACCAATAGCTATGAACTTGCTAACCCAATCAATGGACAGATTAGAGGGATATTTCATATTTCGCAACTTTATAAGTTTCATGAATCTAAAAAAAATATAAAATAGAATTAGTAATCAATAATAATTCATTATTAGTTGTTAGTAATAATTCACTAAATAGTTGATGAGATGTTTGTGTTGAGAAACATGTGTTATGAGATTATGAATTTTAGAATATTTTAGATATCACTTAATTATGAAAAAAAAATAATAATTTGTATTTCAACTTTTTCGATTCAATATTTGCAATTTCAATTGAGAATGAAATTCTGAAAGATTTTCTTAAAGTACATAAAAATAAAATCCTTCAGAATATCAGGGAAGTTGTACTGAAATTGAGATGATCATAAATGAAATAAAATAGTTACTTTTAGAAATTATTATATCGTATGTACATGAGAGTCTTATGTTATGTCCATCATTTTTAACAATAACATTAAAATGATTAAATTAGATACTTACTGCTAGATATTTTATGTACCCTGTATAAATTAACTGATAAAGTTGATATTGGAAAATGTCAGTACAAGAACATTGGTAGTTATGGACATTTTTATTTGATTAAATAATATGAACTGTCAGTAACTGGATTTCAACAAAAATTAGTAATTTCTATAATAAATAAAGAAGAAACAAAAGGATGTTCGTTAGCAACGGGAAGGAAGTTTGGGAGGTGATCGGTAACTAAGGGAGAGACGAAAAAAAGTAATTTACGTTAGAAGTTTAAATGTACGAAGACTTAAAAAAAAACTGATAAAACAAAGAAATAGTGAGTTAGAAATATCTTACATAACTTACCTTCGATTTGAATCCAGTAAAGGATGTTCAAACTCAAGATCAAGAGAAATCATACAGCAATAAACGATGGTAATATAAATCATTTTATACTAAAACTTGTACCTAACAGCTGGTTGTAAACAAGTACCGAGGTCCGAGACGTTTACCAGTAATCTTTCCTTTACGCAAGGCAGAATTTCTTCGCTTCCGAGAACAAGCCGTTTTCTATCTAAATAATACAGCAACCGGCAGTATTTCAACAAGATATTAAGAGATTTATTTTGTTTGTGCGGAATTGTGTTAATTTTATTTTTAATATAGGTTGTAATAGGCTAGGAGACCATCCACGGATTGCAATCTGGAGATAGTTGTTTAATTAATATTAATTTAATTTTTTGACGTTAAAGGTTATTATAGTTCAAATTTCACTCCTTAAATTTAGACAAAACACTTTACCCAAGATATACCCTGAGATACTGAGACATGCGTATGATATAATATTAAATTTCAAATATTTCAGATTAATAAATACAACTTAAATATAAAATTTGTTTGATTTTGGTATATAATACTATTCAATAAAATAAAATCACCACACATTGAATTATTGTATACCATAACAATATATATATATATATATATATATATATATATATATATATATATACAGTGTGTCTACTTAAGTTGGACTCATATGGGAAACTTTTTTATTATTGGTTTTAGGAAAAAAAGTTATTCTTCATAAAAAGTTCTGCATTATCTAAAACCTTAAATGCAATCATTAGATATTTCTTATTTTGAGCCGTATACGAGGTTTGTCAAAAAATATTAATCTTACTCAAGAGTAAAGTACCTTTATTTTTTACAATACAGAAAAATTGTCAGTTACTTGTTTTGTGTAGTTTATAATGGAACCAAGATGACTGAATTTTGTCATTTTTAACAATTTTAGTAGTTTTAATTTTTTTAAAAATATGTGTAAATTTTCAATAATAGTTTGTTAAGATTAGTTTCCATGTTTTACAAACGAATTTACATTCTCAAAGGAATTAACTCACTTGCTTGTAAGTTTGTTATAAAAAATATATTCTTTATCTAAATTGTAACAAATAATTTATAATTTTAGCCTTGAAAATGATAATAAACATTATCGAAAGCTTGGATTAGTAAAAAAGAGTCTTCTTTACCATCAACAAATCATTTTGGCTGTGCCCCATAAAAAAATTTATAGTTTATATATATATATATATATATATATATATATATATATATATTTTGCGTAATCCGATTTTTGGTTCCTCGACGACAGAAAGCATCACTTCCAACTCAGTGTCTTCATTGGCAACCCGTTTTATGCGTTTATTATTAAACTTATTATCAACACTTCCACTGGTCTTGAATTTCTTCATTATTTTGGTAACTGTTGAATACCCGATGCTTCTATGGGGATGTCTGTTGAAAATATTTGCTGCCTCTCTATGTATATTGTAATTTTCTCCAACAATTAAAACTATTTCTATTTTTTCTTCACAAGTCAGTAAAGCTGCCATTTTTACTGTAATTTTATGAAAACTAACCCATTCTGACATTCACTGTCAAATACTTCATGACAGAGCATCCTAGATTACATTAAATTGTACCAAGCCAGAATAATTAATACGGAATGAATAGTAAATAATCACCAAATCTTAATTTTCATGCTAAATAGCTGTAATTGCATATTTGAATATAACTTTTAATTTTAAACAACTTTACTTCTTACAATTTTTCTGTATTGTAAAAAATAAAGGTACTTTACTCTTGAGTAAGATAAATATTTTTTGACAAACCTCGTATACGGCTCAAAATAAGAAATATCTAATGATTGCATTTTAGGTTTTAGATAATGCAGAACTTTTTATGAGGAATAACTTTTTTTCCTAAAACCCATAATAAAAAAGTTTCCCATATGAGTCCAACTTAAGTAGACACACTGTATATATATATATATATATATATAAACTATAAATTTTTTTATGGGGCACAGCCAAAATGATTTGTTGATGGTAAAGAAGACTCTTTTTTACTAATCCAAGCTTTCGATAATGTTTATTATCATTTTCAAGGCTAAAATTATAAATTATTTGTTACAATTTAGATAAAGAATATATTTTTTATAACAAACTTACAAGCAAGTGAGTTAATTCCTTTGAGAATGTAAATTCGTTTGTAAAACATGGAAACTAATCTTAACAAACTATTATTGAAAATTTACACATATTTTTAAAAAAATTAAAACTACTAAAATTGTTAAAAATGACAAAATTCAGTCATCTTGGTTCCATTATAAATTACACAAAACAAGTAACTGACCAAGTTTTTCATAGTGTAGAAATAATAAAAAAGTCATCAGCTCGAAAATATAAAATACCTGTTTTAAGGAAAATACATTGTTACCAACAAAACTAGTATCAACTGAAATCAAGGCACCAATTTTTGAATAATTTAAGATTTAATTTATATTATTTTAATTCAATATCTTTGAAAATAGAAAAAAAAAATTAAAATTAATAATATATCTGTTACTGTTGGATTTGAAATCTACATAACATATCTTACTTTTGTTTTTATTTGATTTTATAAATCCCTTTTTACAGTTGCCAATTGTAAAAGTCCTACTAGTGGAAAGAAATTGAAAAATTAGGAATTTCACTCAACCATGGTTACAAATTAAGAGAGCTGTCACATTAATAACACGAATTTTTGTTGGTTTGCTTGAGATACTGTGTGGCAGACAGTGTTTCGATAAGGATTGCAGAATTTTCTTTTATAACATTCAAAAATATTTTTAATAATTATAAAAAAGAGGATAGGTAATTAGCAACTACCTATTGTGTTTGAATCACTTGTTTGCAATTTTTGAGAGTTGACTTTAATTCGACAAACTGATGTTTCTTAAACCAAACTTCCATTTCACTTTGACAACTCATAGTTTCTGATGTGATAGGTTAGTGACTGTAAGTTGGTTGAGTGAAATTCCTAATTTTTCAATTTCTTTCCACTAGTAGGACTTTTACAATTGGCAACTGTAAAAAGGGATTTATAAAATCAAATAAAAACAAAAGTAAGATATCTTATGTAGATTTCAAATCCAACAGTAACAGATATATTAATAATTTTATTTTTTTTTTCTATTTTCAAAGATATTGAATTAAAATAATATAAATTAAATCTTAAATTATTCAAAAATTGGTGCCTTGATTTCAGTTGATACTAGTTTTGTTGGTAACAATGTATTTTCCTTAAAACAGGTATTTTATATTTTCGAGCTGATGACTTTTTTATTATTTCTACACTATGAAAAACTTGGTCAGTTACTTGTTTTGTGTAGTTTATAATGGAACCAAGATGACTGAATTTTGTCATTTTTAACAATTTTAGTAGTTTTAATTTTTTTTTAAATATGTGTAAATTTTCAATAATAGTTTGTTAAGATTAGTTTCCATGTTTTACAAACGAATTTACATTCTCAAAGGAATTAACTCACTTGCTAGTAAGTTTGTTATAAAAAATATATTCTTTATCTAAATTGTAACAAATAATTTATAATTTTAGCCTTGAAAATGATAATAAACATTATCGAAAGCTTGGATTAGTAAAAAAGAGTCTTCTTTACCATCAACAAATCATTTTGGCTGTGCCCCATAAAAAAAATTTATAGTTTATTTTTCAACTAGTCAGCCGTAACTACCCTACTGCTTCTTTTTATATATATATATATATATATATATATTGTTTTATACCACACGTTTAGGATCTAAATGTTACAACGTTGGGTGCCAATTATTTTAAACCTTTCATTGATTCTACAAATGTTTTATAGATAAATTTCCTCGAAAATGGGAGGAGAACTTTTCAATATTATATTTTATTTATAAAAAAAAGGTTAATTAACTCATCTCAAGATCTTGGATTCCTTTGCTCAGCGCCACCTATTTAAAAAAAATACTTTCTACGTTCACTCTCCAATTTATCATTAATTTAAGAAATTATAAAAATTTTTCTAAAACGCAAATACAAATTTTTTATTGATCAATAAATATTAATAACTCTCAAGCACACATATATTATTGTTATTTTAAATAATAATTATTACTATAAAATATAACAAAATGTTGTACAACTGTATTATTGAGTTCAAAATTTATTAATTAACCATGATGACTAACGTCATTTATTTATTAGATCTATGTCCAATAAAAAAAAATTACTTTATAATGCCAAATATAAATCGATAAATCTACGGTTAGTTATATGTGAATAAAATGTTATTGTTTAACTTTATTTTAACAATTTTGAAAGTGAATTAAACATTAGTCGCTATGCAAGACATGAATATTATGTTTAAAAAATTGGTTTGAAATGGATACCTTTATGGTTAATTTTCGAAACTTTCGATATCTCCGTAAGTATACCTTATGTATTCTTAACTTGTATAGAGAATGTTTTAATTGTAATTTCAAATATAGGTCATATCTACGAATTATTTTACCTTAAAGTTCATGAATGATGATTTCTTTCATATTCTTGTTCCAGGTTCAAATATTTTTCGATTTGATCCTCTAAATATATTCAAGCATTAGATGTCTTAAAATGTCTATAATAAAGAGCTCGTGACCTTTGATACAGTTGTTTCTCGAAGTAGGTATTCTCAGGTACGCAAATGAAGCTTCAATTTATGAATTTTCAAAGATTCACTCTCCACTTCTCCTGACATATATTGTCACTTTGACAATGGATACACTCCTTCGGTTATGCAAATTTCCCCTTATTGTAAATTATTTTTTTTTTCAAATAAAATGATCCAATCTTATCTTACCACACAGCTTAAATATTTCTGATCATCACGACGAAATTTATTTTTAATAATTTCTTATAATTTGTTTTAAAAAATCGTGGAGAAAAAATTAACGTCTTCAAGCTGTCGGATAAATTTTTTATGTCCCCTTTGACAGCTTTTTCTATCAAAATGTCAAATAAATATTTTCAATATTTAATTTTATTCCAGATGTTATCCTTGTTAACTCCTATATTTATGCTTTTTTTAATTTTTCAATTCTCTAGAGTATTAATTATTATCACCTATTATAATTTAAGATACTAATGACATTATCTTGAATGTAAAATTTTGAACTCAATTATTTTTTATATATTATTTAACATTTCCTAATATACTACATAACTATTTTTACATAAATATACCATACTGGTATTCAATACAAAATATAATACCTAATTTGTGATATCAGCACATACAGGGTTGTGTTCGTGCACATAAATTTCTATTTCCACCATTATTATTCATATATAGTACTACCTTATTTATGATTTAAGTTATTTAATTCGTTCTTTCTGAATTCTTTATTTTCATTAATACAGTGTGATACAAAATTTTATAATAATAAAGTTGTTTATTTTTTTTATATTATATTATATTGTATAATATGATCAACACATGTCAATAGCATGGTGGTACAACCTGTATGTGACAATATATATATAGGAAATAGTTCGTTGCCGATACTAGTTAGGTCTAACTATTATTGTGGGGGATGCGGCAATGTGAATAAGTGAACTCTTTTTAGTTTGTTCTGAGCTTTCGGTAATTTATTATCACCATTATCAAAGAACTACAAAAGATAGGTACATTTATAGATATTTCATACAGGTATAAATAAATTAAGTTTAAAAGTAAAACATTAATTACTTACAACTAAGCAAGGTTAATCACAATATCTATATATTAATATGTATAAAATGGAGAAAAAACATGGTATTAGATATAATTTTCTTTTTCAAAGAAATTAAATAAAAAATAAAACTATCAAAATTGACATTACGACATCGATGTTAATTTTTAGTAGTCATAGAAATGTCTTTAAATATGTTTAGTATATTAGCAAGTGAAATAATAGTTGGTAAGTTAATATAAAGGAACAGAATTCTCATCTTCAATATTTGAATTTTTTGTTTTTTTGTCAAAAGATAATAAATAGCTATACATTGTACTAAGTTTTTGAATATCAGTTCTTTTATTTAAGCAATTATCTTCTTGAGATATGAATGCCATTTCCAGGAAAATCCTTTTAGAGTAGTTATTTTCTTTATGTAAAATTTCAAAGTTTTTATAATCTATTATATGATTTGTAGAAAAAACATGTTCAGCTAATGCTGATCTTTCTGGATATAATCTTGCATCGCTCTTATGTAGAGCTATACGTTTAGTTATTTTTTGTGATGTTTCACCTACATATGCAGATTTACATGTAGAGCAAGTCAATCTATATATTACATTAGAAAGATCAGTAAGAGGATCAATTTCTTTCAACTTACTATAAACACAATTAAGTGAGAGAACATTTTTATTTGCAAGTTTTATATTAGTTACTTCTTTTAATATTTTGGAAATTTTAGGTGTAAGCTCTCTAAAGTAAGGTAAAGATGCAAAAAATATGTTAGTTGTAGTTGTATTCGTTACATTTTCTGAGTTCGTAATAACTAAATTTGGTTCAATTGCAGTATGTATGGGATGAGGGGTGTTAAACAGAATTTTTCTTACTAATGTTTTAGGATAACCATTATTAATAAATAGGTTAGATAATATATGTAAGTTTTTATCATGCATCGTACTATCTGAGATAATAAGTACCCTATTTTTCATTTGTTTTATCAAATTTATTTTTGTTGAAAATTTATGGTATGAAAAATAGTTGATATATCTACCAGAACTACAGGGTTTTCGATACCAATCAACTGTAATAGTATCATTTTTCCTTATAAGTCTGGTATCTAAGAAAGGAACGGATTGTTCTGTATCTTCAGTTTCAATTGTGAACTGAATGTAGCACTACCTATCATAAACATCAATGAGATATTAGAAACATTCAATAGTTATGACCCTCACATTCAGTTTACAATTGAAACTGAAGATACAGAACAATCCGTTCCTTTCTTAGATACCAGACTTATAAGGAAAAATGATACAATTACAGTTGATTGGTATCGAAAACCCTGTAGTTCTGGTAGATATATCAACTATTTTTCATACCATAAATTTTCAACAAAAATAAATTTGATAAAACAAATGAAAAATAGGGTACTTATTATCTCAGATAGTACGATGCATGATAAAAACTTACATATATTATCTAACCTATTTATTAATAATGGTTATCCTAAAACATTAGTAAGAAAAATTCTGTTTAACACCCCTCATCCCATACATACTGCAATTGAACCAAATTTAGTTATTACGAACTCAGAAAATGTAACGAATACAACTATAACTAACATATTTTTTGCATCTTTACCTTACTTTAGAGAGCTTACACCTAAAATTTCCAAAATATTAAAAGAAGTAACTAATATAAAACTTGCAAATAAAAATGTTCTCTCACTTAATTGTGTTTATAGTAAGTTGAAAGAAATTGATCCTCTTACTGATCTTTCCAATGTAATATATAGATTGACTTGCTCTACATGTAAATCTGCATATGTAGGTGAAACATCACAAAAAATAACTAAACGTATAGCTCTACATAAGAGCGATGCAAGATTATATCCAGAAAGATCAGCATTAGCTGAACATGTTTTTTCTACAAATCATATAATAGATTATAAAAACTTTGAAATTTTACATAAAGAAAATAACTACTCTAAAAGGATTTTCCTGGAAATGGCATTCATATCTCAAGAAGATAATTGCTTAAATAAAAGAACTGATATTCAAAAACTTAGTACAATTTATAGCTATTTATTATCTTTTGACAAAAAAACAAAAAATTCAAATATTGAAAATGAGAATTCTGTTCCTTTATATTAACTTACCAACTATTATTTCACTTGCTAATATACTAAACATATTTAAAGACATTTCTATGACTACTAAAAATTAACATCGCTGTCGTAATGTCAATTTTGATAGTTTTATTTTTTATTTAATTTCTTTGAAAAAGAAAATGATATCTAATACCATGTTTTTTCTCCATTTTATACATATTAATATATAGATATTGTGATTAACCTCGCTTAGTTGTAAGTAATTAATGTTTTACTTTTAAACTTAATTTATTTATACCTGTTTGAAATATCTATAAATGTACCTATCTTTTGTAGTTCTTTGATAATGGTGATAACAAATTACCGAAAGCTCAGAACAAACTAAAAAGAGTTCACTTATTCACATTGCCGCATCCCCCACAATAATAGTTAGACATATATATATATATAGGGATAACGGGGATTTTCAGTCAAAAATTCGATAAAATCTTTTATTTACTAAAAGCCAAGCTTTCGTGTCGTTTTGACACTTCTTCTTCTTTTTATATATATATATATAGAGAAACCTATCCGAGCTGAGCCAACAACAGCGAACTGTACGTTCAATGTTGAGCCAGATAAACCAAGCTGAGCCGTATATGTGGCTCGGGTTTGTTTTTGCATGGTAAAGAGGTCATATAACCTAAAAATCATCAATTTGTATTAAGTTCAGAGTGGGTTTCTTGTGCTCCAATTCTGGCTGTGAATTCCATCCACGTGACTTCTCTTTTAATAGTTTTACCGCCAATTTTTCCCTCCAAAAAATGGCTCAGGATGGTATCGTTCATTTCAATTTTAGTTCCGCATAAGGTCTACCATGGCGCTGTGGAGTTGATTGTATATACAAATGTATATGTGTAAAGCTTAGTTTGTGCATTACAATCTGAGCCGTATAGATGTGGCAACGTTCTTATTAGTTTTTATAGTTTAGTTTGTGCTAGGTCAGTCGAAAAACGATTGTGAGCAATATGTCTCAAAGAACGAAGAAAATTATTAGTTTAACAAAGTGCAACGAAGGTAAGGAAAGCGACTTTTATAATGATAAATTCTGTTTCGAGCAATAATTGAAAAAACAAAAAAAACATTATATTATCATACAAGATGGTTTAATGATATATTAATATTTAGAGGAGTGCTGAGAAAACCATATAAATTAGTATGTTCTGAACGTCTGAAATTTTGAACCAAAGAGTGGAGAAGTTTGAAAAACAATAATTTCGTTTCATACTATTTGAGATATATTTTTATTATTTAATACGCATCGTCCATGCAGCAGGATACATTTTCGTGTGTACAATATTTTTTTCAAGTTTACAAGTGACGTCCGTGCGAGATTTAATTTAAACATTTTTGAAGAAAAACCTATTGAAAAATGGATTTTTAAAATTCCCTTAAATATCTGAGAAAAACGGGTGTCTTATTTTTTCCTTGTTCGACGCACATTTCTCAACACGGAATTATTATCTATGTAATGTAATCTTTAGAATTGATTTTCACTCACTTTCAGACGTCCGAATCATTCGAAATTTTTCTTCCGTATTGAGAAACGATGACAATACAATAGGGATGATGACAGTCACTAAGAATAATTGAAACAATGATTTGAAATAATTGCATAGATTACAAAGATTCAATAGCAATCACTCATTTTTACATTACAATTCTGATTATATTTATTTTAGTAGCAATATAAATACAAAATATGACAATCCGCCATCTTAGCTAAAACCCCGATCACAAACGTGTGACGTCAACCTTTTGTGTATCGTTCAAAAGTTTATCGTATTTTCTGGTTTTGCATCGTTTAAATGATATTTACTCGTTATAGAATTCATGACTATAATACAAAATAATTAAAATTAGTAATCAAATGAACTTTTAATTTGCAAACTGTGAAATATTTTTGAAGTATTTACAGATGTGTGATGTCATAGAGACGCCATTACTATTCTAACGTTTTGGCGCGAAATTTGAATTGTATTTTAAAAACGTGAATTTTTCTTTTAAAACCTTTATTTCTTAAAAAAACAAATTTTTTTTGGATAAAGCTTATGGGTGCAAACATCGTGGAGCAGTTTTTCAAAATCAGTCATCATGCCTATTATTTCATCATCTTGACCTAATGTCCTGACCAGGATCATCAGGATAATTAATTTTCAACCACTTCCAAACGTCTAAATAACTTGAAAACTCTCCTTCGTATTGAGAAACGATGACAATACAATAATTTTATTACCCTAACATAATTTCCAGACCAGGATTATCAGGATAATTAATTTCCAGCCACTTCCAATCGCATGAATAATTTGTAATTTTGCACACGTATTATGATCCATTGACCATACAATAATTTCATTACCTTGACCTAATGTCCTGATCAGGATCATCAGGATAATTATTGTCCAACCACTTTCATATATACGAATAATTTGAAATTTAGCACACCAGAACGACATGATAAAAAATGCTTAATTTTATAATTATTATCTCGTACTATTCTAAAGCTCAACTTTCTTCATTACTTTGAAATTCAATTTCGTTTCGGGACTAAAAAAGTCAAAATAAAATAACATTAAAAAAAACTTGTATGACAATGTGAACTTAACAATAATAAATAATTTTTAATTATTTAATATAAAAAAGCGTGGGTGCTTTCTACATTTTTATAGTAACTAAACCTTTACAAATAGCTAGGGATGTGAACTTCAAAATAATTGATATAATTATTTATGCACCCCAATTTTTATTTTTATAATTCAATAGTTCATTTAAAAATATATATTTATAGATATCTTATACAGGATATAACTACACTTATACAATTATACTTAATTAGAAATTAAACTGAACTTAGAACTGAGGGCCGAAACACACAATTAGCAACCAAGATATAGAATCTCTCTCAAATCTGAAATAAATAAAACGTTTTTATATAATAACTATAACCTTGCATAAACAATGGAACTACCTATTCTTGGTTGTTTACTGCAATACTTCTTACCTTCGTTGATTCTGCTATTTTGGGTACTGAATACCCACGCGTTTTTTATATTAAAGTGAATTTTGTTTGTTAGTGACTTTAATATTATTTTAAGCCATTGATCATTGTACCTAATTATCAGATTAACGACGTAGTCATACAAAAAAAACGTTAATGTCTTTCTCAAATGATAAGTTGATTAACCTAGTAAAATTATAATTTCTGAGTGAGATTTTTCGTTTTGCATTATTCATTACAGAAATTCCACCAAACGATAACGATGTTTCTAAATGGGCTTTATCAGAAATCAATAAAAGTTTTGAGGAGTTTGATCCAATTTCGAATTGGGTAATAGAAGTGGAACCGCAAATATTGAAAAAAAAAATTTACAATGCACAAAATTCAGAAAATCTGACAGAAAATCTTTGTATACCGAAAATCGATGAAAAAGCAATCAGCTCTATCAGGAACACAAAGAAAAGGAAATTTGATGAACAAAACAAAGATAACAAAATGACCAAAACAGAGAATAATTTTCAAATACCGTTAATTGTAGTTCCTCCCAAAGAAGCCGTTGCTCATTTATCTGTTGAATCTGATTTTGATCTCCCAATTGTACTTGAAAAAAGTTTCTCCACTCCAAAAAATCACGTCAACTGTTTCGAAGAGAGTGGAAACAATTTCCATTCTGGTTCCAATAAATTGAGTGAAAAAAGTGATATCAGAGAGGCAAGTACGAAATATTTTTTAAATAATCCGAAATTTATACACAATACAATAATTATGATAACCTTTTGTTACAATAACAAACATTTTATGGAATTAATATTATTTTCAGATAGAAAGTATTTCATCAGAATTACCGGAAATACCCCAAAGTTATATTTCTAACCCGAAAAAAATAAACGTGTTATCCCAATATGTATTAAGGCAAAATGAAACCGACTTTGTGACTATTACCGGAACAAATCCAAAAAACCAAAATGATACGGAACCGACGAACAGTAGTGCCAAAAATGATATTTTTAACTTTGAGAATCAGATCGACGAAAATGAATCAGAATTACCGGATATACCTCATAGCCCGAAAAAAATAAACGTATTATCTCAATATGTATTGAGGCAAAATGAAACCAACTTTATTACTATTACCGAAATAAATCCAAAAAAACAAAATGATACGGAACCGACGAACAGTAATGACAAAAATGATATTTTCAACTTTGAGAATCAGAGCGACGAGAATGAAAACACAAAATATGATTCTTATAGTTCAGAAGAGAGCGTAAATAATAACTTTGTATCTTTTTCCGATGATTCCAGTGATACGGATAATACTAATGAGGTGGGTATACTATCAGTGCCAAAGGACTGCTGGACTGAGCAACACATTACTAACAAGCATAATGCTGCTGTATCAATAACATTTTACAATATTTTTTTCTGTTATTTTCAGGCTACCATGTCAAATAATAATAATAAAGCCTCTGAGACAGCACTGGGGAATACTTTAGGAATTGAAATTTCAACTGAATTAAAGGAGTCAAATAAAAATAATATTGACAATTATTGTAAAGTATGTATATTGCTTCAATATTATTACATTTTAATAAAAAATAGAATTATTCACATTCACAATTAAAATACGATGAAACTAGTGCACTAAAGGGTATGTGATTTAAACAAATATCAGTTAGGTATGCCCCATATAAGCAACCTTTAAAATTATGAGGACGTCAAATATCAAATCAAAATTATACGTTGTCAGTCATTACTCATTAAAAACAAAAAACTAAAATATTTCCACTATTACAATATTTTGATTGATGTTTTTATCCTTTGTTTTATGTTGTTATTTTTTTAGGGAGAAGTAGAAAGTACCAATAAGAAGCATTATAAAGATAAAAATACTTTTTGTTTTTTTTGTGACAAAAATGTTTCACATTTCTCGAGACACCTGAGTACTTGGCACAAAAATGAGATTGAAGTCCAGCGTCTACTCTCATATAAAAGCAAGTCGATGGAAAGGCGACAAGCTTTGAGAGTATTAGGAAAGAGAGGGAATTATGTCAAAAACCGATCTACTTTGCAGTTAAGACCAGTGAAACGAGTACAATCAGGAATTCCATCGAGCAGCAATGAATTTCTTCCCTGTCCCCATTGTTTGGGTTTTTATAAAAAGAAAAGCTTGTATCGACATACAAAGATTTGCGATAACAAGTTACCATCAGCGCAAGGTGGAAGGCAAAACTCTCAAAGTGAGGGCCAAAGTGCATTACTTTTAGGAAAATTCAAGCACGAGGAACTGTTACAGAAAGAGTTGTTTCCTAGAATGAGGGCCGATGATGTCAGTTTAACGGCAAAAAAGGACCCTTTGATATGCAATTACGCATATTCTTACATGAAAGGTAGAAAAAGTAAAGGGAACTTGGACTTTGTAAGAACAAGTGTTAGAAATTTGGCCAAGTTGTTGCAGCTTTCTAAAGAATCGGACGATAGTATTAAAGGTTTACTTGACTTATTACGACCAACACTTTTCAAGGAAATTATTAGAGGAGTTAATATTATAGGAGGTTATAATGAGAAAGATGATGTATATGAATCCCCCACAGTTGCTGTAAATTTTGGGACGCTACTAAAAAAATGCTGTGACTTGGCGTGTATTCAGTTACTTCAGGAGTCCAACACAGAAGCTCGAAGAAAAGAAATTAAAATCCTGAAAACCCTGATAGAATCTCAGTGGGCGAATGAAGTTTCTGCTCAAGCTAGCTTAAACTTAAGTAGCAAGAAATGGAATAAAGAGGAATTATTACCACTAACATCAGATCTAAAGAAACTAAAAAGTTATTTAGAAGAAATGGCTCAATGCAACTTTGAAAAGCTCAACAAAAACAAAAAAGATGGATTGGCTTACACTTCTCTAAAAGAAATATTATACTGCCAGATTATATTAATGAATAGAAGGCGACCTGCTGAAGTGGCACAAATTAAAGTAGAAACATATAAGTCAATAAATCTGGATGTTAAAGAATCTGAATTTGACGGTTGTTTGACCGAAACAGAAAAAATTTTGCTAACTTCATGTAGCCGCATGGTAATAAGGGGTAAGAGAGGGCGGGGTGTTCCTATTTTACTTTCTCAAAGTATGAGAAAACAATTCGATATGCTGCTAAATGTAAGGAGCAATTTCATCGAAAACAATGATTTCATTTTCCATACCTCAGGCAAAAATTTCCTGGATGGTACAAAAGTGTTGTACAAATACGCTGAGAAATGTGGTATTCAGAATCCAAAATCAATAAGCGCTGTTAGGCTACGCAAACACTTAGCAACTGTAACTCAGCTACTTCAATTTTCCGAGGGTGATTTAGAACAACTTTCTCGATTCATGGGACATACCCTACAAACGCATTGTAATTTTTATAGGCTCTCTGATAGCACCTATCAGACAGCGAAAATCCCAAAATTGCTTCTTCTTGCAACTGAAGGAGGATTAGAAAAATACAAAGGTTTAGATTTGAATAGTATAAACATTGATTTGAATCCTATTTCTGAAAATTGCGACTTGGAAGACTTGATTACCGAACAAATACCTGATGACCCGGCAAGTTGAAATACGACACCAACTTTAAATATGGAGAATGACCATAAGAATTCGAAGAGTGTTTCTATCAAGCTGACTTGGTCATTAGAGCAGAAAAAAATTATTGCCAATATTTTGCTGAGCAAATAAAAAAAAAGAGAGCTCCTAAGCAAATTGAAATTAATATGTTTATGGACGAATATCCCGGTTTATTTGACAATAGAAAATGGACTTCAATAAAAGCTGTTGTATATAACTTTTATACAGGAAAACTAAATATCCCGATTGATTTGTGAATATTTACACAATCACTATTATTTAAGAAAACAATGTATATATTTACTATTTTTGCTTAATATTATATTTTTTTTGTCCACAATAAAATAATATATTTATACGTCCAAATTATCTAAGACCCAAATAAGTGCATAATGTTAGTTGGTTATTGAATTGAATAAGAACAGTCATATCGTTTCCTCTCACTCAAATATGGACACTTTGGCAACAATGCGTGGCTCAGGGCTGCTAACTCAAATCTATAAATTTGTATAATCGGTTCAGTTTCGATAGAAAGTTCTAAGTGGTTCAGGATAGTATGAAAAGGGTGGGTATATATAAAACAAATTTTTTTATGCAATTAATGCTTATTTTAGGAGTATATTTAAATAAACATTCACGTCTCAACTTATAAATGAAATACATGACTTTAAACAAAATTTTCAATAAATCTTTGTAGGTGGCTCAGTATAGTACTATTTAACTAGTGGCTCGGATTTTATAGAAAGATCTATATATATATATAGTAAATTTTATACCCATTTAGAATAAGACCATCCTTATTTATTATTAATAAATCGGTTGAAACAAAAAATTACCAACAAAAATGAACGTCGTAACTAATTTATTAGATGTCACGTTTTTGAAGTTACTTCAAATTTTGATTTCATGTTAATGTCAGATGGTTCAAGAAGCCGCATACGTTAAGTTACTAAAACGGCTGGTACCTCTAAATAGGTATTAATTTTACTATATATATATATATATATATATATATATATATAACATCTGTTATAACGTCCGTTACTTGGATAAT
This sequence comes from Lochmaea crataegi, assembly GCA_947563755.1. Taxonomy (NCBI): domain Eukaryota; kingdom Metazoa; phylum Arthropoda; class Insecta; order Coleoptera; family Chrysomelidae; genus Lochmaea; species Lochmaea crataegi. The sequence continues at coordinate 58,542,281 of OX387422.1, read as the reverse complement.
AATATGTCACCTGAGTATGTCACCAATTTAATTTCTATTTTAAAAAAGTTTTGGTATAAAATTTTCTTACCGAATCTCCCGCGAGCATGAATTAATATTCCGGAAATTTTCCTCAGTTGCGAATTTTTTTAAGAAAATTTCCCTCTGCTAATTTTCCAAAAATTCGCACTTCGAGAAAATTTCCGGAAATAATTCGTGCTCTAGGGAGATTATAAGTTAAAAGATTTTACAAAATCTCAAAGCATATTTAACTAAGAAATAGACTAGTTCTAAAATTTTAGTGAAAAGGTTTTACAAAATCTAAAAGCATTTTAAACTGAAACATAGTCTAATTGTAAAATTTTATTGAAAAGGGTTTACAAAATCTCAAAGCATCTTGAACTAAGAAATATTCTAGCTGTAAAATTTTATTGGAAATATTTTACAAAATCTCAAAGAATCTTGAACTAAGAAATAGTCTAGTTGTAAAATTTTATTGAAAAGATTTTACACAATCTCAAAGCATCTTTAACTAAGAAATAGACTAGTTGTGAAATTTTATTGAAAATATTTTACAAAATCTCAAAGCATCTTGAACTAAGAAATATTCTAGCTGTAAAATTTTATTGAAAATATTTTACAAAATCTCAAAGAATCTTGAACTAAGAAATAGTCTAGTTGTAAAATTTTATTGAAATGATTTTACAAAATCTCAAAGCATCTTTAAATAAGAAATAGTCTAGTTGCAAAATTTTATTGAAAAGATTTTACAAAATCTGAAAAGCATCTTTAACTAAGAAATAGACTAGTTGTAAAATTTTATTGAGAAGGTTTTACAAATTCTAAAAGCATTTTTAACTGAAATATAGTCTAGTTGTGAAATTTTATTGAAAAGGTTTTACAAAATCTCAAAGAATCTTGAACTAAGAAATATTCTAGCTGTAATATTTTACAAAATCTGAAAGAATCGTGAACTAAGAAATAGTCTAGTTGTAAAATTTTATTGAAAAGGTTTTACAAAATCTCAAAGCATCTTGAACTAAGAAATAGTCTAGTTGTGAAATTTTATTGAAAAGATTTTACAAAATCTCAAAGCATCTTGAACTAAGAAATATTCTAGCTGTAATATTTTACAAAATCTGAAAGAATCTTGAACTAAGAAATAGTCTAGTTGTAAAATTTTATTGAAAAGGTTTTACAAAATCTCAAAGCATCTTGAACTAAGAAATAGTCTAGTTGTGAAATTTTATTGAAAAGATTTCACAAAATCTCAAAGCATCTTGAACTAAGAAATATTCTAGCTGTAAAATTTTATTGAAAATATTTTACAAAATCTCAAAGAATCTTGAACTAAGAAATAGTCTAGTTGTAAAATTTTATTGAAAAGATTTTATAAAATCTCAAAGCATATTTACTTAAGAAATAGACTAGTTGTAAAATTTTATTGAAAAGGTTTTACAAAATCTCAAAGCATCTTGAACTAAGAAATAGTCTAGCTGTAAAAATTTATTGAAAATATTTAACAAAATCTCAAAGAATCTTGAACTAAGAAATAGTCTAGTTGTAAAATTCCATTGAAAAGGTTTTACAAAATCTCAAAGTATCTTGAACTAAGAAATAGTCTAGTTGTAAAATTTTATTGAAAAGATTTTACAAAATCTAAAAGCATTTTTAACTGAAACATAGTCTAGTTGTAAAATTTTATTGAAAATGTTTTACAAAATCTCAAAGAATCTTGAACTAAGAAATAGTCTAGTTGTAAAATTTTATTGAAAAGATTTTACAAAATCTCAAAGCATCTTGAACTAAGAAATATTCTAGCTGTAATATTTTACAAAATCTGAAAGAATCTTGAACTAAGAAATAGTCTAGTTGTAAAATTTTATTGAAAAGGTTTCACAAAATCTCAAAGCATCTTGAACTAAGAAATAGTCTAGTTGTGAAATTTTATTGAAAAGATTTGACAAAATCTCAAAGCATCTTGAACTAAGAAATATTCTAGCTGTAATATTTTACAAAATCTGAAAGAATCTTGAACTAAGAAATAGTCGAGTTGTAAAATTTTATTGAAAAGGTTTTACAAAATATAAAAGCATTTTTAACTGAAACATAGTCTAGTTGTAAAATTTTATTGAAAATGTTTTACAAAATCTCAAAGAATCTTGAACTAAGAAATATTCTAGCTGTAATATTGTACAAAATCTGAAAGAATCTTGAACTAAGAAATAATCTAGTTGTAAAATTTTATTGAAAAGGTTTTACAAAATCTCAAAGCATCTTGAACTAAGAAATATTCTAGCTGTAAAATTTTATTGAAAATATTTTGCAAAATCTCAAAGAATCTTGAACTAAGAAATAGTCTAGTTGTAAAATTTTATTGAAAAGATTTTACAAAATCTAAAAGCATTTTTAACTGAAACATAGTCTAGTTGTAAAATTTTATTGAAAAGATTTTACAAAATCTCAAAGCATCTTTAACTAAGATATATTCTAGCTGTAAAATTTTATTGAAAATATTTTGCAAAATCTCAAAGAATCTTGAACTAAGAAATAGTCTAGTTGTAAAATTTTATTGGAAAGATTTTACAAAATCTAAAAGCATTTTTAACTGAAACATAGTCTAGTTGTAAAATTTTATTGAAAAGATTTTACAAAATCTCAAAGCATCTTTAACTAAGAAATAGACTAGTTGTAAAATTTTATTGAAAAGGTTTTACAAAATCTAAAAGCATTTTTAACTGAAACATAGTCTAGTTGTAAAATTTCATTGAAAAGGTTTTACAAAATCTCAAATCATCTTGAACTAAGAAATAGTCTAGTTGTAAAATTTTATTGAAAAGATTTTACAAAATCTCGAAGCATCTTTACTCAAGAAATAGACTAGTTGTGAAATTTTATTGAAAAGATTTTACAAAATCTCAAAGCATCTTTAACTAAGAAATAGACTAGTTGTAAAATTTTATTGAAAAGGTTTTACAAAATCTAAAAGCATTTTCAACTGAAACATAGTCTAGTTGTAAAATGTTATTGAAAAGGTTTTACAAAATCTCAAAGCATCTTGAACTAAGAAATAGTCTAGTTGTAAAATTGTATTGAAAAGGTTTTACAAAATCTCAAAGCATCTTGAACTAAGAAATATTCTAGCTGTAATATTTTACAAAATCTGAAAGAATCTTGAACTAAGAAATAGTCTAGTTGTAAACTTTTATCGAAAAGGTTTTACAAAATCTCAAAGCATCTTGAACTAAGAAATATTCTAGCTGTAAAATTTTATTGAAAATATTTTGCAAAATATCAAAGAATCTTGAACTAAGAAATAGTCTAGTTGTAAAATTTTATTGAAAAGGTTTTACAAAATCTAAAAGCATTTTCAACTGAAACATAGTCTAGTTGTAAAATGTTATTGAAAAGGTTTTACAAAATCTCAAAACATCTTGAACTAAGAAATAGTCTAGCTGTAAAAAATTATTGAAAATATTTAACAAAATCTCGAAGAATCTTGAACTAAGAAATAGTCTAGTTGTAAAATGTTATTGAAAAGATTTTACAAAATCTCGAAGCATCTTTAACTAAGAAATAGACTAGTTGTAAAATTTTATTGAAAAGGTTTTACAAAATCTAAAAGCATTTTTAACTGAAACATAGTCTAGTTGTAAAATTTTATTGAAAATGTTTTACAAAATCTCAAAGAATCTTGAACTAAGAAATAGTCTAGTTGTAAAATTTTATTGAAAAGGTTTTACAAAATCTCAAAGCATCTTGAACTAAGAAATAGTCTAGTTGTGAAATTTTATTGAAAAGATTTGACAAAATCTCAAAGCATCTTGAACTAAGAAATATTCTAGCTGTAATATTTTACAAAATCTGAAAGAATCCTGAACTAAGAAATAGTCGAGTTGTAAAATTTTATTGAAAAGGTTTTACAAAATCTGAAAGAATCCTGAACTAAGAAATAGTCGAGTTGTAAAATTTTATTGAAAAGGTTTTACAAAATCTCAAAGCATATTGAACTAAGAAATAGTCTAGTTGCAAAATTTTATTGAAAAGATTTTACAAAATCTGAAAAGCATCTTCAACTAAGAAATAGACTAGTTGTAAAATTTTATGGAAAAGGTTTTACAAAATCTAAAAGCATTTTTAACTGAAACATAGTCTAGTTGTAAAATTTTATTGAAAATGTTTTACAAAATCTCAAAGAATCTTGAACTAAGAAATATTCTAGCTGTAATATTTTACAAAATCTGAAAGAATCTTGAACTAAGAAATAATCTAGTTGTAAAATTTTATTGAAAAGGTTTTACAAAATCTCAAAGCATCTTGAACTAAGAAATATTCTAGCTGTAAAATTTTATTGAAAATATTTTGCAAAATCTCAAAGAATCTTGAACTAAGAAATAGTCTAGTTGTAAAATTTTATTGAAAAGATTTTACAAAATCTAAAAGCATTTTTAACTGAAACATAGTCTAGTTGTAAAATTTTATTGAAAAGATTTTACAAAATCTCAAAGCATCTTTAACTAAGAAATATTCTAGCTGTAAAATTTTATTGAAAATATTTTGCAAAATCTCAAAGAATCTTGAACTAAGAAATAGTCTAGTTGTAAAATTTTATTGAAAAGATTTTACAAAATCTAAAAGCATTTTTAACTGAAACATAGTCTAGTTGTAAAATTTTATTGAAAAGATTTTACAAAATCTCAAAGCATCTTTAACTAAGAAATAGACTAGTTGTAAAATTTTATTGAAAAGGTTTTACAAAATCTAAAAGCATTTTTAACTGAAACATAGTCTAGTTGTAAAATTTCATTGAAAAGGTTTTACAAAATCTCAAATCATCTTGAACTAAGAAATAGTCTAGTTGTCAAATTTTATTGAAAAGATTTTACAAAATCTCAAAGCATCTTTACTCAAGAAATAGACTAGTTGTGAAATTTTATTGAAAAGATTTTACAAAATCTGAAAAGCATCTTTAACTAAGAAATAGACTAGTTGTAAAATTTTATTGAAAAGGTTTTACAAAATCTAAAAGCATTTTTAACTGAAACATAGTCTAGTTGTAAAATTTTATTGAAAATGTTTTACAAAATCTCAAAGAATCTTGAACTAAGAAATAGTCTAGTTGTAAAATTTTATTGAAAAGATTTTACAAAATCTCAAAGCATCTTGAACTAAGAAATATTCTAGCTGTAATATTTTACAAAATCTGAAAGAATCTTGAACTAAGAAATAGTCTAGTTGTAAAATTTTATTGAAAAGGTTTCACAAAATCTCAAAGCATCTTGAACTACGAAATAGTCTAGTTGTGAAATTTTATTGAAAGGATTTGACAAAATCTCAAAGCATCTTGAACTAAGAAATATTCTAGCTGTAATATTTTACAAAATCTGAAAGAATCTTGGACTAAGAAATAGTCGAGTTGTAAAATTTTATTGAAAAGGTTTTACAAAATCTTTTCAATAAAATTTTGCAACTAGACTATTTCTTAGTTCAAGATGCTTTGAGATTTTGTAAAATCTTTTCAATAAAATTTTACAACTAGTCTATTTCTTAGTTGAAGATGCTTTTCAGATTTTGTAAAATCTTTTCAATAAAATTTTGCAACTAGACTATTTCTTAGTTCAAGATGCTTTGAGATTTTGTAAAATCTTTTCAATAAAATTTTACAACTAGTCTATTTCTTAGTTGAAGATGCTTTTCAGATTTTGTAAAATCTTTTCAATAAAATTTTGCAACTAGACTATTTCTTAGTTCAAGATGCTTTGAGATTTTGTAAAATCTTTTCAATAAAATTTTACAACTAGTCTATTTCTTAGTTGAAGATGCTTTTCAGATTTTGTAAAATCTTTTCAATAAAATTTTGCAACTAGACTATTTCTTAGTTCAAGATGCCTTGAGATTTTGTAAAATCTTTTCAATAAAATTTTACAACTAGTCTATTTCTTAGTTGAAGATGCTTTTCAGATTTTGTAAAATCTTTTCAATAAAATTTTGCAACTAGACTATTTCTTAGTTCAAGATGCTTTGAGATTTTGTAAAATCTTTTCAATAAAATTTTACAACTAGTCTATTTCTTAGTTGAAGATGCTTTTCAGATTTTGTAAAATCTTTTCAATAAAATTTTGCAACTAGACTATTTCTTAGTTCAAGATGCTTTGAGATTTTGTAAAATCTTTTCAATAAAATTTTACAACTAGACTATTTCTTAGTTCAAGATTCTTTGAGATTTTGTAGAACATTTTCAATAAAATTTTACAACTAGACTATGTTTCAGTTAAAAATGCTTTTAGATTTTGTAAAACCTTTTCAATAAAATTTTACAACTAGTCTATTTCTTAGTTAAAGATGCTTTGAGATTTTGTAAAATCTTTTCAATAAAATTTTACAACTAGACTATTTCTTAGTTCAAGATTCTTTGAGATTTTGTTAAATATTTTCAATACATTTTTACAGCTAGACTATTTCTCAGTTCAAGATGCTTTGAGATTTTGTAAAACCTTTTCAATAACATTTTACAACTAGACTATGTTTCAGTTAAAAATGCTTTTAGATTTTGTAAAACCTTTTCAATAAAATTTTACAACTAGTCTATTTCTTAGTTAAAGATGCTTTGAGATTTTGTAAAATCTTTTCAATAAAATTTTACAACTAGACTATTTCTTAGTTCAAGATTCTTTGAGATTTTGTTAAATATTTTCAATACATTTTTACAGCTAGACTATTTCTCAGTTCAAGATGCTTTGAGATTTTGTAAAACCTTTTCAATAACATTTTACAACTAGACTATGTTTCAGTTAAAAATGCTTTTAGATTTTGTAAAACCTTTTCAACAAACTTTTACAACTAGACTATTTCTTAGTTCAAGATTCTTTGATATTTTGCAAAATATTTTCAATAAAATTTTACAGCTAGAATATTTCTTAGTTCAAGATGCTTTGAGATTTTGTAAAACCTTTTCAATAAAAGTTTACAACTAGACTATTTCTTAGTTCAAGATTCTTTCAGATTTTGTAAAATATTACAGCTAGAATATTTCTTAGTTCAAGTTGCTTTGAGATTTTGTAAAATCTTTTCAATACAATTTTACAACTAGACTATTTCTTAGTTCAAGATTCTTTGAGATTTTGTAAAACATTTTCAATAAAATTTTACAACTAGACTATGTTTCAGTTAAAAATGCTTTTAGATTTTGTAAAACATTTTCAATAAAATTTTACAACTAGACTATTTCTTAGTTAAAGATGCTTTTCGGATTTTGTAAAACCTTTTCAATAAAATTTTACAACTACACTATTTCTTAGTTCAAGATTCTTTCAGATTTTGTAGAATATTACAGCTAGAATATTTCTTAGTTCAAGATGCTTTGAGATTTTGTGAAATCTTTTCAATAAAATTTCACAACTAGACTATTTCTTAGTTCAAGATGCTTTGAGATTTTGTAAAACCTTTTCAATAAAATTTTACAACTAGACTATTTCTTAGTTCAAGATTCTTTCAGATTTTGTGAAATATTACAGCTAGAATATTTCTTAGTTCAAGTGCTTTGAGATTTTGTAAAATCTTTTCAAAAAATTTAACAACTAGACTATTTCTTAGTTCAAGATGCTTTGAGATTTTGTAAAACCTTTTCAATAAAATTTTACAACTAGACTATTTCATAGTTCAAGATTCTTTCAGATTTTGTAAAATATTACAGCTAGAATATTTCTTAGTTCAAGATGCTTTGAGATTTTGTAAAACCTTTTCAATAAAATTTTACAACTAGTCTATTTCTTAGTTAAAGATGCTTTGAGATTTTGTAAAATCTTTTCAATAAAATTTTACAACTAGACTATTTCTTAGTTCAAGATTCTTTGAGATTTTGTTAAATATTTTCAATAAATTTTTACAGCTAGACTATTTCTTAGTTCAAGATGCTTTGAGATTTTGTAAAACCTTTTCAATAACATTTTACAACTAGACTATGTTTCAGTTAAAAATGCTTTTAGATTTTGTAAAACCTTTTCAATAAAATTTTACAACTAGACTATTTCTTAGTTCAAGATTCTTTGATATTTTGCAAAATATTTTCAATGAAATTTTACAGCTAGAATATTTCTTAGTTCAAGATGCTTTGAGATTTTGTAAAACCTTTTCAATAAAATTTTACAACTAGACTATTTCTTAGTTCAAGATTCTTTGAGATTTTGTAAAATATTTTCAATAAAATTTTACAGCTAGAATTTTTCTTAGTTCAAGATGCTTTGAGATTTTGTAAAACCTTTTCAATAAAATTTTACAACTACACTATGTTTCAGTTAAAAATGCTTTTAGATTTTGTAAAACCTTTTCAGTAAAATTTTACAACTAGTCTATCTCTTAGTTAAGGCTATCTCTTAGTTAGATGCTTTGAGGTTTTGTAAAATCCTTTCAATAAAATTTTACAACTAGACTATTTCTTAGTTCAAGATGCTTTGAGATTTTGTAAAACCTTTTCAATAACATTTTACAACTAGACTATGTTTCAGTTAAAAATGCTTTTAGATTTTGTAAAACCTTTTCAATGAAATTTTACAACTAGTCTATTTCTTAAGTAAAGATGAGTTGAGATTTTGTAAAATCTTTTCAATAAAATTTTACAACTAGACTATTTCTTAGTTCAAGATGATTTGAGATTTTGTAAAACCTTTTCAATGAAATTTTACAACTAGACTATGTTTCAGTTAAAAATGCTTTTGGATTTTGTAAAACCTTTTCAATAAAATTTTACAACTAGTCTATTTCTTAGTTAAAGATGCTTTGAGATTTTGTAAAATCTTTTCAATAAAATTTTACAACTAGACTATGTTTCAGTTAAAAATGCTTTTAGATTTTGTAAAATCTTTTCAATAAAATTTTACAACTAGACTATTTCTTAGTTCAAGATTCTTTGAGATTTTGCATAATATTTTCAATAAAATTTTACAGCTAGAATATTTCTTAGTTCAAGATGCTTTGAGATTTTGTAAAACCTTTTCGATAAAATTTTACAACTAGACTATTTCTTAGTTCGAGATTCTTCCAGATTTTGTAAAATATTACAGCTAGAATATTTCTTAGTTCAAGATTCTTTGAGATTTTGTAAAACATTTTCAATAAAATTTTACAACTAGACTATGTTTCAGTTAAAAATGCTTTTAGATTTTGTAAAACCTTTTCCATAAAATTTTACAACTAGTCTATTTCTTAGTTGAAGATGCTTTTCAGATTTTGTAAAATCTTTTCAATACAATTTTGCAACTAGACTATTTCTTAGTTCAAGATGCTTTGAGATTTTGTAAAACCTTTTCAATAAAATTTTACAACTCGACTATTTCTCAGTTCAGGATTCTTTCAGATTTTGTAAAATATTACAGCTAGAATATTTCTTAGTTCAAGATGCTTTGAGATTTTGTCAAATCTTTTCAATAAAATTTCACAACTAGACTATTTCTTAGTTCAAGATGCTTTGAGATTTTGTAAAACCTTTTCAATAAAATTTTACAACTAGACTATTTCTTAGTTCAAGATTCTTTCAGATTTTGTAAAATATTACAGCTAGAATATTTCTTAGTTCAAGATGCTTTGAGATTTTGTAAAATCTTTTCAATTAAATTTTACAACTATACTATTTCTTAGTTCAAGATTCTTTGAGATTTTGTAAAACATTTTCAATAAAATTTTACAACTAGACTATGTTTCAGTTAAAAATGCTTTTATATTTTGTAAAACCTTTTCAATAAAATTTTACAACTAGTCTATTTCTTAGTTAAAGATGCTTTGAGATTTTGTAAAATCTTTTCAATAAAATTTTACAACTAGACTATTTCTTAGTTCAAGATTCTTTGAGATTTTGTTAAATATTTTCAATAAATTTTTACAGCTAGACTATTTCTTAGTTCAAGATGCTTTGAGATTTTGTAAAACCTTTTCAATAACATTTTACAACTAGACTATGTTTCAGTTAAAAATGCTTTTAGATTTTGTAAAACCTTTTCAATAAAATTTTACAACTAGACTATTTCTTAGTTCAAGATTCTTTGATATTTTGCAAAATATTTTCAATAAAATTTTACAGCTAGAATATTTCTTAGTTCAAGATGCTTTGAGATTTTGTAAAACCTTTTCAATAAAAGTTTACAACTAGACTATTTCTTAGTTCAAGATTCTTTGAGATTTTGTAAAACATTTTCAATAAAATTTTACAACTAGACTATGTTTCAGTTAAAAATGCTTTTAGATTTTGTAAAACATTTTCAATAAAATTTTACAACTAGACTATTTCTTAGTTAAAGATGCTTTTCAGATTTTGTAAAACCTTTTCAATAAAATTTTACAACTATACTATTTCTTAGTTCAAGATTCTTTCAGATTTTGTAGAATATTACAGCTAGAATATTTCTTAGTTCAAGATGCTTTGAGATTTTGTGAAATCTTTTCAATAAAATTTCACAACTAGACTATTTCTTAGTTAAAGATGCTTTTCAGATTTTGTAAAACCTTTTCAATAAAATTTTACAACTATACTATTTCTTAGTTCAAGATTCTTTCAGATTTTGTGAAATATTACAGCTAGAATATTTCTTAGTTCAAGATGCTTTGAGATTTTGTGAAATCTTTTCAATAAAATTTTACAACTAGACTATTTCTTAGTTCAAGATTCTTTCAGATTCTGTAATATATTACAGCTAGAATATTTCTTAGTTCAAGATGCTTTGAGATTTTGTAAAATCTTTTCAATACAATTTTACAAGTAGACTATTTCTTAGTTCAAGATTCTTTGAGATTTTGTAAAACATTTTCAATAAAATTTTACAACTAGACTATGTTTCAGTTAAAAATGCTTTTAGATTTTGTAAAACATTTTCAATAAAATTTTACAACTAGACTATTTCTTAGTTAAAGATGCTTTTCAGATTTTGTAAAACCTTTTCAATAAAATTTTACAACTACACTATTTCTTAGTTCAAGATTCTTTCAGATTTTGTAGAATATTACAGCTAGAATATTTCTTAGTTCAAGATGCTTTGAGATTTTGTGAAATCTTTTCAATAAAATTTCACAACTAGACTATTTCTTAGTTCAAGATGCTTTGAGATTTTGTAAAACCTTTTCAATAAAATTTTACAACTAGACTATTTCTTAGTTCAAGATTCTTTCAGATTTTGTAAAATATTACAGCTAGAATATTTCTTAGTTCAAGATGCTTTGAGATTTTGTAAAACCTTTTCAATAAAATTTTACAACTAGTCTATTTCTTAGTTAAAGATGCTTTGAGATTTTGTAAAATCTTTCCACTAAAATTTTACAACTAGACTATTTCTTAGTTCAAGATTCTTTGAGATTTTGTTAAATATTTTCAATAAATTTTTACAGCTAGACTATTTCTTAGTTCAAGATGCTTTGAGATTTTGTAAAACCTTTTCAATAAAATTTTACAACTAGACTATTTCTTAGTTCAAGATTCTTTGATATTTTGCAAAATATTTTCAATAAAATTTTTCAGCTAGAATATTTCTTAGTTCAAGATGCTTTGAGATTTTGTAAAACCTTTTCAATAAAAGTTTACAACTAGACTATTTCTTAGTTCAAGATTCTTTCAGATTTTGTAAAATATTACAGCTAGAATATTTCTTAGTTTAAGATGCTTTGAGATTTTGTAAAATCTTTTCAATACAATTTTACAACTAGACTATTTCTTAGTTCAAGATTCTTCGAGTTTTTGTAAAACATTTTCAATAAAATTTTACAACTAGACTATTTCTTAGCTAAAGATGCTTTTCAGATTTTGTAAAACCTTTTCAATAAAATTTTACAACTACACTATTTCTTAGTTCAAGATTCTTTCAGATTTTGTAGAATATTACAGCTAGAATATTTCTTAGTTCAAGATGCTTTGAGATTTTGTGAAATCTTTTCAATAAAATTTCACAACTAGACTATTTCTTAGTTCAAGATGCTTTGAGATTTTGTAAAACCTTTTCAATAAAATTTTACAACTAGACTATTTCTTAGTTCAAGATTCTTTCAGATTTTGTGAAATATTACAGCTAGAATATTTCTTAGTTCAAGTGCTTTGAGATTTTGTAAAATCTTTTCAAAAAATTTAACAACTAGACTATTTCTTAGTTCAAGATGCTTTGAGATTTTGTAAAATATTACAGCTAGAATGTTTTACAAAATCTCAAAGAATCTTGAACTAAGAAATAGTCTAGTTGTAAAATTGTATTGAAAAGATTTTACAAAATCTCAAAGCAACTTGAACTAAGAAATATTCTAGCTGTAATATTTTACAAAATCTGAAAGAATCTTGAACTAAGAAATAGTCTAGTTGTAAACTTTTATTGAAAAGGTTTTACAAAATCTCAAAGCATCTTGAACTAAGAAATATTCTAGCTGTAAAATTTTATTGAAAATATTTTGCAAAATATCAAAGAATCTTGAACTAAGAAATAGTCTAGTTGTAAAAGTTTATTGAAAAGGTTTTACAAAATCTAAAAGCATTTTTAACTGAAACATAGTCTAGTTGTAAAATGTTATTGAAAAGGTTTTACAAAATCTCAAAGCATCTTGAACTAAGAAATAGTCTAGCTGTAAAAATTTATTGAAAATATTTAACAAAATCTCAAAGAATCTTGAACTAAGAAATAGTCTAGTTGTAAAATTTTATTGAAAAGATTTTACAAAATCTCAAAGCATCTTGAACTAAGAAATATTCTAGCTGTAATATTTTACAAAATCTGAAAGAATCTTGAACTAAGAAATAGTCTAGTTGTAAAATTTTATTGAAAAGGTTTTACAAAATCTCAAAGCATCTTGAACTAAGAAATAGTCTAGTTGTAAAATTTTATTGAAAAGATTTGACAAAATCTCAAAGCATCTTGAAGTAAGAAATATTCTAGCTGTAATATTTTACAAAATCTGAAAGAATCCTGAACTAAGAAATAGTCGAGTTGTGAAATTTTATTGAAAAGGTTTTACAAAATCTCAAAGCATCTTGAACTAAGAAATAGTCTAGTTGCAAAATTTTATTGAAAAGATTTTCCAAAATCTGAAAAGCATCTTCAACTAAGAAATAGACTAGTTGTAAAATTTCATGGAAAAGGTTTTACAAAATCTAAAAACATTTTTAACTGAAACATAGTCTAGTTGTAAAATTTTATTGAAAATATTTTACAAAATCTCAAAGAATCTTGAACTAAGAAATATTCTAGCTGTAATATTTTACAAAATCTGAAAGAATCTTGAACTAAGAAATAGTCTAGTTGTAAAATTTTATTGAAAAGGTTTTACAAAATCTCAAAGCATCTTGAACTAAGAAATATTCTAGCTGTAAAATTTTATTGAAAATATTTTGCAAAATCTCAAAGAATCTTGAACTAAGAAATAGTCTAGTTGTAAAATTTTATTGAAAAGATTTTACAAAATCTAAAAGCATTTTTAACTGAAACATAGTCTAGTTGTAAAATTTTATTGAAAAGATTTTACAAAATCTCAAAGCATCTTTAACTAAGAAATGGACTAGTTGTAAAATTTTATTGAAAAGGTTTTACAAAATCTAAAAGCATTTTTAACTGAAACATAGTCTAGTTGTAAAATGTTATTGAAAAGGTTTTACAAAATCTCAAAGCATCTTGAACTAAGAAATAGTCTAGTTGTAAAATTTTATTGAAAGGATTTTACAAAACCTCAAAGCATCTTGAACTAAGAAATAGTCTAGTTGTAAAATTTTATTGAAATGATTTTAGAAAATATCAAAGCATCTTTAACTAAGAGATAGTCTAGTTGTGAAATTTTATTGAAAAGATTTTACAAAATCTCAAAGCATCTTTAGCTAAGAAATAGACTAGTTGTAAAATTTTATTGAAAAGGTTTTACAAAATCTAAAAGCATCTTGAACTAAGAAATAGTCTAGTTGTAAAATTTTATTGAAAATATTTTACAAATTCTCAAAGAATCTTGAACTAAGAAATAGTCTAGTTGTAAAATTTTATTGAAATGATTTTAGAAAATCTCAAAGCATCTTTAACTAAGAGATAGTCTAGTTGTGAAATTTTATTGAAAAGATTTTACAAAATCTCAAAGCATCTTTAGCTAAGAAATAGACTAGTTGTAAAATTTTATTGAAAAGGTTTTACAAAATCTAAAAGCATCTTGAACTAAGAAATAGTCTAGTTGTTAAATTTTTTGAAAAGATTTTACAAAATCTCAAAGCATCTTGAACTAAGAAATATTCTAGCTGTAATATTTCACAAAATCTGAAAGAATCTTGAACTAAGAAATAGTCTAGTTGTAAAATTTTATTGAAAAGGTTTTACAAAATCTCAAAGCATCTTGAACTAAGAAATAGTCTAGTTGTGAAATTTTATTGAAAAGATTTCACAAAATCTCAAAGCATCTTGAACTAAGAAATATTCTAGCTGTAATATTCTACAAAATCTGAAAGAATCTTGAACTAAGAAATAGTGTAGTTGTAAAATTTTATTGAAAAGGTTTTACAAAATCTGAAAAGCATCTTTAACTAAGAAATAGTCTAGTTGTAAAATTTTATTGAAAATGTTTTACAAAATCTAAAAGCATTTTTAACTGAAACATAGTCTAGTTGTAAAATTTTATTGAAAATGTTTTACAAAATCTCAAAGAATCTTGAACTAAGAAATAGTCTAGTTGTAAAATTGTATTGAAAAGATTTTACAAAATCTCAAAGCAACTTGAACTAAGAAATATTCTAGCTGTAATATTCTACAAAATCTGAAAGAATCTTGAACTAAGAAATAGTCTAGCTGTAAACTTTTATTGAAAAGGATTTACAAAATCTCAAAGCATCTTGAACTAAGAAATATTCTAGCTGTAAAATTTTATTGAAAATATTTTGCAAACTATCAAAGAATCTTGAACTAAGAAATAGTCTAGTTGTAAAATTTTATTGAAAAGGTTTTACAAAATCTAAAAGCATTTTTAACTGAAACATAGTGTAGTTGTAAAATTTTATTGAAAAGGTTTTACAAAAGCTCAAAGCATCTTGAACTAAGAAATATTCTAGCTGTAAAATTTTATTGAAAATATTTTACAAAATCTCAAAGAATCTTGAACTAAGAAATAGTCTAGTTGTAAAATTTTATTGAAATGATTTTAGAAAATCTCAAAGCATCTTTAACTAAGAGATAGTCTAGTTGTGAAATTTTATTGAAAAGATTTTACAAAATCTCAAAGCATCTTTAGCTAAGAAATAGACTAGTTGTAAAATTTTATTGAAAAGGTTTTACAAAATCTAAAAGCATTTTTAACTGAAACATAGTCTAGTTGTAAAATTTCATTGAAAAGGTTTCACAAAATCTCAAAGCATCTTGAACTAAGAAATAGTCTAGTTGTAAAATTTTATTGAAAAGATTTTACAAAATCTCAAAGAATCTTGAACTAAGAAATAGTCTAGTTGTAAAATTTTATTGAAATGATTTTAGAAAATCTCAAAGCATCTTTAACTAAGAGATAGTCTAGTTGTGAAATTTTATTGAAAAGATTTTACAAAATCTCAAAGCATCTTTAGCTAAGAAATAGACTAGTTGTAAAATTTTATTGAAAAGGTTTTACAAAATCTAAAAGCATTTTTAACTGAAAAATAGTCTAGTTGTAAAATTTCATGGAAAAGGTTTCACAAAATCTCAAAGCATCTTGACCTAAGAAATAGTCTAGTTGTAAAATTTTATTGAAAAGATTTTATAAAATCTCAAAGCATCTTTACTTAAGAAATAGACTAGTTGTAAAATTTTATTGAAAAGGTTTTACAAAATCTAAAACCATTTTTAATTGAAACATAGTCTAGTTGTAAAATGTTATTGAAAAGGTTTTACAAAATCTCAAAGCATCTTGAAGTAAGAAATAGTCTAGTTGTAAAATTTTATTGAAAGGATTTTACAAAACCTCAAAGCATCTAACTAAGAGATAGCTTCAACTAAGAGATAGACTAGTTGTAAAATTTTACTGAAAAGGTTTTACAAAATCTAAAAGCATTTTTAACTGAAACATAGTCTAGCTGTAAAATTTTATTGAAAATATTTTACAAAATCTCAAAGCATCTTGAACTAAGAAATAGTCTAGTTGTAAAATTTTATTGAAAATATTTTACAAAATCTCAAAGAATCTTGAACTAAGAAATATTCTAGCTGTAATATTTTACAAAATCTGAAAGAATCTTGAACTAAGAAATAGTCTAGTTGTAAAATTTTATTGAAAAGGTTTTACAAAATCTCAAAGCATCTTGAACTAAGAAATATTCTAGCTGTAAAATTTTATTGAAAATATTTTGCAAAATCTCAAAGAATCTTGAACTAAGAAATAGTCTAGTTGTAAAATTTTATTGAAAAGATTTTACAAAATCTAAAAGCATTTTTAACTGAAACATAGTCTAGTTGTAAAATTTTATTGAAAAGATTTTACAAAATCTCAAAGCATCTTTAACTAAGAAATAGACTAGTTGTAAAATTTTATTGAAAAGGTTTTACAAAATCTAAAAGCATTTTTAACTGAAACATAGTCTAGTTGTAAAATGTTATTGAAAAGGTTTTACAAAATCTCAAAGCATCTTGAACTAAGAAATAGTCTAGTTGTAAAATTTTATTGAAAGGATTTTACAAAACCTCAAAGCATCTTGAACTAAGAAATAGTCTAGTTGTAAAATTTTATTGAAATGATTTTAGAAAATATCAAAGCATCTTTAACTAAGAGATAGTCTAGTTGTGAAATTTTATTGAAAAGATTTTACAAAATCTCAAAGCATCTTTAGCTAAGAAATAGACTAGTTGTAAAATTTTATTGAAAAGGTTTTACAAAATCTAAAAGCATCTTGAACTAAGAAATAGTCTAGTTGTAAAATTTTATTGAAAATATTTTACAAATTCTCAAAGAATCTTGAACTAAGAAATAGTCTAGTTGTAAAATTTTATTGAAATGATTTTAGAAAATCTCAAAGCATCTTTAACTAAGAGATAGTCTAGTTGTGAAATTTTATTGAAAAGATTTTACAAAATCTCAAAGCATCTTTAGCTAAGAAATAGACTAGTTGTAAAATTTTATTGAAAAGGTTTTACAAAATCTAAAAGCATCTTGAACTAAGAAATAGTCTAGTTGTTAAATTTTTTGAAAAGATTTTACAAAATCTCAAAGCATCTTGAACTAAGAAATATTCTAGCTGTAATATTTCACAAAATCTGAAAGAATCTTGAACTAAGAAATAGTCTAGTTGTAAAATTTTATTGAAAAGGTTTTACAAAATCTCAAAGCATCTTGAACTAAGAAATAGTCTAGTTGTGAAATTTTATTGAAAAGATTTCACAAAATCTCAAAGCATCTTGAACTAAGAAATATTCTAGCTGTAATATTCTACAAAATCTGAAAAAATCTTGAACTAAGAAATAGTGTAGTTGTAAAATTTTATTGAAAAGGTTTTACAAAATCTGAAAAGCATCTTTAACTAAGAAATAGTCTAGTTGTAAAATTTTATTGAAAATGTTTTACAAAATCTAAAAGCATTTTTAACTGAAACATAGTCTAGTTGTAAAATTTTATTGAAAATGTTTTACAAAATCTCAAAGAATCTTGAACTAAGAAATAGTCTAGTTGTAAAATTGTATTGAAAAGATTTTACAAAATCTCAAAGCAACTTGAACTAAGAAATATTCTAGCTGTAATATTCTACAAAATCTGAAAGAATCTTGAACTAAGAAATAGTCTAGCTGTAAACTTTTATTGAAAAGGATTTACAAAATCTCAAAGCATCTTGAACTAAGAAATATTCTAGCTGTAAAATTTTATTGAAAATATTTTGCAAACTATCAAAGAATCTTGAACTAAGAAATAGTCTAGTTGTAAAATTTTATTGAAAAGGTTTTACAAAATCTAAAAGCATTTTTAACTGAAACATAGTGTAGTTGTAAAATTTTATTGAAAAGGTTTTACAAAAGCTCAAAGCATCTTGAACTAAGAAATATTCTAGCTGTAAAATTTTATTGAAAATATTTTACAAAATCTCAAAGAATCTTGAACTAAGAAATAGTCTAGTTGTAAAATTTTATTGAAATGATTTTAGAAAATCTCAAAGCATCTTTAACTAAGAGATAGTCTAGTTGTGAAATTTTATTGAAAAGATTTTACAAAATCTCAAAGCATCTTTAGCTAAGAAATAGACTAGTTGTAAAATTTTATTGAAAAGGTTTTACAAAATCTAAAAGCATTTTTAACTGAAACATAGTCTAGTTGTAAAATTTCATTGAAAAGGTTTCACAAAATCTCAAAGCATCTTGAACTAAGAAATAGTCTAGTTGTAAAATTTTATTGAAAAGATTTTACAAAATCTCAAAGAATCTTGAACTAAGAAATAGTCTAGTTGTAAAATTTTATTGAAATGATTTTAGAAAATCTCAAAGCATCTTTAACTAAGAGATAGTCTAGTTGTGAAATTTTATTGAAAAGATTTTACAAAATCTCAAAGCATCTTTAGCTAAGAAATAGACTAGTTGTAAAATTTTATTGAAAAGGTTTTACAAAATCTAAAAGCATTTTTAACTGAAAAATAGTCTAGTTGTAAAATTTCATGGAAAAGGTTTCACAAAATCTCAAAGCATCTTGACCTAAGAAATAGTCTAGTTGTAAAATTTTATTGAAAAGATTTTATAAAATCTCAAAGCATCTTTACTTAAGAAATAGACTAGTTGTAAAATTTTATTGAAAAGGTTTTACAAAATCTAAAACCATTTTTAATTGAAACATAGTCTAGTTGTAAAATGTTATTGAAAAGGTTTTACAAAATCTCAAAGCATCTTGAAGTAAGAAATAGTCTAGTTGTAAAATTTTATTGAAAGGATTTTACAAAACCTCAAAGCATCTAACTAAGAGATAGCTTCAACTAAGAGATAGACTAGTTGTAAAATTTTACTGAAAAGGTTTTACAAAATCTAAAAGCATTTTTAACTGAAACATAGTCTAGCTGTAAAATTTTATTGAAAATATTTTACAAAATCTCAAAGCATCTTGAACTAAGAAATAGTCTAGTTGTAAAATTTTATTGAAATGAATTTACAAAATCGCAAAGCATCTTTAACTAAGAGATAGTCTAGTTGTGAAATTTTATTGAAAAGATTCTACAAAATCTCAAAGCATCTTCAACTAAGAAATAGTCTAGTTGTGAAATTTCATTCAAAAGGTTTTACAAAATCTCAAAGCATCTTGAACTAAGAAATATTTTAGCTGTAAAATTTTATTGAAAATATTTTACAAAATCTCAAAGAATCTTGAACTAAGAAATAGTCTAGTTGTAAAATTTTATGGAAAGGATTTTACAAAATCTCCAAGCATCTTCAATTAAGAAATAGTCCAGTTGTGAAATTTCATTTAAAAGGTTTGACAAAATCTCAAAGCATCTTTAACTAAGAAATAGTATAGTTGTGAAATTCTATTGAAAAGATTTTACTATACTGGAAATAATCATATTATTATTTTAACAATTTTTAATGGTATAATAAACTATTAAACTAACTTATAACACACCTATAGGTATATTCAAAAAAAAATTCCAGCAAAAAATCTAATAGTGCCAAGATATAATAATTTTATATACTTGGGTTTGTTGTGTATCCTGATTCTTTTTTTTTCTCCTGTTTTTATTGCATACGGAAAAACTATATATATACGTGAGCTATAAGTGAAAAAAAATATCCCTGTAATTTTAATTTTGTGAATTTGATAATAATAATTTTTAATTATTTTAGAATAAAATTATTCGATAAACATACCTACATTTCATTGTAAGTCTGTGTGCAGGTGTTTATTTCTTGTTTTGGCGGGTTTCTTATAACTAGGAGGCGGCATTACACATCGGCTAGATCGAAGAATACACCAACAAACTGTATTCTTTGGTTGACGCTAACTACATTGTTAAAAATTAATATTTAGTATCACTTGTTGTAACAGCGTTGAGTGTGATTAAGTATTAAGGTATATAGGTACTATATTAAAAGTTGTATGTTCCTTGTGGTGTAATCATTATTCTTTTTTTCAATTATTTAAAAAAAAGTACATTTATTTTCGAAACAGTATCGACATAAACAGTTGCACGAAGTCAGCTTAGCAAGTGCATTATAAAATTGTTATGGAATCACAAATTATTTCTTGTGTGTTATTTGGAATTATTTATTTACATCAAAATAATAAAACATGTCCTAATTATCCAGTGCCACAAAAGGTATTGAAACTACAACTAATATTTGTTAATAGCCTTAGTTGTATGTAGCTAAACTTTCCTTTTCAAATGCATATCCCGAACATGTTTCGAAATAATTAACATTTAAAAATATTATATAAAAAACCTGTATAGCTTAGAATAAAATATACTTTTATAAATGCTCTGCTACCTACTGGTCTCGTTATCGACAAAAGCGAGCGAGCGAGCGAACAGGCAAGAAGAATCAGACCGCCTTCCAGTTAAATATCTTATATTTTTTTGTGATAATTGATATAATTCTACGTGATTTTTTATTTACAAGACTGCTTAGATTGTCGGAAAAAGAGTATATTTACAAGCAAGTTTAGATTTAATCAAAAAAATCCTCAGACATTGTTAGTCTCGACATGCTGGAACCTTCGTCTTTTGTTTTCCCGGCTTTTCGGGTCAAACAGCGCCGACACAAAGAATGTTTGCTTATAGTTGTTTCGCCATTAGGAGAGAGTATTAAAATTATCGGAAACCAGTAAACCATGGGCGTACATTTATAGAATTATATTTATAATGATAGTCTATAAATATTTACTTTAGAACCCATGTAGCCGCCGGCCCTTGTGGGCCACCGCTGCTGTAGTTTGCATACATAATTAGGTTTCAGGTTTTATTAATCTCTTCTGATGGCGAAAGAACTATACTAGTTTAGTGTCACTTGGATCAGTGAAACGTTCGGATTTTATAGTTATTGAGGATTAAAATAATAGAAATTGTTGGTAAGTACCTACTTAAATAATTAATAATATTTCATTGGACATCATAAATTGTTCAAGGTGTTCAAACCTAATTTTAATTATCATTTTCCAATTAGAATTGAAAAAATATTATTAAAAGTTTGCACTCATACTAGGGAACTCATTAGAAAGCCGATGTCGATGTCGATGTCATAGTATCAAAGTTACTTATACCGTATCTTCAGCTGTTAACTTACAAAATTTATGCAAGAAAATTTAAATTGTTTCTACGTACTAACTGACGTAAGTGATAACCATTACAATTTATAATATTGATAAAAATAATAGAATGCCATTTAATTTTTGCATATATTTTTTAATTTTCTTTACAGGAAGAATTAAATAATGAAATTAATCGAGCATGTACTCGTTGTTAATCCGGTACTGATGATTGGAGGTATGCAACATTGATATTTATTTTGATTGATTTCCATTGAGTTTGTATCATTTGAATTATATGTATTGACTAAGATTTTCAAATTATTTTGGGAAAAGATTTACACGACTCTGAAATGTAAACGTTCACACGAAGAAAGTGCTACATAGAAATTATTCTTATATAAATACTTTTAAAAACATGTGTCTCTTGTTCTTTTATCTCTGTGATTACGTTTGTAACATTATAACAATAAACATTATAAAAATTCTATTATTACATTCGCTATTAGTTATTTTTTCTGAAATAAAAGCTTTTTTAAAAGTAATATTTTCGTGTGTGTAACATTTCTGGCGCTGCGAACAGGATTTTCGTACAGAAACCCCTACGTTTCCTGGTCAACTTCAGTTCTTTAATGAAGATTCGTCGAACTCAGTGAAAAGTGGCATGCAGAGGGCAACATTCGTGTTCATCCTATTGTAAGTACTTATCCTAAGTTTTCCTTTTATTCATGAGCATTTTTAACGACATTACTGACGAAAATTTACATTTATTATTAGCTGATATTAGTTTAAACAGTATTGACACTTCTAAACATACAAATAGTTCTCGATTTTCTCAAAAAATTAACCGAAGAATCATTTTCTGAAGAATCTCGAAACATTAATTGTGAAGAAATGCCTGTAACTAATAGTGATATTGCTAGCCTTTGTGCAACTCTCCCAGAATTTTCCAAAGAAGACGATAATATTTCCACATTCATTAAATCTGTTGATAATTTAATCGCGTTTTTCATTAATCAAACTTTAACTGCACCCCTCAAAAATATTGCATTGAAAACCTTTTGTACAGGAATTAACGAACCATATTGAGAATATCTATCGCACTTCCAAATAGCTTCCTTAGAAGAAGCACTTCAAAAATGTATTGCTTACGATAACCACAAAAATCAACAGCAGTACCTACATGAACTTTTTAAAAGGTCAACAAAATAAAAAACATTTTTCGCCGACAAACAAGCCTAATAATTATGCTCCACCACCAAATTTAAGACCCAGCTATTCACGCAATAATACTCAACAACATTTCAACAGGCTGCCTCAACCGAATTTCAATTCATTCCGAAACGCTCCTTCAAATAATACAAATTTTCCTAGAAATACCACTAATCTTCCTAGAAACAATACAAATGTTCCTAGAAATAATTTTCAACCTAATAAATTTAGAAATAATGATTTTCAATGTTTTAATCGCTCCCCTTCATTGAAACTCCACGAATCTCTAAATTAACTCCTACCATTCTCCGATGAGTGGTGTACAAACAATTAATTCTAGAAATGAACCTATGAGTACTTCTACCAGAAGGACTCACCATTTTAATGTAAATACTACCACTGAACAACAACCCGAATTTCCTATAAATAATTTTGAAAATGAAGAAGAGATAGATTGTCTGGATTTTCAGATAGGTTCAACCAACGATCCACCTCCTCTATAAGTTTAAATAATATAAAAAATTGCCCCCAATTACCCTATTTTATTATGCCAAAAAGTGGTTTAAGAGTACTTATTGATTCTGGAGGATCAGACAGTATTATTTCACCAAAAGCTTCTACTTATTTTAACCCATTACATAAATATGAAAAACCATTTTTACTGACTGCTATGAAATTAACTCACAAATATTTTTTCAATATCAAAACAGCATTATTTGAAGAATTCGGCATTAATGAACCAATAGATGCTCGAATAGCCGACTGGAGTAAATATTTCGATATTTTACTCGGAAATTTTGACTTAGAACGTTTGAATGCCTTAATTGACTATGAAAATAAAACGCTGACATTAAGAAAATTCGATATTACAATTCCTTTTTCTACTTTACACAATAAAATTCCAGTAGACATTTCACACGGTGACATAATATTACCGGAAATTAAAATAAATAACATAAAAATTCCTGAATCTATTCACACAGTCACTGACGGCTACGTAGACGAAATCATATTACCAAGTCCATTGCAACTTGACACTGTACATGTTGAAAATCTCAATAATTATGAAATTTCCAACGGTCCCACGAACTTTGACTCGACATTAATAAGAACTCAACATTTAAATTTTGAAGAAAAACACAAAACTTTAAATCTCTGTAAAAAATTTAACGACATTTTTTATGATGAAAAATCGGACTTGAGTTTTACTTCTGCCATCAAGCATGAAATTAGAACTCGAGACGAACATCCAATATACGTTAGAAGTTTCAGATACCCCAAAACGATGCAGGAAGAAATTACGAAACAAATAAATAAACTATTAGAAAACAAAATAATTAGACCCTCCATATCTCCTTACTCTGCCCCAGTTTGGATAGTACCAAAAAAGCGGACGCATCCGGAGAAAAGAAATTTCGCATGGTAATCGATTATCGTAAACTCAATGAAAACACAATAGATGACAAGTATCCCCTTCCAAAAATTGACGAAATTCTTGACAATTTAGGTAAAGCTACTTACTTTACAACCCTCGATCTCGCTCAGGGATTTCATTAAATTGAAGTCCACCCCAATTCTATAGAAAAAACAGCTTTTTCCGTTCCTCATGGTCATTTTGAATTTTTAAGAATGCCATTTGGATTAAAGAATGGTCCCTCCACTTTCGAAAAATTGATGGATAATATCCTCCGACCCTACCTTTACAAATCCTGTTTTGTTTACATGGATGACGTTATTATTTTTTCCAAATCACTACACGAGCACCTCGTACATATTGCCCAAATTTTTGAAGTATTGAATAAATCCGAATTTCTTACTAAAGAAGTTGCCTTTCTTGGTCATATCGTCACTCCTCAAGGAATAAAACCGAACCCTGTCAAACTAGAAGCTGTTCAAAAGTTTCCGCTTCCAAAAACTATTAAAGAAATCAAATTATTTTTAGGACTTATTGGCTATTATCGCCGATTTATCCCAAACTCTGCAAAAATTACATCCCCGTTTTCCAGATGTACCCGAAAAGGAGCTGTAATCGATATTAATAACCCTCAATACTTAGAATGTTTTAAAAAGTGTAAACAATTATTAAGCAACGCCCCAGTCCTTCAATACCCCGATTTCTCAAAAACATTCACCCTTACTACCGATGCATCAAACATTGCTATTGGTTCTGTTTTGTCACAAAACAATCACCCTATCGCGTATTACTCACGCACTTTGAATTCCGCTGAACAAAATTATTCAACAGTCGAAAAAGAATTATTAGCCATAATTGATTCATGTAAGCATTTTCGCCCTTACTTATATTCCCAAAAATTTATAGTAGAAACTGACCACAACCCCCTAGTGTGGATTTATAAAATCAAGGACCCAACTTCTCGCTTAGCACGCTGGAGGGTAAAACTTGAAGATTATAACTTTGAAGTAAAATACAGAAAAGGTAAAGAGAATCAAGTAGCTGACGCCCTTTCTCGCATACAAATTGACGCCTTAGACACAATCAGTTCAAACCAAGCAGAACCCCCAGATAAAAATGATTTTGACGTAGACAAATTTTTAGACGAATTTGACAGAATAACAACTACTGATAATACACAACATTCTGACATTGAACACCCAATTACCGGAATTCGTATTTCAGAACAACCAATTAATTTATCCAATAATCAAATTATTATAACACCACAATCTCAAATTTATGAAATAAATTACAAAAAAATATTTAATAAACATAGGTACGTTATAACAGTTACAGATAATTGGAAATCGGAAATTACAGATGCCTTCAAACAAATTTTAAAACCAAGCCAAAAATTCGCAATAAAATCACCTCATGATTTTAGACCTTTTATTTGCAATTTTTTTAGGGAAAATATTGATTCAACTGTCAAAGCTATATTTTGTAATAAAATTTTATCTGATATTGAAGAAAAGGAAAAACAAATAGAATGTGTTAAGAAATATCACACCGACAATCACAATGGAATTGTAGAAACCTATAAACATCTAAAATCACAACTTTATTGGCCATCTATGCAAACTACCATTTCCGACTTCATTAATCAATGCGAAATCTGTTTAAAAAATAAATATGACCCCTTCTTGGTCAAAAACCCTTCGACATATTACACTTAGATTTGTTTAATTGCAACAAAAATATTTATCTTACAATTATTGATTCCTTTTCTAAATACGCTCAGTGTTACAAAGTTCCAGACAAAACATCCATTTCAATTTTGAGTAAATTGAAGCATTACTTTTCTCACCATAATTACCCCCGAAAAATCGTTTGTGATAATGGGACAGAATTTAACTCTGCAATGATAAAAGAATTTTTAAAACTTCACAAAATAGAAATTCACTTCACAACAGTTAACAATTCCTCATCTAACTCGCCCATTGAAAGATTCCATTCAACACTTATAGAAAAACTCAGAACCCTACAAGAACAAAATCCTCAAGACCCCATTGACGATATTTTCACACTTGCTATATTAATCTATAACCAATCAATTCATAGTTCTACAAATTTCTCACCATTTTCAATCCTTTATGGACCCTACGCCGAAGAGATACATTTCGATTTCGACGAACACCCCTACGAACTAATAGAATCCTCTAAAACATTGATCTGCGTAACTCTAAACACAATGCTCATAATAATAAAAATCCCAATTTTCCACACCAATACCTTTCTTACCCATAGAATTTACCCCATTCCTAATAATGAACACGTTATGATTATTCCACCCACATCTTTCTACGCCAATAACAAATGGAACGAAGAATGTAGAGGAGAAGCAGAATACATAGTCTGTACGAAATTTGTCAAATCCAGATGTCAAATACCCAATATTCGAAATTGCACAAAAACCATTGTAACTGAAAACTTTTATAGAGAAGCTAGCAGAGCAATTTTGTTAGGTATCGTTCACCCAACAAAAATTCAAGAGCAATAAATTAAAGTTAGCAGTCTCCTAATGTCAGACGAGCCAATAACAATAGAAGAAATTACTTACGGCAAGAAGACTATTCACGAAATATCGTTACCAAATATTGTTCCCATTAAATTGATGCCCGACCATAGATTGGACACCGAAAAATTGAAAATCCCCGAAACCCATGGTCAACTACAACCGATAGAAGAAACAGAAGTTTTACCGCCTATTCCAACCGGCCTCAGCATTACTGCACTTTTACTAATAATATTTGTTTTAGCCTTTTTTGTAACCATTTTCATGAAGAAAAGAAATAGAATTTCCAAAATGCTTTTTGGACCGAAATTACCACCTGCACAAGTCCAAATTTTACAAGAACTTCTTGAAAAAGCCCCTGAGACTTCGCGGACGAAGGTCAATCCAAAGAAGGGAGGAGAAATGTAAACGTTCACACGAAGAAAGTGCTACATAGACATTATTCTTATATAAATACTTTTAAAAACATGTGTCTCTTGTTCTTTTATCTCTGTGATTACGTTTGTAACATTATAACAATGAACATTATAAAAATTCTATTATTACATTCGCTATTAGTTATTTTTTCTGAAATAAAAGCTTTTTTAAAAGTAATATTTTCGTGTGTGTAACATTTCTATATAATATCATGTCGTAATCAACAAATCAATATTGATAAATGTTTCTTCATTTACTCAGGGTGTGTTGGCAACATTTCTATGCTATTTTGAATTTAACATTGTGTATCCCTGTCACATGTATTAGATATATGTATTTCATTGTAACCTGTGAAAATGATCTTAATACGAAGTTGGCATCATTGGTGACAGGCGTCAAGACTAGGTTGACATAGAACTGGAAAGAGTTTATCAAATTGTCAGATAAACATCCAATAAAACTTATTTTCTTCAATTATAACATTCTCTAACAAGGTTTATTGTTTCTAGTTGTATAGACAAATTTCTTCCAATTTTAAAGATAGGCTCTAGTAAACTTTAAATTTATACTTAAACAAGATTGTTAAGAGCAACGGTGGTCATGGAGCGTAGGAATTTATCATGTGTTCAAATGGTAAGTGCTGTGAATATGATTGAGGTTGGTGTTTCGCAAGCTGATGCTGCACGTCATTTTGACGTCTCTCGGGGCGTGATTTCGCGATTATGGCATCGATATGAACAATTTGGTGATGTCTCTGAAAGACATGGAGGTCGTCAACGTGCAACTACGCCTCGACAGGATCGTTGTGGTGAGATTAGCTCGCCGAAATGTGAATGCCACTGCACGCGAACTTTGTGGGGCCTTAGCAAATGCCCACAAGATTAATGTGTGTGGCCAAACTCTGAGGAATAGACTACATGATGCTGGCCTACACGCCAGACGTCCATTGAGGGTTCCCATATTACGTCATGGAAATCGTGGACTTAGGTTAATGTGGGCACAAGAACTTGTTCATTGGGGCTTACAAGAATGGAGTTCGGTGTTATTCACGGATGAATCTAGGTTTTGTCTCTATCCTGACTCAAGAAGAGTGAGAGTCTGGAGAGGACCTGGTCGACAAGAAAGACTCAGACATGTACAGGGTGTTCGTCCGTATGGTGGTCTACAGGTTATGATGTGGGCTGGAATAATTTTTCATCATCGAACTGTTGCCAGAGTTCCAATTCAACCTCCGTGGAGAACGGACGTTAATTAACACTAATCACCTTTTGCGATAGTAAAAAAAGTAATACAAGTTTTTAAACCAGTTAAACATTTAAAATACCAAAAATAATCCGTAAAATAAGTGGAGCTAGGCTCATAGATCCCGACAAACCGGGAATTTCCGATGATGCAGGCGAACCTACGGAATACACCCTCAACCTGAAGAAAAAAATACAAACAATTAAAGAGTGTTCACCAACTCATTTCGAGACAGAAAACCTTAACCAGATCTACACAATTAAGAGCAAAAACAGTGCAGGTGACAGTGAACAGAATCAACACAAAAATCAAGGTAGAAGAAGTCACCCTTATTTTAAAGTCACCAAAAAAAGCCGTCTCTCAGGGATAAACTAACCGCGAGAGACAGGCATAAAACAGTTAAAAAGCATGCGGACAAACATTCTAACAACACAATAACAACAGAAGAATCGACTACCGAAATCTCCCCTGAGAAGTGTATGGAAAGCTTTCCATGCACATCGCCAGAAATTAATTTTGAATATTATAAACAATTACCAGATAGGGTAAGAGAGAAAAAACTAAAGCTGTAAAGTTCTAGGAAGAAAGATTGCAACAATCAACACCAAACTGACTTTAAAATTTCCGATAAAAGTCCTGTGAATGAGTGTAGGCAACAGGTCGACGGCAATCAGAGGGGCACCAGGGAATTAACTACAAATTTAAAAACAAGTGAAGAGAAAGCAAGTACAAATTCGAAGACTTCATCGTCTGATGCAGAATCTACGATTCGCCTCCTCAAAAAATCAAAAATAGCCGTAAAGAAGTACATGGAAACCAGAAAAGTGTACAGAACGAAGCAACATACCTGCAAACGTTCAAACCTTACCTGAGAGAACTGAATCGACCAAAACTGATCCAAACAATAAAAGATACACGGAAAAAGACAACACTACAGACATGGAGAAGTGTATAGTAAGTGAACAAAAGTGGATAGAGCACGAGAAAAAGTACATAGAAAACAAGGCGGACACCGAGTCGCTCTCAACTCAATCACCACAAGACACGGTACAGAAAAATCCAACCCACAGAGAAGATAATAGTAATGTAAATAATGTAAACATATGTATAGAAAACACGAGCAAAATGAATTCACCCTCCGTAACTCTTACACCAGATGAACATATGGACGAAATCGAAAACCAGGACAGTTCTTCGTCGGAGGACGCAATCCAGATACATTCTGTACACCATTTAACGAGTGCTGAGGTGCATAAAACCGTGAAATCACCAGACTGGAGCGTCGAGGTGGAAAATGAAAAAGAAAAAGAAGATCAAATCTCGAAATTAAGATCCAGACCATCATCATTAGTGAATAAAACTGGAGGGGAAGAGGAGGACCACTTCGTCTCCCAGTACAACCATCTAGCAGGAGGCGGTAAGAAAATCACCAGTAAACCACTCAATTTCCAAAATGAAAATTTCGATGTAATTGAAATTGATAACTCACAACTAGCTACCGCCATCATGAAAACAGAGGAGTTCGTTATCCCGAGAAAAACCATTTTCTACGCCCAAGTCTTCGCTAACAACGCAACCAAAACCACCCCTATTCCAATTAGCAATCAGTATGAATCGCTATCGGAAGATGAACCTGAAACTAACCAAGAGGAAAATCACAACAAACAAAGTGAAAAGAAGAGAAAAGGAACCAAATCTAAGAAAACCAGAAAAGAGACGAAAACGCCGGAGACAGGGCACAACAAAAGCACTACCAAAACCGACAATAAAAACACGAAAAAGTCAAACTCATCAATTCCTACCAACTCCAAGGAAAAACCTTCCAAGAAAATGTGCCCACCGATCGTGATTGATGGGAATATGCCAGACCATTGTCAACCTACTAAAAAAAGACTTTGTAGGAGAATTCGAGATGAAATACAACAACAAGTTTGTTGTTGTATTCACCCAGGAGGACCAAGATCATGACACGCTAAAAGCAAAGCTAACAGCAGAAAAACTCCCCTTCCATACATACGCGAAGAGGGAAGAGAAATCGCACGCTTTTGTTATCCGTGGATTGGCAGGCGACATCAGCCCGGAAGACATCAAAGAAGACCTCAACGACCACTACCAAATAGAACTTAAAAATATTTATCGAATGAACACGAAAGGTCGCCCTCTGTTCCTCGTTATAACCACGCCCACCATCACACTCGACTACCTTAACAGGAACGTGAGAGTAATTGAGAATACCAGGGTAATATGGGAGCTGAGAAGACAACAGAAGCCCATAATACAGTGTCATGTCTGCCAGCAATGGGGACATGCCACGACAAACTGTGGAAGGCCTCCCAGATGTCTGAAATGTGCTGGGCCACACTAAACGATGGATTGCACCAAAAACAACGCCGAGCCAGCCAAATGTTGCAACTGTCAAGGCAACCACCTTGCAAATTCGGACAAATGTCCTGTCTTCATTAAAATTTTTCTAAAAATTTATAAACCAGATGTCTTATTCATTAGTGAGACATTACTAAATAATAAAACAAAAATTAGAATTAGAAATGCGAATTACCTTTATTTCAGGGAGGACAGGGACACTCGTGGGGGAGGTATCTTCTTGCAATTAAAAAGGTCTTAATTTCAAATTATTAAACAAAATAAACACAAATATCGAACATCTAGGTATTATTCTAGACAATAAATTACCAATAATTGGGGTATATAATTCCCCAACTACAAAACTAAACAACGACGACTTCCAAAATCTGATTAGAAATTATAATAAAGCTATCATAAAAGGCGATCTCAATTGGAAACATCCAGAATGGGATAGTAATATCACCATCCCTAATCCAAATGGAACTGTTCTTCGAAACTTCTGCGACAATTCTGATTGCAATGTCTTGTATACAGTGGATCCTACCCACTTCCCATTCTCAGGGAAAACTCCGAGTACCTTAGACATTGTAATCAGTAAAAACATAGACGGAGTGAACAGGCTGAGGACATTAAAAGAACTATCCTCAGATCATGACCCCATTCAACTTATCATCAAACTACAGCACAAAACAAAGATGATAAACAAAACATATTACGACTATAAAACTACAAACTGGGCCCTTTATAGAAAACCCTTGACTGACAGCACAAAACACATAGACAATATACAAGATAAGGACGAACTAAACTCAATCTTATCTGATATAGAAATAAACATCATAAAAGCTCGAAACGAGACCACAAAAAAAATCATTCTACACAACTAAACTGACAAACTTCCTGATGAGACAATAAACAAAATAAACCAGAGAAATAAAATAAGGAAACAGTGGCAACACACCCGTGACAAACAACTTCAAGAAGACATGCTCAACTTGCAGAAAGAAATTCAGAATGAAATCACACGACATAGAAACATCTCGTGGAATAATTACTTAGAAAACATGGGTACAGACAATAACAGCATATGGAAGGCTATGAGGAAAATCAGAAACAAAAAAGGCATAGCAAAAATCGAAAAAGACGGACAACTAATCACAGATCAAAAGGAAATGGCTCAAGCTTTCGGAGAACAGTTCTAACTTAACTTCACTAACAATATGCCGAATACAGTATCACATGAAAATAAAATGAGAGAGGTAGAGAGATTTGCGCAAGCGACTCATACTCTGCCACCCAAATCACTTTCATCAGCAAAGGAAATTTACACTATTATTGGGCAATTAAAAATTAAGACAGCGCCAGGAAGAGACGGTATTGACAACATTCTGATCAAAAACCTTCCGCCGAAAATAATTACTTTGCTGATAAAAATCATTAATTTTATTCTAATAACAGGTCATTACCCGGAAGCCTACAAAACGGCGAATGTTATTCCGGTACCAAAGACACAACATGGTAGGAGTTCCATCGACAATTACAGGCCGATATCACTACTTAGTAACTTAGCGAAAATAATAGACAAAGTAATATTAAGTAGACATTGACGGATTTAGACATTATACCGGAGGAACAGTACGGGTTTAGGGCCAACCACGGATGTCCCTCCCAACTTATCAGATTATTTAATTACGCCAGAGTAGGATTTAGAAAAAAACAACCTTCAATTCTGGTATCTTTAGACATCCGTAAAGCCTTTGACTCGGTCTGGATCCCGGGATTAATGTTTAAATTAACAGAACTAGGCATTCCAGGATACTTAATACTACTTTTAAATTCTTACCTAAAAGATAGGAAATTTTTTATGTAAATTGGAAATGATGAGGCAGGACCATATACTACGGAAGCAGGGGTACCGCAAGGCTCGGTACTTTCTCCGACTCTGTACTCGCTGTTTACAGCAGATTTTCCTGTCAGTAAGACACTACTGACAGCGCTATATGCAGACGACGTCTGTCTGGTTCAGACAGCGAGTACAGCAGAGCTTGCCCTGAAAAAAGAGGGAAATCATCTCAATAATAAAATCGTTCCCTATTTATCCAATAACAAGCTGATGCTGAATGCCCTGAATACGCAGTACATGGTTCTGAGGGGCAAATTTAGAGCCAAAACATATCTATTCAATAGGTTAAACATAGATAATAACGTCATCACACCGGTAGAAAGCGTCAAATACCTTGGCTACATTATTCAGCCGAATACTCTTCACAACTTGCACATAACATCACAAGTTCAGAAAGCAACAGCTGCAATGGCTCAGCTATACCCATTGATCTGTCGCAACAGCCGACTGTCAATGAGGAACAAACTTCTTCTCTACAGTCAGGTGGTGCGACCGACAATGACGTATGGCTACCCAGTGTTCTGTTCAACCACTAAAGCTCTATTTAAACGCATGCAAGTTGTGCAGAATAAATGCCTAAGAATGGCAGCTGGTGTAGGTCTACTCAACAACAGACTTCCAAACAACATATGGCTCCACAGAAAGACAGATATGCCAACCATTACCGTTTATGTAACCACTCTGGCAGAGAGGTACTACAAGTACTGTCTCCCAGAGAGCTTACATAATCAAACAGCAAACTCACGCGCAAGTCGCATAAATGGTTATAGCCTCTTGCACGCCAACTTTCAGATGGAACTCTGACCAAGTTAACCACACGCAATACAACTTAAATAATACGTCCGCTTTTGTACATATGTACATAAATCACTAACTACAACCGGGAGTGAATGGGAGAGAGTGCATGGATGTAAATAGGAATGAGAGACGAATGAATGAGTGTTCATAGATTTTATTCCCATACTATAACTTAATTAGTATTTGCGTAAAGCCTTTAATATGTAAGCCTGTTTTTTACTGACTTTTCAGGGATATTACTACACTCCTGGGGAATGTTTAATGAATTAGGTGCGAACGGATCTATTATAGATTATTTTCTTTGAAAGCTAACGGATGATGCTGCTGGGCAAGGAGCCGTGGAAAAGAGGGAGATGACAAATGCCAATATAAAAAAACGGAGCCAGAACATCGGCGATCAGCGAGGGTATCTATGACCATATGACTAAATGTTGTTTTTTATATAAGTGCATATTATAACATTGCAACTTACGATTAATAAAGATATCTTTTACTATCGAACTGTTCCCGTTTTTGTGGAAGGCACTTTGAATCAGTTTCAATATATTGACCGTATCTTAGAACCTGTTGTCCACCCATTTGCCACTGCTGCAGGCCCTGATTTGCTTTACATGCAGGACAATGCAAGGCCACACACTGCAGCAACAGTAAGAGATTGGTTTGATACTGAGGAAATTACCCTTCTACCGTGGCCAGCGCAGTCACCAGACCTTAATCCCATCGAGCATGTATGGGATATGCTCCAGAGACGGATCGCTCCTCATTTGCATATTGTTAATACTCGTCAAGGTCTCCTAGATCTTCTTACACAAGAATGGGCATTATTACCACAAAACGAAATTGATAATTTAATTTTAAGTATGCCAAGACTGTGTCAAGCTGTAATTAATGCTCTTGTAGGAAATACAGATTATTAAAAACATTTTTTATTTAGATTTTTATGTTTTACATTCATGGATGTGTTAAGAATTTCAATTAAATTAGTGCACCTTTTAACTTTTGTTAAATTATTTCATCAAAGAGAAAATTAATTTCACTGAAATTAAGATGAATTCATTACTGACTAATCAGTCATCATAACGATATGTCACTTTTAAAAATCCGATTAAAATTAATGTATATGCGAGGAAAAGTCTTTGTGTTCCCTAGACATTTTTGATATGTGTAGTGTAATTTTGATATGTTTTGGACACGCAAATGTTTTTCAGTAATTTGTTAAAAACATTTAAAACTAAAAAATCCACCCTTTTTTGGTTTTTTTCATATAACATAAAAAGTACTGAAGCAATCTTAATGGTATGTATGGATGAATCGTAGGTAATTAGAATACGAACAAAATGAGGGGTGGACCGAGTTAATCGGATGATTAGGAACCGAGAAAATTTGGTAGAACCGAAAAATAAGTAATTTTTTTTGAAAATTCATATTTTTGCCATTTTTCAATTATAAGAGCTGAAACTTGGTACAAAGGAAGTTCTTCATATGCACTTTATATGTGCGAAGATCAGACGCCAGGCGACGGTTACTTTTATCGCAATTGCAATTGTAATTTTTTTATGCGATAATTTGCAACGTGTCGATTGTCCGATTTTAAATTTTAAACCGGTTTTGAAAAGTGTAGATATAGAGCAACAAAACGTATATTTTCGATTTGTAATAAAATAATGCGAAGTTGGCAGGTTTTTTTCGTCTTAATATTCTAGTCTATTACAAACAATAAATTACTGAAAAACATTTGCGTGTCCAAAACCCATCAAAATTATACTTCGTAATGTCTTTTATATGATAGCACCATTCGTTTTCTACTAGGATTTTTGTCAAAAATATTTACCTATTGCTTGGCCTATTTGTAGGCTAAATTATGTTGTAGTAAGGTATTTTGTAGCGTAATTCAGTATTACTTAAATTGGGTATGAGTTTTAGGCCAAAATTTTGCTTGTAAAATTTTGTTGTGGTTTCAAAACAAAATGGCTTAGGTTGACAATTCCGTCCTCAGGGCGCGCTATTATCAAACGGGGCGCGGTATTATCAATTGCATATGAATACCTATTTTTTTCTTTTTTAGATGGCTGAAAGTGCACTTAAAATAAAAAAGGGGTCTTGGGACCCACTTCAAATGCAGGCTGCCTTAGAAGCTATAAATAGTGGGAGGAAAATAAAAGAAGTAGCGAGATCATTTATGCTTCCAGAATCTTCTATAAGAGATAGATTAAAAAAAGGAGAGTACTATGACTCTCGACTTGGCCGAAAGGCAACATTTTCAAAAGAAGATGAAAAGGAGTTAGCTGATCATATTATTAAGTTAGCTAAAACATTTTTTGGAATCTCACAGCAACAGTTACGCAAATTGGTTCGTGGTTGCAAAGAATATTAAACACATTTTTTCAGAGGAGAAAGGCATAGCTGGTAAATGCTGGGTGTATGCATTCTTAAAAAGAAATCCTGGGATCTCTTTGCGACTTCCTGAGCCAACAAGCATGAATAGAGTGTTGGGTTTTAATAAAACAGAAATTGCATTGTTTTTTCGCAATTTAGAAGAAATGGCAGAGAAGAATGCTTATCCAGCAGACCGAATATTCAATGTTGATGAAACAGGTATTACCACTGTTCAAAGGCCTGGAAAAATGTATGCACCCAAAGGAGTTAAGCAAGTTGGGAAAATTACAAGCGGAGAACGTGGGCAAAATGTCACAGTTGTCTGTGCCATGCATCAGAAACTTCATTCATCCCACCCATGTTTATATATCCACGCCAAAGAATCAAGCCCAGTCTCAAGATTGGAGGGCCTATTGGAGCAGAATATGGGTGCTCAAAATAGGGGTAGATCACCGAAGACCTTTTTGAGAAATGGCTTCGTCACTTTGCCAAAAATATTAATGCAACAACTAAAAACCCCACTATACTAATTCTCGATAATCATACTAGTCACTGGTCACTAAAATTTTATCAATTTTGCCGGGAAAATGGGATCTATATGCTATCTTTGCCATAGGATTCAGCCGCTAGATGTCACTTTTTACGGTCCACCGAAGACAGCTTATAATAGATAATGTGACTTATATATGAAAAAATTACTCATGATGTTTTGGCTTCAATTTTCAACAAAGCCGAATTTTGTTGTTTGATTTGTAGTCAGTTTGTTTTGATTTTTTTTTAAATATAGTAAATTTTGATATTTTTTTTATTTTCAAGTTAAAGTATTTGCTGCGAAGGTAAGATTTTATGGAAATAATAATTTTAAATAAAAGCTGGTATTTTCAATAATTGTTAGGCGAAAATTCATTCAATATAATTCATATTCCATTTTTACAAAACAAGCATTATTCTGATTTAGTAGTGTCATTGTATGTCAATAATATAACGATTGCTCGTACAGTTAAGTCTTAATTTCCGTACTCGTTCCCGTTTCGGTTGAAATACTGAAGTTTTCCAGGCGTCCTGCCAGGGCTCGTTGGTATTTCAATTCGAGAACGTAAAGCCCGCTGAATCAAAATATTAAGGTTTTCCAGGCGTCCTGTCAGGGCTCATTGATATTTTTATTCACGGATCAAACCCTTCCGTACTCATTCCCGTTTCCAAACCCCGTTTCGGTTGAAATATTGAAGTTTTCCAGGCGTCCTGCCAGGGCTCGTTGATATTTCAATTCGAGAACGTGAAGCCCGCTGAATCAAAATATTAAGGTTTTCCAGGCGTCCTGCCAGGGCTCACTGATATTTTTATTCATGGATCAAACCCTTCCGTACTCGTTCCCGTTTCGGTTGAAATACTGAAGTTTTCCAGGCGTCCTGCCACGGCTCGTTGGTATTTCAATTCGAGAACTTAAAGCCCGCTGAATCAAAATATCAAGGTTTTCCAGGCGTCCTGCCAGGGCTCATTGATATTTTCATTCACGGATCGAACCCTTCCGTACTTCCTTTTCCGATCTCGTGAGACATTTTAATCAAATTTTCACGTTCAGTTTACATACCGGG
Source organism: Lochmaea crataegi (assembly GCA_947563755.1). Classification (NCBI taxonomy): domain Eukaryota; kingdom Metazoa; phylum Arthropoda; class Insecta; order Coleoptera; family Chrysomelidae; genus Lochmaea; species Lochmaea crataegi. The sequence goes on along the minus strand of OX387422.1, from coordinate 58,505,268 downwards.
TGCATCGCAAGTGGTGGTATACCTTGCTAGCATCAACCTGGAATCCGTTTTCTTGCTTTCAATTACTAACCTGCTTATTGAAAATACTTTTTTTTGAAAAAAGGTCAGCTTGCTTTTACCGTATTTCTGTTGTATATAAAAACATTGCTTATGTTTATAAACCCCTCTCGCTTATGTCCTGCCCGCTTCGTCTCTAATAAACGCATGGTATTGGTGTAATTAGTTAATAGTTTGCTTACATTGATGGTTTTTTTTTTGTAAATACCAGGGTATTGTTGCCTGCTACGCAGGATAGTTTTTTTGTTGTTTTTCTTTTCTGTAACGATTTGGTCAGCTACCGACCTTGTAATTATTTGTGAAGGTAATAGATTTTAATTTAACCGAACCTTTGTGTTTTACTGACCTACTACCGATTAGAAAACTCCTATGGTAGAATAGTTGCTTTGTAGCACGAATTTAGCTTTGCTGTAGTGTGGACCCGGAGACTAACTTTTATTTTTAGGACCAGCGCGGACCTTTTTCTGGAAATAAGCCTGCCGAATCCGATATAACTAGACCCCTGGAACTGACCGTACCTCCATCTGAGGTTACCTGGAACTCTTGACGCTTGAAGTCAAGGGGCCGTGGAGTTAACCACGCTAGAAAATCTGGCGCCCGAGATAAAACTTGAATCCGCGGTTTTGGGGTGTCAATTGTGACGTGTCCAGGTACTTAGTTTCGACGTAAAGTACGAGGAGGAAGAAAACGCGTTACAAATTTGGCGCCCGAGCAGGGACCCTGATTGTTAAAACAGGAACCGTTTATTTTGTTTTGGATTTTTTCCGTATTGTTGATTTGAGCAGGGACCTGATTGTTAAAACAGGAACCGTTTATTTCGTTCTGGATTTTTTTTACCGTATTGTTGATTAGAGGAGGGACTGTTGTATTCCGTTTTCAATTTTTTTTGTTGATTAGGACAGGAACCGCTTTATTCCATTTTCGTTTTACCGTATAGTTGCAGAGAGCTGATTGTTGATTAGGGTAGGAACGGTTTTATGCCGTTTACAATTTTTATAGGGAAAAATATTAATGCAACAACTAAAAACCCCACTATACTAATTCTCGATAATCATACTAGTCACTGGTCACTAAAATTTTATCAATTTTGCCGGGAAAATGGGATCTATATGCTATCTTTGCCATAGGATTCAGCCGCTAGATGTCACTTTTTACGGTCCACCGAAGACAGCTTATAATAGATAATGTGACTTATATATGAAAAAATTACTCATGATGTTTTGGCTTCAATTTTCAACAAAGCTTATTTGATGGACAAAGCAGTTAAAGATTTCGAAGTGACTGGCATTCATCCCATAAATCCCTACGTGTTTGATGATGATGATTTTATTTCAGACCCAATCGTTGAAGACTCAACTACTCGAAACGAAAATTCCTCCAACAATGACATAGCAATGAAAGCACTCACTACGCCTGTTACAAATGACACCGAACCGATTGCCAGCACTTCGTGTAGTAATATTTTGGATGTATTGAGTCCAGTGCCCCAAAATATTCAAAAAATCAAAAGTCGTTCAAAGAAACAACACTCCCAAATTTTGACCGCCACGCCCCTGAAACAACAGCTAGAAGATAAGGAGAGAAAGAAGAGAAAAAAAGGTAAAGGAAAACATGTAAAAGGAAAATCTGTGAAGAGAAACGTGTTAATTTCTAGCAGTGAAGAAAGCAGTGATGACATTCCCCTAGCACAATTATGTGATGATGATAATGATGAAGATGAGATATCCTCAGACAAAGAAAATGAGAATACTAATGATATATGTAAAGTCTGGTTTCGTTGCTGCGCCTGTTCATCCTGGATCCACAAATAATGTAGTTGAAAAGATACTGCAGAAAATTACATTTCGATTTCTGTTAAAATAAATATATAAATGTTGATTGACCTATGTATCGCCTATTATTTTTTAGCGCACGGTATTATCAAACCGGGGCACGCTATTCTCAAACCAGTTCGATAATGCCGCGCTTTCATAAATTTGCTTTTTTTTCCTTTATTTTTTTATAGGTGCTGAAAAAAGTAAATATTGTAGTTAAATTTGATTGCTAGGTAACCTGTAATAATAAACACCTAGCTTGAGTTAATCTGATCCATACTAATAGAAAATTATAGCTATATTATCTTAAGGGCCCGATATTATCCAACCCTCCCCTACCTAAGAAGTATTTATAAGTACATAGAGAAATAAAAATGGAAGCAACAGGCACATTTAACCCGCCAAAAAAGTTGGTATTTAATCAAGACATTCACAACAGTTTGGAAACGTTTTTGGAAATGTTTTTCTAAAAGCGACTGGACTGATAGAAAAAAATGACGAAACTAAAGTCGCTATTTTACTAAACATAGCAGGATAGGAGGCACTGAAAAAATTCAAGAATTTTGGGCTGTCCAGTGAAAATAAAAAGAAATACAGTGAAGTTGTAAAGGCATTTAGAGATTACTGTAAGCCATTAAGGAATGAAACATACGATAGATATAAGATTTTTACGAGAAAACAGCATGAAGGTGAAGGTTTTGAAATTTTTTCATCCAGTATAAAAGAACTGGCTAGTCTCTGTAATTTTTGGAATTTGCACGACTCACTAGTAAGAGACAGAATTGTCAGTGGGATAAATGATCCGGCACTGCAAGAGACGCTACTACAACAAGCTCAACTTACACTAACGAAGGCAGAGACAGCATACAGAGCAGCAGAAGTCAGTAAGATGCAAGTAAAAGACTTTCAAATTGAAAAAGAGGTTGATGCAATAACAATTAGCAAAACAAAAGGTAAGAATAGACATAAGTTTCAAACTGTTATAAATGTGGACACAAACATAGGCCTTTGAGTTTTCCCGCTTTTGGAAAGACTTGCAATAGCTGCGGTAAGCCCAATCATTTTTCCTCATGCTGTAAAAATAAAAGTAGATATGCCAAGCCATTTCAGCAGTATAACAATAGACGAAAGCCTTTTACTTCTAGGAAGGCAGTCTTTGAAGTAGAAGAAAAAAACAGCAGTGAGGAAAGTGCTAGTGATGAATTTTTTGTAGATACAATCATGATAGACAATATAAAAACTGAGAATTCTAAGAAAATGTGGACAATAGATTCAGTAATTAATAATAAATCTTTAGAGTTTAAACTAGATACCGGGGCGGCATGTAATTGTTTACTAATGAAAATTTTCAAAGGACTTAAATATATAATAAACCAATTGTTAAAAATAAAAATTGTATCATCACATATGGTAACCATAGAATAGATACATGTAGTATTGTAGACTTAAAATGTATTATAAATGGAGCTAGGTATAATATCAGATTTTTACTGGTTGATAATAATAGTTCTCCCATTTTAGGGCTAAACACTTGTCAGAAATTAAATTTGATTAAAAGAGTTTAATCTATAGCACCAGAAATCAAAAATGAAACAATTTCCAATGAAAAAATGACTTTACTAAAAACAATGAAGATTTGTTTCAAGGCAAGGCAAAATACCCTTTTCTTATAAAAAAGTCTTAAAACTGACTATGTTCCATTTGTAAGTTCATGTAGAAGGGTGCCTGATACAGTAAAACTCGCATTAAAACATTCCTGTCTTAAATATCAACTCCCCAGTCCGAGTCAACATAACAATATAGGTTCTTATTTTCATTTCTCTTATATTCTAAACCAATAGTTGTTTTTAAATAACATAAAATTATTCCAGACCTCGTCGGTGGCTTTGTCTTGGAATCTACTATAATATCTGACGCAATAACAGATATCTGGTCGACTACCTAACATTAGGCACATTAAACAACCGACAAGTTCTCGAATAGGACTTTTTGTAACTGCACTAACATTATCATTAACACTAAGTTTTAACTTTGGATCTATTGGAATCAGGGATCCTTTACAATTTTCCGTACAAAATCGCTCAAGCAAATTTTTAATATAGTTACTTTGAGCTAATCTCAAAGTTCTTAGATCTCTATTATAACTGATTTCTAAACCTAAAAAATTCTTAAGAAAACCCTTATCTTTCATTAAAAACTTGTCCATGAGTTTTTCCTTAGTTTTATTTAATATTTCTAAGTTCGGTCCTGCAATTATGATATCATCAACGTACAAAATCAAAAATATTTCATTATTCAATATATATATATATAGATATATATATATATATATATATATATATATATATATATATATATTATCAAAAACCCAATTACCATAGTGTATGGTGTAGGGTATACTTTTACAATTATTCTTGTTTCAACTACATCATATTATGCTTATCCATTTTTTCATCGATGCTTTGGTCCAGATAGAATTTTATTCATGTACAAATTTAGCCCATTGTTTTTTATCTTTTGCCATTGTTTTTGCCTCTGTCCATGTTTTTCCTTTTTCTTGCAGTATGCCTACCATAACACCATCCCATGTTTGTTTTGGTCTTCCCTTTTTCGTTCTTTTTTGTATTTTTGATTGCCATACTTTTTTAACTGGTCTTGTATCGTTCATTCTTTGTAAATGTCCCCACCAGCTTAATTGTCTCTTTTCAATAAATTTAAGTGTTGATTCTATGTCAAGGTCTTCTCTTATTTTCGTATTTCTTAGTTTATCTTTCTTTGTGATTCCTTTAACTCGCCTAAGATACTTCATCTCAACTGCTTGTATTCGACTCTTTTGTCTCTTTGTTAATACCCAAGATTCACATCCGAATGATAATATTGGCCGGTAAATTGTTTTAAATACATTTAACTTCGTTTTCTTCGTCGAATTCATCGTGTGATAAAGATTCATCGTTTTTTGTACTCTATTGGTAATTTCGACTTCCTGCGTTCCATTTTCTTCTATTTCTACTCCCAAGTATTTATATCTTCTAACTTGCTCAATTTTTATTCCATCTAATTGTATATTCAAATGTTTTTGTTGCGGTCCTATAACTATAACTTTGGTTTTGCTTTGATTAACTGTCATTCCAAATTCTTCAGATACGGTGCTCCATATTTCCATATTCTTTTGTAAATCCTTCTCTTTCCCTGCCATAATTATTAAATCATCTGCAAAAGCTGCTTCTGATATATCCACTCTTCCTAAATGTCTGTATCCAACGTGTAGTTTTGCCATTTTGATTGACGATTTTTTAATTATTTCATCAATAAAAATTGTAAATAATAATGGACTTAGTCCCCCTCCTTGCCTTAATCCTTCTTGTGTTGAAAATGATTCTGATGCTTTATTTTTTTATATTACACAATTTCTATTATTTTTGTAAATGTTTTTGATTATGTCTATTATTTTGTAGTTTACCCCCCTTCCTTCTAGTACTTTACTTATCAATTATCTGTTTCACCGTAAATATGTGGTCTTGTATGCTTCGCCCTCTTCTAAATCCACTTTGCGATTCTTCGAGAGTATTTTCTATCAGTGGTCTTAGCTTACTGTCTACAGTGCTCAGAAGCAAACAAGAGCCCCGGAAAGTATGCGAACTAAAACAAAGGTCATCGCAACTAGCCAATCAGGAGCCAATGTTAACGATTGTACATTAGTAATTGTTAACATAATCGAAATAATATGACCGAGTGATTTCATCAATATACATCAATTTTAGTGTCTGTATCAGTGTTGTCATTGTGAGGATAATTATCCGATTTTTAGACAATTTCGCTAACCGAATAGTTTTTCAGAAAGGATGATATATAAAACAGCTATTGTTTCTGGGAATTTTCAATATTGACTAGGGTCGCAGACTTTTATTTAGACAACACTGTGACCTTTTGGTAATTTTGACAAATTCTGATAATTTGAATTGTAAGTTCGGATAATATTTATTTTTACATCGGCAACACTGGATTGCATTCTATTTGATATTTGATGTCGGCTGTTATTTTATAATCTGCTTCTATATTTTTATACGTTATTATTTGCTTCATAAATTACAGGACAATCAGTCTTTATTAAGACTAATTTGATAATTAACTTAACATAGTAAGGTAAGTACTATAATTATAATTAATAAACATAACCTAGAACAACACACAAAAACCAGTCATTTAATGTTCATCAGGCCTATTAATGTTTGTTTTTCTTTCAGTTCAATTTTCCCCAACAAAATGTACCCAAAATCAAGAAAAACAGTCCACAGTGAAGCTCGCAATATTATTAAAAACGTTGTGGAATATTTTGATAGACAGAAAGCTGCTGGAGTGTGGTCATTCCCTTTGGGAAAAGCCACAGAATTAGCTGCATCAGCAACAGGAAAATCAGTTACCTCCATAAAACGTATCAGAAAGGAGAAATCACTGTTGCAAGAAGGTGTTTTACTGGGGTCTCCTTCAAAAAAACAAAAAAGTGGTGGTACCAACAAAATAGAATTGGATGATTGTGACTTGGGTATTTTGAAAAGAACCGTACATGAATGCTATACGGTTGATAAACAAGTTCCAACAATCAATATTCTGGTAAATAAAATGAAAAATAAAGTAGATTACTCTGGCGGTCCAGACACCTTAAGAAAGCATTTAAAAAATATTGGATTTCAGTATAAAAAATGCCACAATAAAAGGAAATTGTTGATGGAACGTAATGATATTGTAGCTTGGCGGGCTCGTTATTTAAGAAGGTTGAGGAATAATGATGCTCTGGGTCACAACAAGAAGCCAATAACTTATTTGGATGAAACTTATATCCATCCATCATATGGTGTTAGTAAATGCTGGCAATCGGAAGATGAACCTGGTGTGTATACATCCAACAGAGCTGGTCAACGGTACATAATAGTACACGCTGGTGGACGTTATGGGTTTGTGAAGAATGGACTACTAATTTTCAAGTCAAAAAGCAAATCAGGAGATTATGACGATGACATGAACCATACAAATTTTATGAACTGGTTAGAAACACAACTAATACCAAACTTACCTCCTAATGGTATTGTGATTATGGACAATGCCCCTTACCACAGTGTTCAAATTAATAAGCCACCAACCCAATCAACTCGGAAGCATATTATTAGAGAATGGCTTGAAGCAAATGGCATCTCAACAACAAATGATATGCTTAAAGCAGAACTTCTGGATCTTGTCAAACGTTTCAACCATTCTAAAACATACTATGTGGATGAGTTGTTGAAAAAACATGGACATACTGTGGTACGGTTGCCGCCATATCACTGCGACCTCAATCCGATTGAGCTAATATGGAGTAGCGTAAAACATAAAGTGGCAATGAAAAATGTTTCTCAAAGTGCTGCTCAAATAGAACAATTAGTTCGAGCAGCCTTTGATGAAGTTGGTTCTGCGGAATGGAACAAACACTGCGACCATGTGGACCATATAGCTGAGGAAATGTGGAGGAATGATGGACTATTAGATGATGTGGTGGAAAATATGTGTTTCACTGTCAATACTGGTTCATCAGATGAAAGTGGGAGTGATGAATATGGAAGTAAGAGTGATGAATATGAAAGTGGGAGTGATGACTGATGAATAATAAAGTGAATAACATTTTTGTAAATTACAGTGTTTTATTTTGTTCATCTTTATCTTGTGCATAACACATAAATTCATTACATGAACATATCATATAAGACATTCATGGTTCATTATTAGCTAAATAAATAATTTTAATGTAATACATGTTGAATTTTGCTTGCAATCTAATGTCTTTTCAAATATAATGTATAATACCTTCAATTAATAAAGTCATCTACACTTTTTTTCAATTGGAACTCCTGTATTAATATTTGATTATAAGTTTGTATTAAATTGAAAAAATGATAAATTGTTTTATTGGTGAACCCAACTGAATAAGTAATATAGTTTACAAAAAATATAACTAGGTTTTACACATCAATTTTGTGATTAATTTCGTTTTTTTGGACTTAACTTAGAATGTAATTTGTTACATATGCTAATGAAATATCTACCTTTTTATGTTAGTAATTGGTTCTTTTGTAATGTGAAACTTAACAATGTTGTTGATTAAATAATAGTTTCTAATATCTAACTGTTGTGTTTGAATAAAGCAAATGAATTGAAGTAGAACAGCATTTAATATATTTATATATTTGACAAATCACACAAAATTATTGCCATACAGTCTTGTTTATAACAACCAAATATATAAGACTTAGCTAATTGGTAGTGGTGAAGTGTATATTCCAATATTAACACTGTTATGCACTTTAACTTTCGGCTGTTGTTTAGAGAAATGAACACTGGAAAAAATGACAAATCTAAATATACGAATTGGTCACACTATTAATTTGAATTAAACACAAAGTTAACAAATGGCTGAATTCGACGGTTCTACTCCAAAAGATCCTGATGTGTAAGCAGATAGATGTAGGAATAGGCTACATAACCAGTTCATATTTTGTTGCTTCCAATACAAACTTGACCCTTTTTTTAGGACAATACTACAGTCATGAAATTTTAAAATATACTTAGAAAAGATGGTAGTTTCATTTTTGGTCCAATACATATTTTTTTATCAATATTTAAGGTTAAATTTTTAGCAAGTTTGATTTTGTTTACATATCTTTTGACAGTTGACACTTATAGTATCGATATTTGGTCATCGATTCAAAATATCGATTGTTATGACAAGAATACAACTACAGCGACATGGACACGCCCACCCAGGGCTCTTGTTTGGTTCTGTTAACTGTATAATATTCTCGTAGACTTTCATAGCTGTACTCTATAATTATTGCAGTCTTGTCTATCCCCCTTTTTATATATTGGAACTATTAAGGCTGTCTTCCAATCTTCTGGAATCTGTTCTTCACTCCAAGCAGTGTTGTATATTTTCAATAATATTTTTGTTCCTGTTTCCCCTAAATTCTTGAACATTTCTGATGTTAATTTATCAATTCCTGGAGATTTTCCATTTTTCAATTCATCTATTATTTCCTGTAATTCTTTTAGTGTTACAATGTCTTTATTTTCTATTATTGCATCCTTTTTTTTGTTAATGTCCTGAACTTTGTTGTCTGCTCCTAGTAATTCCTCAAAATACTCTTTCCATCTATCAATTACTTCGTTTTCATTTCTTAGTATATCTCCTTTTTTATTTTTTATATATATATTAATCCCACATTTCTTCTAAATTACCATTTTTCATTATATCACAATTATTTAAGAACTTTCCTGATAATGCTATTTTGTATTTTTCTGCCATATCTTTGTTTTGTAGTTTGTATGATCTGACCGATTCATATTCTATTGTTTTTTCTAATTTTTGTCTATTATGGTTTGTAATTTCTACTTGTTCTCTTATTTTTGTTACAAGTAAATAGTGGTCACTTCCTATTTCTAACTTTGGTATCCAATACTTCCTTTCTATTTCTCTTTTCCACTAATATATAATCTATTATTGACCTTTCATTTCTGCTTTCCATCACACGTGTATATTTATGTATGTCTTTATGTTGGAAAAATGTATTAGTTACAATAAAATTGTGTAATATGCAAAAATCCAGCAGCCGTTCTCCATTATTATTCCTAAATGTTTCACCATGTTTTCCTATTACTGCTCTATAAATGTCATCTTTTGTTCCCACTCTGCTATTCAAATCTCCAAGTATAATTATTTTTCCTTTTGCATTTTCTGTAGCCATAGTTAGATCTTCCCAAAACCTATCTTTATTTCCTACTGTATCGTCTTCATTTGGTCCATATACAATTATTATAGTTTTTGTGTTCATATTTTTATCTTTCATTTCCATCACCAATAATCTTTCCGACCATCCCCCCCATCCAGTAATTTGTTCTATGTATTATGCATGCAACTCCTGCTGCCGCTCTTTTCTCATTTTCAATACCACTATATATGAGTATATGGCCATTATCCATTTTCACTATCCCCTGTCCTTTTTTTTTGTCTCTGTTATAGCTAGTATTCTCAAGTTTGTATTTTCAAACTCTTCTTCTAATTCTTTTTCTTTTCCTAAAATACTTCTTACATTCCATGTTCCAATTCTCCACATTTCCGTTGCTGATTTTACTTTATTCATATCCAATTCCGTTGCTGTGTCTTTTTCTCTGTTACCATAAATATCTGTTTCTTTATTTAGTTTTTTGAATGTATTTTTTCCAGTATTCTCATTCTATTTGTTTCTTTATCCCATCTCCATTCTTGCCCATTTACCGTTACCTTATTGTATCCCGTTTTTACGTCTTTTCCCCTTTGACTTTCTAATTTTGCAAACATCCTTATCTCTTTTTGTTTTTCTCTTTCCTTCTTGGTCATATCATTATTTATTAAAACTCTTTCTTCTTTCCTCTCCTTTAATTTAGCTTTATTTGCCATAATTTTTTCTTTATCAGCTTCTTTTTGACATTCCACTATACACATTTTCTCCCCTATCTTGTTAACTGCTTTAGGCTCGATATTTATTTTTAGTTGTTGACTCAAAAAGTTTCTGACATTTTCTACCAATTTCGACGGCTCATTAGTATCAAGTTTTAATCCATTTATCATCACATTATTCTTTCTTCTTTCTTTATCTATAATTTCCATTGTTTTTTTAATCTCTTCCATTTCTGTTTTCATTTCTGCATTTTCTTTTTTAATTGCTTGGTTTTCTTTTCTCAATACTCCGTTTTCAACTTTCAACTTTAATATTTCCTCATTAAACAGAGCCTGTTGATCTTTGGTTTCTTTGATCTCGTTTTTAATCAGTTGTTGTTCCCATTTCATATCCTTTTGATCTGCAGACATTTCCTTCATTAACGCTATGATTTGATCTAACTTTTCATCTTTTTTACTTTTAGTTGGGGTTCTGCTAGTCCTCTTGCTAACTTCAAATACACCATCCATTTTTATTTTCTTCGAATCTTCTGTAGAATAATCATCACTATCCATTTTGTTTATATTTTGTATTCAATTACTATTTAATTATATTATTTTCGTGGTAGCGTAAGGCCAAGATACCCAGATCTACTCTTCGGAGATACTTGATCTATCCAGCCACTTATTATATACATCTAATTTCTTTCTTTATTTTGTCTTTATTTTTTAAATTTGACAACGTCGCAAATTATATTGTTTTGGACTCGCCTTAAATCAATTGCTTTTTATTTTAATAACCTAACACTAATCTATTTATTTAATTGTTTTTACAAAATCTAACGTTTTTTTGTTTTTTTTTCTTTTGTAGCACTACGTACTTTACCTTTTGTTGATACAATTCAAATTCTATTTGATTAATTTTCGCTGCACTTTCCGATATATCGAAATAAATGCAGGCGAATTTTATAAACACTTTATTATTTCAACGCACCGTTGCCACGTCATTATTCAAAATATACAGACAAAAATCATTTTCGGAATGTAAAAAAACTATATCTAGTAAGGAAGTATTGATCTCATCATTCCAGCATTTAGATGATTGCCTTAGACCATACAGTGATTTATTCAACTTTAAAACTTTATTTCCATCTGGTTTTAGACCATCGGGATAATATATGTAAACTTCATCAGTTAATTTTCCATTTAGAAAGGCTGATTTCACATCTAATTGCTGGAAATAAAATCTGTTTTGGTTTCCAAATATTAACAGTGCTCTAATGGTTACTAGCCTAGCTACAGGCGCATACATATCTGTTAAAATGTTACTAGATTTTTGAGCGAACCCTCTAACCACTAATCTAGCCTTAAATCTATCTTCTATTTTTTCTTCTAAACTTTTATAACACCCACTGAGTGTGCAAAATTTTTACATTATCTGACTTATTTGCTTTTTCCCATCTTACATTTTTATGTATAGATTCTAGCTCCCTATCTATTGCTTTTAACCAATTTTCTTTATCTGATCTACTCTGTAAGTCATTATAACAATCAGGCACATTTTCAACATAATTATAAGCATTGAAAGCCATATATAATTCATAGTCCTCCAGTTTTTCTGGTAATTTTATAGGCCGTTTATTTTGTCTATTTCCCTGTCTCTCTACTATATCCCTCTCACTTTGAATCTCAGAATGCTCATTAACACTATCATTTATTTCTTCATTTTTGTCTTTTATCTCAACTTTATTTTCCTTATCACACTCAATCTGTACACTTACCTTTTTATAATACAGCTCGTTTTCGTTAAACTCGACATCTCTACTCAAAATTTTTTTTTCTATTGACCAAAGCCTATACCCCGTTGGCGAATAGCCCAACATTATAGTTTTTTCTGTTTTATCGTCAAACTTTTTGCGCAAATCTTTTGCTATATGACTATATGCTGTGCACCCAAAAATCCTAAAATTCCCTACATTCGGTTTAACACCATACCAAATCTCAGATGGTGTGACATTTTTTATATTCGCTGATAATCCCCTGTTCATGACATAATTTGTGAAAAGTATAGCCCGGCCCCAAAATTCCTTTACTAACCCTGAATCATTTAGTATTGCCCTTGCTCGCTCAACCAGACTACGGTTTTTCCTTTCCGCTTTGCCATTTTGCTCTGGTGTGTAAGCTATAGTGTGATCTAAAATAATTCCCTTTTTTACAATAATTAACGAACTAGGTACCTTTGAAATCCTCTTGTTAAATTTTGATTCTACCATTTCAACATACTCCCGAAACTAATTAAAAGCTTCACTGTTATTTTTTAATAAATATACTACCGTAAAATTTGGAAAGTCATCTATAAAAGTTATAAAATATTCATACTCGTCATATGTTTCGGGTGTAATTGGACCACAAATATCTGTGTGTATAATTTCTAATAATCTCTTATGCATGGTTCACAAAAATCTATTGCCTGACATTTTACATTATTCATTCCTAACACCATGTTTTGCTTAATTATTTGCCTTAAGCCTGAAAAAACAATATGTGCATACCTTTGATTCCATTTTTTGGAATCACTTTCCAAGTTTTCTACATTTAAGCATTCTGGGATTAAAAGTTTGAATGATATTTCATAGAGATCTTTTCTAATACCTATACCTACTAATTTATTAAACTTATCTCTTAACCTAACTTCCCCATTATCAAAAATTACTTTTATATTTTCTGATTCTAATCGTTTTACACTTAACAAATTTTTTCTAAGATTAGGTACATAAAATACATTCTTAATATTACATTTTATATTCTCATTTCCAACTTTACTCAAAACTTATATTTTTATTACCCATGTGGCTGATAAAAAACTGTCACTTTTGGCCACAGCTATGTTTATAGGGTTTTCAAGCAATGAAAAATCAGTAAAGTATTGTTTTTCACTTACCATATGGTCTGTGCAGCCAGAGTCTATATAAAATATTAAAATACTTCCTTTTCCTACCTCTGTACAGTCCAAGTTTGTCAGTCCTGATCTTGTACCATTTGTTGTGCTCATAAAGCTTCCTACTACTACTACTATTAATTTAGTCAGGCGAACCTTGGCCAAGAAAAACTCAAGCCAAGGTTCCGGTACTGAGGCCACTGGCGGGCCCATTGTGCCATTCCTGCTACTTATGCATCCATGAAGCCGCGTCCCTCGATGGAGGACTCAATCCTCTTCAGTGGATGCCTGCTTATGTCCCCGGGGGCCATAACAGGGACTCCGAAGATTCGCCTGCGTAGCACAGCCCAATGTGGACAAACGAGGAGAACATGGTCCGACGTTTCGTCAGCCATGCCGCAACCCCTACATAGGGGACCTTCCTCTAAACCTAGGTTACAGAGGAGTTTTCTCAGACATCAGTTCCCTGTTAGGAGTCCTGCTATCTTTTTTAACCTACTCCTTGGTAGTTCTAGAGCAGCTGAAGCATGTCCATTAGTCCATCCCCCCAATAGGAGCTTGGACTGCCTGAGACCCTGTAGAGCCCTCCAGTGAGCGAGTTGCTGATTTCTCAACCAGTTCCTCGTCTCCTTACGGATTGTTTGTTTTGTGAGGCCCAAGGTCGGGCCGTTAAAAGGGGTAGCCGCCCCTTCCACAGCCAGCGCGTTCGCCCCTTCATTGCCTTCAAAACCAGAGTGGGCCAGAATCCATTCTAGCCACACTGTGTTCCGCCTTGCTAAGTCAGCAAGGCGTTTCGCACATATCCCAAACTTTTCAAGCGTAGGAGTGCCCTCCCAGCCTCAGCCTCGATCACATGGTGAAGAGGCTGAAGTCCAAGAATCACCTCCAACGCAGCAGTTGGTGTAGTTTTCATGCAGCCAGTTGCCCCCAAACCGACCACCCTTTGGAGGTGTGCCAGTTGCGACCTAGCCGTGGCCAGGGTTACCCTTGGCCACAAGACCAGAGCCGTGTATGTGGGCATCGGCAGCATGATCTCTTTATAGAACCACAAGATCGTCTTGGGGGGTTAGTCCCCATTTCCGACCAATGGCTCTCCTACAGGCCCAGTACATGTTAGTCACCTTGCCTAGGTGCCTATCAAGGTGAGCCTTCCATGTCAGCGACTTATCCAGGATCACTCCCAGATATTCCACTTGTTCAACCACTGGAAGTGGCACTCCACCAAGGTGCAGACCATCAGGTCTTATACCTCTCTTCTTGGTGAAAGCAATTACCTCAGCCTTGGCAGGATTAACTGCAAGTGGTCGTTGCACCACCCCTGTACCCTATTCAGGGCCCTTTGTATTAGGTCCCGGAGGACGGTGATATGCCTTCCAACAACAAGGACAACGATATCATCGGCATACCCAATTGCCAGAAAGCCCTCACCGTTTAATAGGGATATTATTTCGTCGACTACTAGGTTCCACAATGTGGGCGAAAGGACGCCCCCTTGTGGACATCCCCTGTCGACGACCATTTTAGCCACATGTTCCTTCCATGCAGCCTCTACTGTGCGGTTGCGTAGCATGGCCCCAAGCCAATGAATTACCATAACGTTTCTCGAATTGCTTTGGGCCATTTTGCACCCGTATTAGTTTATATTATTTTATTTAATTTTCAATAAAACGGTACTTTGCATGTGCTATGATAACCTCAAAAAATGTTTCAATTGTTTTTCAAATTTACCAAAACTTCCTTCTTTAAATAATTGTCCGTAAAGCTGCCTGGGCCCATAACCTTTTATAAATAATACTCAATAGTTTACTTGGCGTTGGTTTTATTGTGGTGATTGTGGATAAAATTCAAGTACATCGTCATTCTACATTATGCATTAATTATACCACACAGAACAACTCTTTTACATGACAACTATCATCTCTTGACAATTAGCATTGAACATAGAACATAAAACACATACGATACACATAATGGATTTTAGCGCTCCCTGCACTGATGTTATTCATTCTAACATAAATAATGTTGTATTAGTCGAAAAATCTAATAATAAAATTAGGATTTGTTTGGACCCATTACATCTTAATAAATACATTTTCGTGCAATTGCACGCGAAGTCAATATTTCGCGTACTCAACACAGTCCGCGAAATTTAATTTCGCGCCCGTTACCCATAGCAACGGCTGCGAAACCAAACGTCACTTCCAAATTTGAATATCACTTCCAAACTTGACATTTCTAAAATACTACAAAGACGAGGATTATTTTTTATTGAATACCAACAAGTACATAAGTACCTACTTATATTATTTAGGATGAATATTAACATTAATTGTACAGTTTGTATTATTACTTATATTTACTCAAGAACTGTCAAAATATTTTGTATATATAGAAACATATCATTTCCATAGCACACGGTGACATTGTTAAATAAATTGAACTACTGTTGATTTTAGAGCAATCATATATTTATTTACAATTATCTAAGTAGTTTAATAATTTTAACGATTGCACGAAAAATAGTGTGTATGCCATGGCCGTGAAACTTTTTAACGACCTCAAGATTATCTTGCCTCGGCCGCAAGCGGCCTCGGCGATAACTGTTCTTTCGGTACTTCGCGGCCTAAGCATACAAATAACTATTGTTGTGACAAGTAACCAATTCCTACGATAGAAGAGTTAGGTTTAAAATTAAAAGGTAAGTCCATTTTTACAGTGCTTGACCTCAAAGAAGGATTTTACCGCTTGAAAAAGAAAGTATGAAGTCGTGCACTTTTATTACCCCTTATGGAAAATACTGTTTCAAAAGACTTCCTTTTGGTCTCAACATAAGTCCAGAAGTATTCCAGCGAATGAATGAAAAAATCTTTGGAGATCTGGAAATCGGATATATTTAGATGACTTCATCATTGCAGCAAACTCTGATGGGGAACATGATAGAATTTTTCAAGCTGTCCTAAAAAGGGCAAGAGAATTTAATAAGGATAAAGTTCAATACAAGGTAAAAGAGGTAAAATATGTGGGACAAATTTTTTCAAAAGATAGTGTCAAACCAGACCTGCAATACATTGAGGCGGTTTTAAAAAGGAACGAACCTAATAATAAAAAAGATGTTCTAAGAGTTATGGGTATATTTAACTATTTGAACAAATATGTATTTATCACAATTTCTACCACCTTTAAGAAACCTGATAAAAAAAATGTGCAGTTTGAGTGGACACCAGATCATTTTCAAGCTTTTGCTAAGTTAAAAAAATTAATTACAGTCATACCTAATCTTAAAATATTTGACCCAGGATGTCCTATTGAAATTCAAGCCGACAGTAGTCAGTTTGGTATAGGGGGTTGTTTACTTCAACAACGACAACCTGTAGCATTTTGCTCCAGAAGCCTATCAGAAACAGAGTCTAGGTACCAACAAATTGATAAAGAACTACTGGAAATGTGTTACACATTACAAAAATTTTATAATTTTATTTATGGGTGTAAAATACTTGTTAAAACTGACCACAAGCCTTTAGTAGCAATTTGTAGTAAAGATTTTAACAAAGTCAATGGCAGGTTGCAGACTAAAACTCAAATGATTAAAGTATAACATTACAGTGGAATATTTACCCGGTAAGTTGATGTTCATTGCCGATATGCTATCGAGAGCATCAAATGCCAAAAGTTGTTATTCCTTAGAGGTTAAAACGGTACACTCTGTACAACGTCAGTTACCTATATCTGACCCTAATACAGAGCTAATAAAAAAAGAAATGAAATTAGATCCTATACTGAAAAAACTCATTGATTTTTGTAATACTGGTAATTGGCCATTTAATACAAGTGAGTCTAATAGTCTTGAGCTTAAAACGTTTTATAAAATACGGGAAGAGTTAAATTTTGATAATGACTTATTACTGTACAATGAAAAATTAGTTATCCCTAAGAGTCTACCTATGTTCTATATAAAAGAGATACATGATAGTGCACACCTTGGAATCGAAAAATGTAAATCTAGAGCACGCAAAATCTTCTACTGGCCAGGTCTTTCAAATGACATAAAGGAACATTATGTAAACAAGTGTAAAACATGCTTGAAATTCAGTAGGAAACCCCCAAAAGAACCATTAATTTCACATGAATGGCCTAATATCCCATATTTCAAAGTTGCAGCAGATATTTTGACTTTTGGTGTCAATGACTACCGGACCGTTATGGATTATTTCAGTGAATGGATAGATCTAGTTCCACTACAGTCAAAAACTGCAAGTGAGGTAATTGAAAAATTATATTTGCTGTTAATGGTATTCCGGCCATATTTGTGGCGGATAATGTTCCCTTTGGTTGTTATGTGTTTAAAGTGTTCACCCAGAAGTGGAACATAAATTTAGTGACTTCTAGCCGGAGGTATCCGAAGTCAAATGGATTAGCGGAAAGGTCAGTCGGTATTTGTAAAAATAATATCAGAAAATGTCAGGAAGATATACATATTACACTAATGGAATATAGAACAACTCCACTTGCGGGATTTGATCTCTCACCTTCGGAATTACTAAATAATAGACTGTTGCGCACAACTTTGCCCACTCATCATAGTGTATTAAGTAAAAAACCTAGAGTTGATCTAGAGAAGCTACATAATATAAGAAACAGAGCAGCACAATTTTATAATAAACAGGTAGCACCTAGACTTAATTTCAAAGTGGGGGATAGTATAATATTGAGGAAGGATAAAACTTGGGTTCCACGCGAAATTGTTAGTCTCACAGACAAACCACGTTTATATTTTGTTAGGGAAAATTTTGGTAAAATTTACAGAAGAAATTCTTCTTTTATTAAATCCTGTCCTAATGCGTATGTACAAGAATACCGCAACCTTACTGAACTTGAACTTGTGGAAACTGATAATATACCTAGCTCCTCAACCAATGTTACTGATAGGGGAGACACAGGTCCTTCAGATAATAATGTAACTACCAATGTAGAAGTTAAACCTGCCGAGTGGCAACCTCAAATAGTACCTACAGACGAGAGAACAGCAACAATTTCATATAACTCGTTCGAGCAGGAGTGTACAGCCTCCCTCAAAATATAAAGACTACTATGTTTAGGCGTCAAGGGGGGAGATGTCACATGTATTAGATATATGTAGATATATTGTATTGTAACCTGTGAACATGGTCCCAATACGAAGTTGGCATCATTGGTTTGTCGGCTGACAGGCGTCAAGACTAGGTTGACAGAGAACTGGAGAGAGTATTTCAAATTGTCAGATAAAAAGTCAATGAAACTTTTCTTTAATTATAACATTCTTACCATTAAAACCAACCTAAAACAATCCCCCGGAAATCGAAGGCATGCTTGAAGCTATTCAACGGTGAATTTTAAAAAATTACATTATCCTCCAATTAATTTTGACAATAGTTTTCAATATCTTCGCACAATTCAACCAAGATTAATCAGAAAATTTACTTGAATAAAATTATTTTCTCCACGATCGTCACAGAATTTGTCAATTCTGAAATCAAATTTGATTACAGAATGCTGGAATTCTCTCTCTTGAGATTGAAGAAATATTCTGCAACACCTCTGCCCCCATGCAATTTAAATGTATTTACATTCTCTCTCTTGTGATAGAATAATATTCTCACACTGGTTAGCAATAATAACATTAGCCTTGACGCAATTGATTGTCATCGTAGTAGCAAAACTTCAGTAAATGTCAAAATCATTGTTGTCGCATTGAGTATGCATCCACATGGGTACGTGATCACGGACATCCGTATCCGTTAAACGTATACATGAATTTTACGCCATCCAAATAGAGCATCCGTTGTTACGCATCCGTGACTGTCAATATTGTCAAATTGTCATTTCCTTTTATTGTTGTTTGGTTTTGTGGACTATTTTTTTTGAATGTTTTGAACCTTTGTTTCTTGCTGTATTATATCAATATTTCTGTGTAAATTGTTTATTTTCTGTTTGGTTTTGTGGACTATTTTTTTTGAATGTTTTGAACTTTTGTCTCTTGCTGTATTATATCAATATTTCTGTGTAAATTGTTTATTTTCTGTTTGGTTTTGTGGACTATTTTTTTTGAATGTTTTGAACTTTTGTCTCTTGCTGTATTATATCAATATTTCTGTGTAAATTGTTTATTTTCTGTTTGGTTTTGTGGACTATTTTTTTAATGTTTTGAACTTTTGTCTCTTGCTGTATTTTATCAATATTTCTGTGTAAATTGTTTATTTTCTGTCAGAATCTAGTTTTTTTTTTTTGAAAAATGACTAGTAATAATTATCTTCTACTCCTTGGAGCTATGTCCAAGGCGTTGAAAACGAAAACTGTGTGGCAACGATCAAGCTATCGTGAGAAAATGAAAAAAGTTTATTTATGTTATTTGGCAACTTTGTCTGCAGAAAAAAGTAAAAAAAGAGTTGTGGTAAGGAGAATGTGGACCCGACCGATGTTTAGTGAAGAAAAGAGACTGTTGCATGGCTGTGGGAGTTCCTTATTTGCGGAGTTGGAGGAGGACAGCAGTCAATTCTTCAACTATTTTAGAATGTCATCAGATATATTTTTTGAGCTTTTGGGCCTTCTTGAAGCTAAAATTAAGAAACAAGACTTTGTGAGAAGACCAATTGAAGCTAAAATTAGGCTAGCTCTAACACTAAGGTACTTGGCTTCCGGTGATAGTATGATTTCTATGTCCTACGCCTTCAGGGTTGCCCCACAGACAGTATCTAATATTATAGCTGAGACGTGTGAAGCTATCTGGGAGTGCCTAAATAACATAATTTTAAAACAACCCACAGAGGAGGACAGGAAATCCATTGCAAAGGAGTTTGAGTTAAAGTGGGACTTTCCTCACTGTATTGGGGCAGTGGATGGAAAACATGTAGTAATTCAAGTAAGTTAACTTAATAAAATTATTATTATTATTAGGTGATAGTAAACTTCACAACCCATAGAATTTTGCACTCTTTTTTTTATTTGTTTGAAAGCTTACCCAAATAAAACAGAAAAAAAGGGGGTTTGGTTTGGCCAATAGTTCGGTTTTAAGTAACATTCACACACAAGGTGCAGAAGGCACTCATCATGGTGCCCAATTGATTACAAATTTGAATGTCACAAAATTACAAATAATATATTGAAAATTTATTTTATTGTTACAGGCACCTCCCAATAGTGGATCTTCCCACTACAATTATAAGAATAGCCATAGTATTGTTCTTATGGCTGTTGTGGATGCCAATATGCGATTTACATTGGTGGATATTGGAGCTCCAGGGAGGAACAGTGACAGTGGTGTTTTTTGCAGAAGCATTATTGGGATGGGCTTTGAGAACCAATTAATGAAAGTTCCAAGAGCATGTCCTCTTGATAAGGACAGAAATTTGATATTCCCCTATGTTGTAGTTGGAGATGAAGCATTTGCTCTCACCAATTATATGATGAGGCCCTATCCTCGAAGTGGAATACTAAATAGAAGGAAGAAGGTTTTCAACTACCGGTTAAGTAGGGCCAGACGTATAGTAGAATGTGCTTTTGGTGTTTTGAGAGGTCGTTGGAGAATTTTTGCGAAACCAATTATTGCTTCTACAGCAACCACAAGAAAAATTGTGCAAGCCACAATTTGCTTGCATAATTTTATTCTTAAAAGAGAGTCCTCTTTGTCAATCAGGGATTGTAAATATTCTCAATTAGATCTAAGCACATTAGAACCAAGTACAGGCCTAATTGATATAGGCCGAACTGGTAGTAATGTTTACACAAGAAATGCTGCTAATGTAAGGGACAGTTTGTCAGACTATTTTGAAAACATAGGAGCAGTTCCCTGGCAGTGGCAAAAAGTGCAAAGTAATGACTTTTAGTTGTAAGCAAAATGTTTATAAATTATATATATAGGGATGTAAAATGACGGTCATTTATTTACGTGACTCGTGACGAGTCATTTATACGTCATTTATCATTATTTTAATTGCTTTACCTTAAATGTAGGATAGTATATTTATATTAGTATTATAAGTAAAGCCATCATGCAACTCCAACTCTAAACGCGTGCTCTGAATTATGCGTGTTGTATCTTGTTTGAAGCGAATGTTCCCGAATATTTTGTGACTGTATTATAGTTTAATGACGGTCAGTTATAGTGTTTATTACTGTCATATATTTAAATGACGGTAAGATATTTTTTTTATCAAAATTGATAAAAAATAAATGACTACGGTGTCATAAAAATATCTGACGTGACTGTCATTTTCATTATGACCGTGACGTGACATTGTCAGAAAAATTTTCTCACAACCCTATATATATATATTTTTTTTAATAGGGTGGTCCAAAAAAAAACAAAATTTTGCATTTGATCGAAACCTTAATTAAGTAAAACCAAATATGTTGTGATGCATTGTATATATGTATTGATGGTATAACATTTAACAAGTTTTTTAAAAATTAATCTGTCTCCAAATTGCACTCCTCCTCTTCTAGCATTTGAAGAAATTTAATTTGAAGGCGGTTTCTACTTCTTAAGGGTAACCTCCTTAACCCCTCTCCCATGAGAACTAAAAAACCATCAACCCCATCTGGTTTCACTTCTGGGCCTCTTAATAGTATTTCCTTCTGGATTTCTTGGTCCTGTTCTCCAGAAACAGATCCTCCTAAAATGGAATTTCAAAGTTTTGTAACAAGTATTATTATATATAACTTCAGTTTATATAGGGTGGTAAAAAAAACATAATTTGGTGGAACAGCTAACGATAAAGTGAATTAATTGTATTTTTTGAAAAATCGAATTTTAACTTTTTATATTGACAGTTAAGATTTGATATTTCAGCTCTTTATCATTTTTTCAATTTTATCTATGTTATTTTACTTCATGACAAGTTTCAACTTCTATATATAATAATTGTTTATATTTTTTAGTGTGGCCTCCTCATTCATTTTTATTATTCTACAAATTAAATGTAAAACATTTGTTTAGAGTCCTGAGGATGACCTCATAGAGCTCGAAATGTCAACAAAATATACGAATTGACCATCTAAAGTAGTTTTCTTTTGACCTATATCCAGCTAATATTTTGGTTAAGATTATACACTGAGGTCACGAAAAACAATTCATAATTAATTTCAAGTATGGTTCAAAGTATGCAACATAATCTTACTCTTTCTTTTACTTCTCGAAGTAGAAGGTGAAGGGCTTGTAAATGGAGTTGACTCATTTAATGTCATAGGAACTTCTGTGGATTGGGACATTGACGATGAAGACGAGCAGGGCAAGCTTACATTGGAAATAGACCTTAAATAAAATAAATCATAAAATACCAATATTATTAATTATGAAAATTCTATCCATACATTGTTTCTTCATCGGTTTCCTCCAGAAACTTCATTAAGTTGTAATACTTAAAGGTGGGCTTTGGAGGTACATCCGCAGCACCAGCACCACTTGGTACATAGGCCGTTACCTTCTTCTTCGCCCTCATGAAGTCATCCCTCAGTTGCCTCCATCTTTTTTTTACTACATCTATTGTAAATGGGCCTGAAAACAAGAAACATCTTATTAGGTTTAGGTCTTACATTTAATACAGTTTTCAAATTTTAAAATATGCATCCAATAATATATTACTAAGTTGTCTATAATTATCTATTACCTCCCAACAGATTTGCTACCTCTTCCCACAACTGTTTGACTTTATTTCCCTGCCTTGCGTGTAGAGGGGTTCTAAAGTCCCACAGTGGCTTCCGGGCATAAACTAGGGAAATTAGAAGCTCTTCATTTAGTTTAGCACTGGCAACTGGGGCGGCAACATTTTCACTATTTGGTAGTCCCGAGGGTAGTGCTAAAATATGAAATACAAAGAAATAAATGAATGTTTTACCACAACACAACACTATTACTCAAATAGATACACAGCCTCCAAATTTGAATAGGTTATGTACAAGTAAATTTAATAAGAAAAGTATTATTTGACTATAAGTGTGGATTTATGCAGCAATATTTAACATTTATCATTTAACAATTAACATTTATCATTTAACAATTAGTAAAACTGCCATCGTTTATGCAGACACAATTATAAATTAGGAGAAAATAGTAAGCATGCGCATAAGCCCGAGATTTTAGTTATTTACAATAACCCTACATTTTCATGTCTTTAAAATGTGTACTTCCTTTGTCATAAATGACGGGAAATTGTCGAACAAGATCGATAAGAGTGGCATCATCCATTTTTAGTAAACAAACACACAACATAACCCTAAGTAAACCGCTTTTCTATGAAAACAGTGAGGTTAACTTCAGGATCTGCGTACTAGTTGCGCACTAGATGAAAATTCGGTACATTTAATTTAAGAAAGTTAAAAGTTGGCCAACTTCGTAATTGTTAAATGATAAATGATAATTGTTAATTGTCTGCATAAATGGAGTCATAGTGAAATGAGTAGTTTAACTTATAAATGATAAATGTTAATTGTTAAATGATAAATGTTAAATGTTAAATGTTGCTGCATAAATCCACACTAAATTAAAAACTTTATATTCGAATTCGATGATGGTACTTAACATACCACATATAAAAAAAATTATATAAAATTTATTGTATGAATAAAAGTTACATGAAAAGGGTGGGAATTACCACTAAGTGTGTCTTAACGACTGCCAACATTTCACATAGCATAGAAGACAACTGTGCATTTTTTTTAACGCCCACTACAGGATTTTACATGGCAAAATTTCAAAACCATGGTAGACCCATTTACATTAGAACTATAGGGAGACTAAACTTTGGGATCACATAATTTGAAGGTGCAGAAATAGGCACAAGTTGCCAATCTAATATAAATGGGCCTAATGTGGTGTTGATTCAAAGTAATTAATATCATAAATGCTTGCATCTTGCATAATGATACAGAACAAAAACTATTAATATTATTGATAAAAATAAGTTTGTCTACTCACCCAAAGTCAAAATGTTTTGCTCATCGGCACACAGATCCAGAGTCCTTCCTTGGTTTTGCGAAATTAAACGGTGAAAACACTCGTGGTCCAGATAATTTTCGCAGTGGCTATTTATTAGAAAGCCACAATATCCACATTTGAACTGCGTTTGTTCAGCAGACATCGCAAAAAAACACAAACTAAAGAAGTTCCAAACCCCAAAAACAAAACCGACAAAATAAATTTAAAAAATGTAAACAAAACAGCTCAAAACGGACAGAAAACACGTACTGAAGTTGAAATTAACCAACTTCTCTCCGTGATGACCTTCACGGACGTACGTAAAACCATTCAGCATTCTGATTGGTTGGTAGTAGTCACGTGGTTACAACGGATCCGTGATCACGTACCCATGTGGATGCATACTGAGTGTTTACCTAATATAATTGTGATTGCGTTCTGTAATATTATAAAATCTTTGATCGTGGAGAAAGTATAGTCTGCTACTTGGTTAGAATGAAAATTCGTGATGCTCGTGGTTCCTCACGCTCGCCTTCGGCTCGCGCTCGGAACAGAATATACTATTCTTATAATTATTAATAGGCTCGTTTGAGAAGAGCAAAAAAAATTATAATTGGCATTATAGAATAACAATTGTAGAACTATTTCAAGAAACCTTCGTTAATATTTATTTTTATTAGACTTACTGTTTTTAAGAACACTATAGTTTTTCATTAGAAATATTGAATTTTTGTTTTTATTTTGTTTTTCTCATCTCTAACATCATCAGAGCTTAAAATATTTTTGTTTTGACTTTTGATTAGGTATTTCTAAGTTTATTGTTTTCATAACTTTGAATGTCATTTTTTTCGATTTGGGATTAATTATGGTTAAATTGATAGAATGTATTATATTATAAAAATGTATTTTTCATTTATTTTATTTGTATATTTCGTTCAAGTAGCTTTAATGCAGTAATATCCATGTTAATTATAAATAAATTCTGCAATTATCTTATCACTATACCAATGAATAATTATTTCGAATAGCTTAAGTTTTCATCTAACTTTCATTAATTTTTGTTGTATGAACTGAACTCCAAATCAATAATCTCATGTCTAACACTTTACATTTCTCAGTCCCTCAACTCCCAGATTATTAGATTATTCTGTTTATTTTTCTTATTTGAAATGTACAATTGAATTTAAATTTCAGATTATTCCTGGAAATTAATCCTCCCAAATGGACAAAACGGGGAGGAAAAAGGAAGGGAACCACCATACATCCCAAAGTGTCCAAGCTAATTAAAGCGATTGACCTGTTTGCCTGATTAATCATTATACTGCTAGTATTCGACTATTAAATATTTACGATACTCTGCCAGTTATTTTATTTTTTTAAACGATGAAATAAAACAATTTAATTTGATTAAATCTCTATTATAATTTGAACTAACGTTCAATTTAAAATTTGTGACGCGTTTCAGTAACACAGTAGCTTTATCAAACTAGTAAAGGTATAATTAAAATTTTTTAATTTATACAGTGCATTAATATGGAATTTTAAGGATATTGACAAAAGTAGTATAATATGTTTACTTTTTAAATTATTGTATTTAATAAAAGATGGTCTCTTGGTTGGAAATATTAATAATCATTGATTGATATTTTAACAAGAAATCACATCTTTTTTCAACTTTTTATTAATTATCCACATTAAATCCTTCCAGGTAAACCAGCACTATGTGAACATCTTCAATTAGATGTTGATTAAAATTTCTACAAGTATGTTGTAATATTTTAAAACTTACTTGTGATGCATTGAATACATAATTATAAAATTACCAAACATTTTTAATAGGATTTGTTGTAAAAAAATTATAACACTTGTATTGTAATTTTACTAAGCAACTTGCCGATACCTGTTGATTAAAATTTCTACAAGTATGTTGTAATATTTCCAAACTTACTAGAGGAATTGTGTAGTGAAGTTACAATACATGATAATAAAATTACCAAACATTTGTAGTAGGATTTAATAAAAAAAATTACAACATTTGTATTGTAATTTTACTGAACAAATTACCAATAAATGTTTAGTAAAAATGCTACAAATATGATGTAAATTTTTTTCAACTTTATTAAAATAAATTGTATAGTAAATTTATAATACAACATATTGAAATTACAAAAAAAATTTGATAAAATATGTTTGAAAAATTGCAACGTAAGTGTTGTAATACTACTAAATAAATTACCGATAAATGTTTAGTAAAATGCAACTCATATGTTGTAATTTTTTCGAACTCAATTGAAATAAATTGTATAGTAAATTTACAATATAAATATATTTTAAAAATTGCGATATAGATATTGCAATATTACTAGAGATTACAGAAATTACAGAGAAATGTTTAGTAAAAATGCTACAATATATTTGCAATTTTTCTAAACTTAGTTAGAATAAATATGTAGTAAAATTACAAAACTGAATTTCAATAATACGTTGGTGTTGTGCGTGGAAAACTTTTTTTGGTAAAATTACTAGAGAACTTTTCAACAGTGTTGTTCAAGATGCCTTGAGATTTTGTAGAACCTTTTCAATAACATTTTACAACTAGACTATTTCATAGTTCAAGATGCTTTGAGATTTTGTAAAACCTTTCCAATAAAATTTCACAATAATTAGACTATTTCTTAGTTCAGGATGCTTTGAAATTCAGTAAAACCTTTTCAATGAAATTTTACAACTAGACAGTTCAAGATGCTTTGAGATTTTGTAGAATCTTTCCAATAAAATTTTACAACTAGACTATACTTAGTGCAAGATTCTTTGAGATTTTGTGAGATATTTTCAATAAAATTTTACAACTAGACTATTTCTTAGTTAAAAATGCTTTGAGATTTTGTAAAATCTTTTCAATAAAATTCTACAACTAGACTATTTCTTACTTAAAAATGCTTTGAGATTTTGTAAAACCTTTCCAATAAAATTTCACAATTAGACTACATCTTAGTTCAAGATGCTTCGAAATTCTGTGACACATTTTCACTTATAATCTCCCTAAAGCACGAATTATTTCTGGAAATTTTCTCGAAGTGCGAATTTTCTTAAAAAATTCGCAACTGAGGAAAATTTCCGGAATATTAAGCCATATTTTTGCGATCTAGCGTCTTTAAGCGGATTAAAGCGTTTCATTTTCGCGAATAAGTAATGACGTCACGCTTAAAAACGCTTGAAGCGGAAACTGGCGTGGTCGGGAGTGCGACAGAAAACTTTGAAGCGGTTCAGCTGTTGTTCGTCATTCAATTGACAGCATTGACATAATAAATTGATAGAGAGTGGACCAATGGAATTTCAATGGTTCATAAAATGTTTCTTCAGACATTCGAAATAAAATATAAAAGTCATAATTTAGATAATGGTTTATCCATTCTTCCTCATAAATTGATCTGATGTGATAGTCTCTTGAATTGAAGAAATTATTTGCAAACTTTTTATTCTTCTTGGGAGCTGATTTCTCATTACAAGGACCACCGAAAAAGCTGTATCCTCACTGTGCAGCACCATTAAGTCTCTCCTCCTTTTCATTCTAAATTCTAAGATCACAATTTTTAACAAAAGCAATATTATTATACCTATATTAATATTATGTTGCTTACTACAGTTTCAGAATTTCAGAAATAAAAAAATAAACAAAGTAAAGTAGATATGTATGTGTCGTGAGGAAGGAAGGATTGTTTTTCATTCTCCCCCCTCTCGAGGGGAGCGGAGCCTCTTCAGCCAACATTGGAAGGAATAAGGATTGTTTGGTTCAGGGGATGGGAGTGGAGGGAACGGTGGTAGGTGCCTGAGAGGTGTGTACTGACCCAGCATTCGCCTATTGCTACGAGAAAACCTCTGAAAAAAAACTCATAGCAGGTCAGGCGGACCTGGGATTTGAACCCCTGTCCTTCCGAATGCAAGCCGAGTGCGTAACCACTCGACCACTTGCTCGGTTGTGTCGTGAGAGAAATGTCGTTGTCATATGTCAGAATATCGCTAGATATTTCCATTTTTGCGAAGTTAAGCGTGACGTCACCGTTATGAGGTCACGCTTAAGCTACACTGTTAACCCGCTTAAGGACGCTAGATTGCAAAAATATGGCCTTAATTCATGCTCGCGGGAGATTCGGTAAGAAAATTTTATACCAAAACTTTTTTAAAATAGAAATTAAATTGGTGACATACTTAGGTGACATATTATTATTATTTATGACAGCTGTCAAGCCAGAGGGAAATTTCCACTTATTAATTTCCCTCTACGCAGGGAAATTTCCGAAGAAATTAGGTTATTATCATAGCAACATGTCAAAATGCAGGCATCTGATTGGCTAAAATTAACTGGTATAAAATGTTCAATAAAATTTTACAACTAGACTATTTCTCAGTTCAAGATGCTTTGAGATTTTGTAAAATCTTTCCAATAACATTTTACAACTAGACTATTCTTAGTTCAAGATGCTTTGAGATTTTGTAAAACTTTTCAATAAAATTTTGCAACTAGACTATTTCTTAGTTCAGGCTGCTTTGAGATTTTGTAAAATCTTTCCAATAAAATTTTACAACTAGACTATTCTTAGTTCAAGATTCTTTGAGATTTTGTAAAATATTTTCAATGAAATTTTACAACTAGATGCTTTGAGATTTTGTGAAACTTTTCAATAAAATTTTGCAACTAGACTATTTCTTAGTTCAAGATGCTTTGAGATTTTGTAAAATCTTTTCAATAAAATTCTACAACTAGACTATTTCTTAGTTGAAGATGCTTTGAGATTTTGTAAAACCTTTTCAATAAAATGTTACAACTAGACTATTTTTCAGTTGAAGATGCTTTAAGATCTTGTAAAACCTTTTCAATAAAATTTTACAACTGGACTATGTCTTAGCATTGTATAAAGATAGGCATCTTTATACAATGGTCTTAGTTAAAGATACTTTGAGATTTTGTGAAACCTTTTCAATAAAATTTTACTGTTTTTCAGTTGAAGATGCTTCGAGATTTTGTAAAATCTTACAATGAAGCTCAGCCTGCATCCGAGGTCAATGTTCGCCTGCCCAACATCCACTTATAGCTTGTTCACCGAATTTGCGCCCGTTTAGGATTAAGTAAGAAAAGGTCGATAGAAGTGGCCAGCTGTTTCAACCATAGGCGGGTGCCAAATTGAACATCTAAGAATTAAATTGTATTTATTTTAATATTAGTTCAACAGTTTTAAAATTTATTATTATTGAAAGTTGAAATGACCATTGTCATTTTTGTTTTTGTTTAAAATTAGAAAGTAAATCTTTTAAACTCTTATGCTTATTATGGTAAATATCTAAACAGTTTATGATTTTCATATTTCCATCATTGATAACGGCCCCATTCATTAAACATGAAATCTTAAAACTTTCCTTCACACTTTCACATTAAAATCTATTTTTCGATTTTTGTCGTTTGAGGCTTGGTCGACTTGATTATTTAGTTACCATGTCAACTAAGTGAAACCCTAACCTAAAAATTATTTCAGTTTTGAAGCTGTCAAGCGGCACGACATAAAAAATACCTTTAAATTGTTGATTTCTACTCGATGTAGTTGTACGAAAACACCATCTCAAGACACAACACAGTATGTTCTTTAATTTTACATAAGTTTTGAGTAACTACAGTGGTAGAAAATTTCTTTTTTGCAAATATAAAAAAGAGTGTCAAAAAAATATTCTGACATTATAAACGTCAAAAAAAAATTTCCAGTATAATTCTCTGGTGGGTACCCACCATGAAAAAATTTCCGATAAAATTCATCCGTTGCCATGGTGATCTGTAAAAAAAACACGTTTTGATTGGTTAAAAATTACAGGTGGGGAATTTTCAATTTAATTTGTTAAAAAATATATAGTTTGCAAGAAACTCCGAAAAATGACCAGTTTTACTTAAAAGTTCATAACTTTTTCAATTTTGAGAATTGGACGCTCAAATTCCAGCAGCATTCTGTGGAAACATATTGCTTCATATAAAAAAATATTGTGATAGTGCCCGCTGAAAAAAAGGTATTTATTTTGAAGAATGAATATCAGAATTTCAGTCATTTTTCAAAAGTGCATTTTTTCATTACAAACCTCATTTAATACTGAAAATTCACAAAAATAAATCGAGGAATGGAGGAAAATAGTCAAGTAAATCGAAAAACATACTTTATTACAAATTAGCCGATGAAAATATTATTGATTACATGCCCGAACACGTTTTACAAAACATCAAACGGTGAACTTCGCAAATGGGGCGCTGACAATTTACGCAACCCTCATTTGTTTTTCTATCAGTTTTTCACGAGCATTCTGCACATCTGTCTTTTCGGAAATTTCACTCGTTCATATCCTCCTCCTTTGTGAACGTCGAGGCCCAGAACCCCGGCAATGCCGACTTTCAAGTAACGGCGCAAAGTGACCGAGTCGTTGTACTTTTTCAGTAGATACGGTCTGATCAGGTACAATGAAAGTTTCTCAAGGCAATTGATCGCAGTACACTTGTCATTGGAATTATCAGCTTTGAGTTTGCACTTCAAGAGAATGCGAGAGTACACCGCAGCCTGGTCAGGCATGCCGTAAAAAACTCTCATTGGCCAGCGATTCGTCCTTCTTGTCACCGTATACGAATGGTATAGCTGATCAAAAGTGTCGGTCCTCCTTTTGTTTTATTGTAGTGATGAATAATTTTAGGCTTACTATCTGTAACTTCTGTTGTGTGCATATATAAAGAAAGTAGCAATACGATTTTATTTTTCTTTGGTGTAAAGCTGACCAGCGTAAGATTATCTGCATGGCAGAACTTGGACTCTGGCGGTGACTTGGAAGAAACTCTCATTTCAGCTGGTATTTCTCTCTTATTCTTTCTCAACGTTCCAGTAATTGTAATGTAGTATGGTGCAGGCAGCATACGCTGGAGTAGAGATACAGAAATGAACCAATTGTCACAAGTTACTGTACGATGAGAGCCATGGATAGGAGCAGTAACGATACGGAAAAAATACTCGTGGATCTTTTCTTCTCGAACGACAGCAGATCCCTTGCCTAAATAGGGCACTCCGTAAATCTTAAATAAATTAGATTGATATAAAACTGCTATATGTATTTCCCAAAACGAAGGCGAAATATGAAAGTATATTTACCAAGTATGAGGTTTCTGCATCGTTTAGCGTAACTATTTTCAATCCGTATTTATCTGGCTTATCCTTCATGTACATACGAAACACACATCTGCCTCGAAAACTCAACAACTGTTCGTCAACTGTGCATTTATTGCTCGGCGTATAATACTGTTGACAGTTCATCATGAAAATATCCCAGATTTGACGAATTGCAGAAAATCTATCATTCTCATTTCGCAACTTCTTGTCGCCAAAACGCAAACAAGAGCCTAGAAATGTAAATCTCAGCCTTGGGAAAACGCATCTGTAGAGCGTAATGCCATTTTTTTTATCCCAAAGTCTGCCATCATCTACATCGGCAGATTTCCAAAGCCCTTGGTAATATAAGACGCCAATATATGCTCTAATCTCATCACGATCAGTCAAGTGATGGTAGCTTTCTGCTTTGTCTGCGGCAACCAACTCCAAACAGACTTCTTCGATCTTATTGTTTGTATGTTCCACAATAATATCGATCATTTCATCGTTGAAAAGTATATCCCAAAACTTTTCAATAGAATCAAGATTTTTGGCATCAACATTTGGTCCAGGTACATAGACAGGTAAAACATCGCTTACTCGATCTGCAGAAACAAATTGAATTTTCAAACTGCGCTCCATTTTCCCCTCTCTTTCACTCTTGCTTTCTCTCATCCCACTTATATTCCGTTTCTTTTTCTTTTTTTATGTCCCTTTAGAGTTCCCCTTCCCCCTCTACTCTCACAATCTCGCTTTCTCTTTTATTAACTCTCGCTCGCTCGCTCTTTCTTTCAGGCGCTTGTATACCCCTGCTACCTGCACCGCCCTTCTTTCTAATCTTCCCTACTATGCGTAATATATATAGTACTAACCAGAACGACGCTCAGGAGCTCTTGTCTTCCATTTGAAGCCATCTTTGAAAGGCAAAGTAGAGTTCGGCCGTCCCCGGGCCCTTGACTCCAAAAGTGCCGTCTTCCATGCCCAAAAACTCCTCCATTTTCACTCCCTTCGCTATCTTGAGCCTCTTCGTTCTCGGAAGGAACTTCTTGCGTCTCATCGAGGAGCTCTTGCCGAATCGTGCGACGTCGAAGATTGTAAGCCATCTTACGATATTCAAAATACTATTAGTTTGTGAAGAAAAAAAAATCACACTTTCAAAACATAGTTTACTCACCTTCTTCGACGATTTGTAGCACAAAAACGCGCGAAACAAAAATTCGAAAAAAAAATCAATCTCAACTGTAGCCGAAACTCTGGGGTCGTTAACGACCCCGCTCCAATTCACTCAGGTGTCACAGACAGACTAACGCACTTGACTCACCAAAAAATATACTAAGTGAAAGAGCTACTCTCCAACTACAACTCGATGGCACTACGGGCCAGGTTTACGAGCATTAAGAGGGGGTCACGAACGACCCCAGTGTGTCGGCCAAGGGCTAGTGTCGCTTACATCGTTAGGATAAATAATGATTGGGTTAATCTAACTAATCCTGTTTTCTCGTGTCCACCAATTGTCAATTAATTCCTCACATTTTTCAATGATTTTCTGCCAAAAGTCTGGCGTTGCAGTATCCAATGCCTGTTTTCAAATTTGCTGCACTGCCTCATCGCTGTAACCAGTAATTCCAATATGATTATTGTAATATGTTTCATATAATTCTCAAATATGTTCAATGGGATTAAATTGACAATGATAAGGTGGAAGTCGTAACACCTGAGACTATGTATGATGTCGTCCACTATGTATATCGGAGGTGGTTCATGCCTTTTGGCGATATTTATTAATTCTGATTTTAAAGCGTACTCCAGAAATGCGATGTTTTCTTTAAGTAACCAATCTTTAATTTTTCCTACAGTCCAGCTCTGTCTTGGAGGCTTGTTCATGATTTCTGAGTGATAGGGTGCGTTATCTAATACGATGACAGATGGTTCACCTAATTTTGGCAGTAATTTTTCTTTTAACCATTTAGTGAACATCTCTGTGTTCATATTGTCATGATAGTCTGCTGATTTGGATTTAGTAAAAAATATTGAGTCAGATCCAGTAACAAAGCCGTTCTTACCACCTGCATGTAAAATAATATGCCTCTTTCCTTCATCTCCCGTATGTTTTATATATTTTATATTATCATCCTGCCATATTCTGGTTGTTGCCCGTTTGGAAACTATCCATGTTTCACCTAAAAATATAAAAGAGGCCCCCTCCTCCTTTAAACGGCTGTACTGTCTTAAACATTGTACCCTCTTGTGAACTACATTACTTCTTACACATAAATATTTCCAGTTATCTTCCATTTTATATTTAAAACCTATTTCTTTTAACACTTTCCAGAGACTTGTTCTGATGATGTCAAATATCTGTTTGTCTCTTAATTTTTCAGTCAGAGTATTTAGACTGACATGCTCCTTTTTACCACGCATTTCATACAAAATATCCCGAATAGTGAATCTTATTCCGTTGGGCATATCCGAAGTTTTCAATTTTTTGCGAGGTTTATATGTTTTGGAGTTAACTTGATTGTTCCCACTTTTAACGTTTCTCAAAACAGTTTTTAATTTTATATCACTAATACCGAGAGCATCACACACTCGTTCATGTACGGACAATACTGACCTTAATGGTCCACCATTATTTTTTTCTGTCGTAAAGTACGTGTGTAGATTGAAAATTAATTCATCCACGTTTAAAACACGTCTCGACATTTTTTACTTTCGAAATCAACACTGTAAGATCAAAAACTAAAATGAATGAAAAATGGAATGTGAAATATAATGGACTGCCTAAGTCTGACGTCACCAGAGGCGTGGTCATAAAAACCTTTAGGGGAAATTCCATAAACTTCAAAGATACCTGGCGTTAATGAGTTTTTTTATGATCTTAACAAGTGGAAAGTAAGTATGACGTTACTTCAAAAAATGTGAGGAATTAATTGACAATTGGTGGACACGAGAGAACAGGATTAATGAGATTAACCCAATCATTATTTATCCTAACGATGTAAGCGACACTAGTAGTGAATCAGATCATGATGGTGATTTTGAAAATATGAAAATCATAAACTGTTTAGATATTTACCATAATAAACAGAAGATTTTAAAAGATTTGCTTTTTAATTTTAAACAAAAACGAAAATGCCAATGGTCATTTCAACTTTCAATAATAATAAATTTTAAAACTGTTAAAATATTATTAAAATTAATACAATTTTATTCTTAGAGGTTCAATTTGGCACCCGCCTATGGTTAAAACAGCTGGCTACTTGTATCGACCTTTTCTTACTTAATCCTAAAGGGGCGCAAATTCGCTGAACAAGCTATACCTATTTTCTCCGGAAATTCTGTAGGGTATAACCCTTTCATAGATTTATTTAAAGTATTAATTCACAATAATAGCAAGTGGGCTTCCAAAACTGAACGATTCTTTTATCTAAAAACATATCCGAGAGGTGAAGCATTGAAATTGGTGGAGAGACTGCCGGTAACTGATGGTAATTATGACATAGCACTGAATTTATTAGATGAAAGATATAGCGATAAAAAACAAATGTTGCTCGCACATTATCAGCAGTTGCTGTCTACCCCCTCCATACAAAAAGGTTCAGCACAATCTTTGAGAGCTTTTTCTGCCAGTTCGAAAGCAGTAATTCACGCTTTGGATTCAACCGGTCTTACTCGCGATCAGCTGTTCGAGTCGTTCGTTGGTAGTTCACATATTGGAGCAAAAGTTTGGTTACAGCTCTCGCAGAGCTTTTGAAGAGCAGAACATTATAGTTCATCCGCCCCGTTCTCTTTAACTCCAAACAATAATTCAAGGTCAGACCCGTTTCATTACAATCCGAACGCAAGAACATCTTCTAATAATACCAGATCAACGAATGATCAACATCAATCAGTATCCTCTTTGTCCTCTTTGGTTGATATTAAAATATTTTTCCAACGATCTTCAGCTCAAAGATTTTATTAACCTGTGCTGTAGTACCTCAAATCACCTCCACGTTACCTCAAGTACCAATTGACAAAAGAAAACTCGAAATCCCCATTCACCTTTAAAGCCAATGGCCGACAAAGATTTCGATCACCCTGGAGAAATTTCTCTGTTGTTAGGAGCCTTACAATGTGTGAATAATAACAGAAGGTGCAATCTCATATCCCACTCTTTTCACACTACGAGCAACATCTCTGAACATACGCTGGAAACAATATTAGAAAAATTCATCGAGCAAGAGAGCTGCTCCACCCAATCCAATTCCTCTGAGCAAGACGAAAACATCTTCAAAAACACAACAGTTATAGTTGCTGACGGAAGATATCAAGTCGACCTCCCACTTACTCATCCGTCAGCACAAGCTGAGCTTGGAGATTCTTTCCTTCAAGCAAAACGTCGTTTCATTTCTCTAGAAAATGAACTGTCCAAAAATCCCTCACTCAAAGCCGAATACAAGGCAGTGCTGGATGAATACCTCCAACTAAATCACGGAAGATTTGTTCCGTTATCTTTACAAAATTTTTTATCTGAAAATAAATATTTTGTCCCTCATCTATGTGCTATACGCGAGCAGAGCGTAGCACCAAAATGCGTGTAGTTTTCGATTTCTCAGCCAAAACAAGTACATCTTTATCACTGACATTACCTTACGAGGACCATTAGTCCAGCCGAACTCTCTGACACCCTCACCCGATTTAGAACTTTCCTTTTTGCCTTCACGGCCGACATCACGAAAATGTACACACAGGTTTCCATGAACCCCAAGTTTCGGTTTCTCCAAAATGTATTATGGAGAGATCATCCCCGTGATGAATTCAAATGTATTGAACTGTCAACCGTGACATTCGGCCAAAAAAATGCGCCATACTTGGCCTGTCGAATCCCAATGAAATCGCTCGTCAAAATCCTCAATTTCCCCTAGCTCAAAAAACCATTTTATATCAGACATATGTAGATGAGGTATTGTCAGGAGCCAATTCCGAAAATGAATTAAGCCAGTTGCATCAATTATTGATCTCTATCTTATCCCCGGCTGATTTTGATCTACACAAAATGAGGTCAAATTCGTCCAACTTTGGTCACTCCAACCCCAATTGATATTCGAAAACAAAAGAGTTGAACTTTGAAGAAACATCTTGCAAGTTGCTAGGGCTCATTTGGAATCCTACTTCAGGCATATTTCAAATCTCAATCCCTTCCTCCCTTGAGATGCCTGTAATCACAAAACGCAGCATCCTAGGCGTAGTAAACCATGTCATTGTCAGTGGAAAATTGATCATGCAACAGTTGTGGGCAAAAGGCCTCGACTGGGATCACCCAATCTCAGACCCCATTATCTTGAACGAATGGAATTACAAAGGTCGTTAGCTTACGTGTTCCGATTCATAAATACTCTCAAATCCGTTGACAAACTTTCTGGTCCTATAAGTCCAACAGAAATAGACAAAGCTCACGTGTTTCTACTGAATGCAGTCCAAACAAATTTCTTTAAAGATTACATAAAATCTCTTAGGAAAAAATAAAAAATAAACGAATATGTTCTCTATCGCCATTTCTAGACCGCTCTCAGCTGATGAGAGTTGGCGGTCAACTAGCCCAATCAGAGTTACCTTTCGACCAAAAGAACTGTTCTCCTCCCTTCCAAAAATCATTTGACTACACTTCTTTTAGAATTTGAGCATAAAAGATTAGGACACACGGGTCCTCATACTGTACTAAATAGCCTTAGACAGAAGTATTGGCTCCTTGATGGTCTTCGAATTTTAAAGAAAATCACCCATAAATGCACCACCTGTCTCCGATTCAACGCTATCTCATCTAGCCAAATCATGGCTAATCTTCCCAAAACTTGAATCAGTCCCTCCCGTCCATTCACCCATACGGGATTGACTTTGGAGGCCCATTTTCTATAAAATCTCCCCTATCCAAGCCCCTATCCAAAAAGGATACATAGCCTTGTTCGAATGTTTTAGTACAAAAGCTGTACACCTAGAAGTGGTGTCGGATTTATCAACTGAAGCATTTCTAGCCTCTTTAAAACGCTTTATTGTCCGTCGAGGACTCCTGTCTGTCATCTTCAGCGATAATGCTACCAATTTCGTGGAAGCAAAAAACTACCTAAATGATGTTCATTTCTTTCTACAGAAGCATTTCAACGATCTCCAAAACTTTTTATCAGAATCTCATATGTCTTGGAAATTTATTCCCTCGCGTTCCCCCCCATTGGGACGGCCTCTGGGAGGCTGCCATCAAAAGCACCAAAACTCATATAATAAAAATCTTAGGAAACTCATCTTGCACGTTTGAGCAATTCTACACCATTCTTACACAAATAGAGTGAATCTCAAATTCCCGCCCACTTTTCCCATTGTCTGACTGTCCTACTGATCTTCAACCATTGACCCCCGGTCTCTTTCAGTCTCCCTTATTATCATATCCTGAAGTAGACATTTCTCATGAACCCGGTAACCGTCTGAAACATTGGCAAATTTGCACTCACGCCCAACAAAAGTTCTGGAAACGTTGGTCCACTGACTACCTCAATCGCCCCAAATGGATGCACCCTCAACCTAATATTCAACTCAACGATCTAGTTCTTCTCAAGGACGATGATTCTCCCCCTTTGGCTCGAGTAACTCAAGGTTTCGAAGGCAGGGATGGTAAAGTCCACTCTGTCCAACTCTTTACAAAATCTGGAGTGTACACTCGTCCCATCACCAAAGTGTTCGTTCTACACAGGTCAGAATGGGACGTCACTGTCCCACTAATCTTCCGTGCAACAGTAAGAACGGACCAAATGGCACACAGGACAACGTCTCTATGCGCCTGTGTGATCAAACCGTGTAAAAAAAGGTGAGCGGTCGTCGGACCGCCGACAGAAGCTTGCTTCTTATGCACAATAGAATGACCATTTTTCGTAAATTTTTGACCAGTTTTCAAAAATTTTGACAATTTTTGACCATTTTTCAAAATTTTAACAATTATTGACCATTTTTTACAGTTTCTGACAATTATTGACCATTTTTGACAACTCTCAAAAATTTTGACAACTATTGTAAATTTTTCAAAATATTTAACAATTTTTGATCATTTTTCAAAATTTTAACAATTATTGACAATTATTGACAATTTTTGACAGATTCTGACAATTATTGACCATTTTTGACAGTCTTTTATAATTATTGATCCTTTTTTCAAAATTTTGATGGTTTTTGACAATTTTTGACAATTATTGACCATTTTTCCAAATTTTTGACAATTTTTGACCATATTTCAAAATTTTTGACAATTTTTCAAAAAAATTTACATATTTGGCAATTAGAGAAAGAGCCGCTGTGTAGCCTACGAAAGAGAAAAGAAGAAGGCGGCAGAGGAAGAGAGGGGAGAGAGTTAGCGCAGCGGGCGGCCGAGAAAGAGACGAAGAATGAGTTATCGCGTGACGAACGCTTTTTCGTAACGGTTACACGTTTCACGAGTTCACTAGCCTTCCCAAAAGTCATATGTCGTGCAATAAGAAGCAAGTTTCAATAAAAAAATGTATACACCTACATTTTTAAAATAATCTTCCCTTGACAGCGTGAATCTATGTGTGTCTCGATTGTTGTGTTTGTGATTGGCGTCTGAGTGTTTCCTTGTACATCTCTCGAGCAGCGACCCATGGTTATTTTGGACATCAACGCGGCAACGCTCCTGGGGGTGTCTGACGGAGCAATCAGGTGCAACTTTGCGAATACTGTCATCCTCCTATTTTAGTATGTTTTTTGGCTGAAGCCATTTATCGTTTTTAGAATGTTAGTAAACACCGGTTAGGCTCCTTCTCATCTGTGGTGGTGGCAATATGTTCTAAAACTATATACTGATATGAAAAATAATAACTACACATTGTACATAACCGACACGAGTTACTTCTAACAAAAAAGCTTCAATAATTATAGAATATTAAAGGAAAACTATTTAAATGATTCAAATTAAAATAAATCAAACTCAAAGAAGCAATTCAAAATTTATGATGTACTTCGTACATACATAAAATGGATATCCTTGTATCAAATATAAGTTCGGGAATGTTTATGGTTTTTATGTATTATCTTGAATTTCTTCATGTAAAATTAAATTTGTCCAAAAGCATTACGAAATTTTATTCGTATTACGGTAGAATCTAAAATTGAAAAACTTTTAATACAGTTATTAGATCTACGACACCTGTGAAAGTATTTATCATCTGATGTATGACAGGTTTGAACATAGAATTGTCAGCTAGAACAGGAAAATTACCAACCAAAATTGAATATGTCAAATAATTTAAAAATTTAATTAATTAAAGATTTAAACTTAAATACTTCATTTAGAAATTTAAAATATGATGCTTTCTTTTAAAAAAGCTTCAATATTTGTAAAATTAGTAAAATTAGGGCTAATAATACCTAAGCTTTAATATTTGTAAAGTCATATCTTCTTCTTTTTTCTATTCATATATATTAAGTCAATCACAAGATAGGTCACTTACTATTTGGTCTAGCCAAAATATTAAACATCAAGTAGGTATCACATAAAATGTAACTTCTGTCATTCTGACGATGATATGTCAATATCGAAATAATTATCAATATCCTTTCATAATTTTCATAATTTTTTCATTAAATAGTGGAATTAATTAGAAACAGTTAGTTTCATTTA
The DNA here is from genome assembly GCA_947563755.1 of Lochmaea crataegi. Classification (NCBI taxonomy): domain Eukaryota; kingdom Metazoa; phylum Arthropoda; class Insecta; order Coleoptera; family Chrysomelidae; genus Lochmaea; species Lochmaea crataegi. Next base: position 58,465,240 of record OX387422.1, on the reverse strand, counting down.
TAACATTAAAATAAGTTAATTTGATTGGTCAATGACAATCAAACAAAGAATTTCCTTCTAGAGATAGTAGGCAGTTTGTTGCTAAGGAAGAAAAAGGAAATGGGTTGTTAGGTACTTATTGATAGAGAAAGCGTCGTCCCTTCTCGAAAATGAATTTTCTACAAGAAGCACGTTATTTCGTTCAGTGAAAAAAGTTTGTAAATTTGATAAAATATCCCACACAGCACACAATATCCACTAGACATCCAGTGGATGGCCCAGTATCCACTGAATATCCAGTTCATGTAAGATATCTAATGGATATCCACTGAATGTATTTCATGGATATGAAAAAAATGTTTCTATTTTCTATTTTACTTACAATATATTGAATAATCACATGAAAAATGATTGAGAAGGAAGTTCTAATACATAATACCTTCAATGCATAAATCTCTTAAATCTCCTGATATTATATCCATTGTATATCCATGGATATCTATTATTATTTTCTGTCGGATTTTGATCAGAATCAAAATATGCAACCAGCGATACACGATGGTATCTGTTTTCTCATTGGTCCATGCCGCGTTGCCCGCCCGCGTTTGCCTCGTGCTCGTCAGTCGTTATTTTGTTTTTGTAGGTTATAAAAGTTTTAAGAAAAGTGCAAAAGTGGTTTGTTATTTTTTATCGCTATTTTGTATTTGAACAAAATAAGGTATGTATATGTTTTTTACCTTAATTCTGAATATTGTTTCGTCTCCTATATTTTATTGATATTTATGATTGATTACCTACATTGAAAGCGTTTTGTATATTTATACAATGTAAAATAGCATGGTGTGAGAATGTGAAATAGGTTTTACCTCGGCTTTCACTTTGTTTCATGATAAACTGTACTGGTGGCTCGGCTGCTTTGAGTAAAAATTCTTTTGAGCTCAATAATAATAATAATGGTGTTCAAGCGGTGATAAGAAATTTTCTTATTATAGGTATGTCTTCACGAAAACGAAAATGTCTTTTGGACATATCAACGAGACACTTTCGTCGATTGCGTAATAAAAATAAACAAAAGAAAGGATCAGCAGGACCATCAAATGATTCTGAAGAACATGGAGATGTAGATAAAGAATATGAAAATGATTTGAGCTGTAGTTCAAATGAAGCTTTTTGATGAGCATTTGCATGACATTACTAGTAATGAATTTATTGAGATACAACAAACTGAAGACATCGAAGAATCAAATCAAAATGGATACATTAATATGTTGAATTCAACTGAACAGCTCTGCAATGAGTTAACATCAAATGAAGAAGAAAAAATCAATGAAAACATACCTGTATTAGAGGAAGATCTTAGATACTGGGCCATAAGGCATAAACTCAAGCGTGGTGCTGTTTCAGATTTATTGACACTATTGCAAAAACATAATATTCAGGCAAATCTTCCAAAAGACTACAGGACTTTTCTTAAAACGCCACGAAGCACTGATATAAATGCTGTACCACCAGGGCATTATTATCATTTTGACTTGAATTCAGAGATATTAAGAGTTCTTAAACTTGAATATAATATATACAAATTCAAAGAAATTAATTTAAAAGTTGGTATAGATGGGCTACCTATATCTGACTCTAATTCAAGCCAATAATGGCCCATACTTGGATGTATTCATCCCTCATCCAGAATTTTTTTGATTGGTGTATTCCATGGTTACTCCAAGCCAGCAGATTCTAACCAATTTATACAAATGTTTGTGGAAGATGTTAGTCAATTGATTAATGAAGGTTTGGTGTATGAGGGCATATGGTTGAAGGTTTCTCTTCATTGTTTGATAGCAGATGCGCCAGCAAAATCCTTTATTACAAAAACCAAAGGTCACACAGGATATTTCAGCTGTTCAAAATGTGAACAGGAAGGAAACTATGTACAGGGTCGAATGAGCTTCCTAATTATTTCATCTCGAAAGCGAACTAAGGAATCTTTTATAGCACAAGAAAATTTGGAGTACCATTTAGGTACCACCCTTCTGCTCAATATTTCTGGATTTGATATAGTCACTGACATTCCCCTGGACTATATGCATTTAGTATGCATAGGAGTAGTTAAAAAATAATCATTTTATGGCTAAAAGGCCCATTACGAGTACGTTTATCAAATGCAAAAGTTAATGTGATATCAAGAAATTTACTATCCTTGAAACCATTTATATGCAAATAATTTGCAAGAAAACCACAGGGAATTGAAAATTGTAGCAAATGGAAAGCTACTGAATTGAGACAATTTATTTTGTATATGCCCTACTTATTGTAAAACTTTCGGGATTTATAATAAAAAGACGAAAGTTAATACACTCATTTCAAATTATTTACAACACTATTGTATTATATGGAGTTTTACCTTCTAGGATTTATGACCATTTTATGTCACTACATGTAGCTATCAGAATTTTATGTACTGAAAGTCAGAATGATGTCAGCCTATATCAATATGCTCATGAGCTGATCAAGCATTTCATAGAATCATTCAATGTTATTTATGGACCACAATTTGTATCTCACAATGTGCATGGCTTGATTCATCTAAAAGATGATGTTGAACGGCTGGGTCATCTTGATTCATTTAGTGCATTCCCCTTTGAAAATTTTATGAAAACTCTGAAGACATTCATCAGCAAACCAGAACAACCTCTGCAACAAATTCATAGAAGATATGTTGAATCACAAATTTCAAACAATTTCTCAAATGCTGAGGATAACCCATAACATATTCATTTGAATGCATATCATAGAGATGGGAAACTTATGGTCCCCGAACAATGTTCGAGAAGGACACACTGATACAACTGGGACATTACTAGACGAACCCATATTTCACATGAGTTTTGATAGCATGACACCAGAGAATATATTCACTGAGCGAGTGAATATCATCATCCCATCTAGGGAACAGGTGATGCACCCAGGTAATTCTGGAGAAATCATCTGGTTCACCGATGGCTCCAAAACAAACCATGGCACTGGGGCTGGTATAAAGGGACCTAGAAAGAGAATGTTCTTTAGCCTTGGTCGATATACGACTGTGTTTCAAGCAGAGACGATTGCCGCTATAGCCTGTATTGATGAAAACATCAGAAGAGGATATACCGGACAAAAAATTGAAATATTCACTGACAGCCAGGCTCTGCTTAAGGCTATCAGTAATCCTACAACTAGGTCTAGACTGGTGAAAAACTGCAAAGAATCCCTCAACAGGCTGGCAAGAGACAACAAAGTGTCTCTAATATGGGTGCCGGCACATGAGGGTATTGCAGGTAATGAAATGGCGGACCAGTTAGCTAAAGAAGGCTCTAAAGGAGACTTCATAGGTCCGGAACCGTTTTGTGGAATCACAAAAGATTGCATAAGAGGGGAAATCGGGAACTGGCTAGATAGGGAACACCAATTCAAATGGAGGGTGACACGAGGGCACCTTCATACAAAGAGTTTACTGAACAAGGTAGACAAGGAACTCTCAACCAGGCTACTGAAACTGGGTAAGAGACATTTGAAGACAGTTACCGACCTGGTGACTGGACACTGCACCTTGAGGAAACATCTGTACAATATGGGCAAAGTTAGTGAACCTATGTGCAGAAAATGTGAACTTGATGATGAAACACCTACTCACATACTCTGCTTCTGCGAGGACTTACAAGAACTTAGACGGAAGCACTTTGGAGAGGAAGTTATACAACCATCACAACTACTGAAAATCCCTCCAGTCAAACTAGTGACCTTTATAGAAGACACGAAGCTACTGGAATGGAAGTAGATAACATGGGATATGGTACAAAGATTCAGATCAAGTGCCTGGGCTGATGAGCACAACCCAATTTATGAATGAATGAATGAATGAATGGCCCTCTAATCCCAGACTTTAGTTTTGGTCAACAATTGAAATATATGAGCATTCCAAAATGGTTTTTTTCAATAAAGATACCAGATAATATTTGTCTTATAGATGGAAAAGTTGTACAAATATTCAATATTGTATTCTGCAACCATAATGAATCATATGTAATTATAGGAAAAACATATATGACGGTAACAGATATATATAAAAATCCATGTCCATCATCATACATTTCTTGCTTTCATGTTGAGAGATTATCTAATATCTTCTCAATGTGGCCAGTGTCCAAAATAACTGCAAAATGTTTGAGCATACCCCATACTAATGGATTTGCATTATTTCCATTGCTACACTGAGGAAAATATATAAGTAGTCAAAAAATTTTAGTAGGTACTGTATGTGACAGCAATATAATAATCACAAAGCTTACTATTATATAGTATGATAAACATTATAAAATTATTTCACAATTTACATACTTACTAGTAAACATGTATGAAAATTTTCTTACAGTACTAGTGATGTATTTCTCTTAGTGAACATGGATGAAATCAGATAGCAAGATATTGAATAATTTCTTATTCCTAAGTTCATTATTCCTATTCTATACTAAGACACTTTCAAAATTTTATATAAATAGGCTCATATTACCTAAATTTGTCATCTTTTTATTATATTATATTTCCCGTTGAATGTTTGTTTTGTAAACTAATTTGTTATGACTATATTCTGTGTAAATTATATATGTATATGTGACTTTAGGGAACTAAATTATCCTCCGAAATTCCGACAACCAATATTATGGTCAAATTCTGGTGTGTGGTTGAATTTGAAGATGGTGTTCAAATTGTCCCCCAAATATGGATAGATGGAGACAAATGTTATTGGCCTCTACACATCGAGAGCTAAAAATGGTTCGAAAGAGCTGTTAGAGAATATCATCGACCAGAGGACTCATGAACTCTGCGTGGTGTCAGGATTTTTGGAGTGTATGGTAATGAATAAGTAATACTACATATTTTTCTTTTCCTAATAATAATCATATTTTACTAATGATATAATTTTATCAATATCAAACACTATGCTGATTTCTTGAATTGAAATGTTATGCTTTCTAAGATTAAATTCTTCAATATATGTTGTAATAGGCTCCTTGGTTTATTTCAATTTTTAATAAAAGCCAACATTATCTATTATGGCTGGCTATTAGAATTATCAAAATACAGTAGAACTGTCATTAATTTCATTTTATTTTTAGATTCATATGAATTGGCTGTGCCAAAATTGAAACTAGCAGAGATTCAGTCTGACCTCAATACGGATGAGGTTACATACAAAAAGAGTCGAGCATCTAGGAAACGGGTTTTACCCTCAAGTGAGGATGAAGACAATGGCACTTCTGATGAGGATGCTATAAGTGGCCTTAATGCCTTCCCCAAGTTTCCCAAAGGGATAGAAGAAGTATTGAAGTCTAAGTCTACGAGACCATCAGTGTCCACTCATAAGTCTGTGAGACCGTTATCCACGCCTAGCTGCCATTCTTCTAGCAGTTAACCAAGTGACACATCAAATGGAAGGTCACTGACGCCTACAGTTATTCAGCCTCTTACAGACTGCTGCAGGTGTTGTTGCAAGTTTGACAAAAGTGTGTTGAATTATCTTTGTGTTCTCTTCATTTCAGTTCCATTTTTTCAGATTACAAAAATAAAATTGAGAATGATATTGATGAAATCAAAAATCAATTAAAACTTGTTCTACAAATCCTAAGGGAACAAAGCGGACCAACAATTGTTGATGAAGTTAAAGAAAATTTAGAAGAATTTGAGGAAAGACTACCTATGCAGTCTGAAGAAGATGTTCACAAATGGGAAACCCATTTGAGGAATAAAGATGATCAGAAAAAGATGGTGAGAACTACAACTGTTTTTGGCCCACTAGTATTTATGTATCTCAAGCTATCATTGCTTAGTTCATGCATATATATATATTTATATATATATATATATATATATATATATATATATATATATATATAGGTTAAGAGTGACCCTGTACAAGGACACACTGTATAGTTTGGTACATTTAGAAAATACAAAGATATTGAAATAAATTCAATGGCTCGCACACATTATATGAAAATCAGTCCAGTTTTTGTACACTAATACACTACATGTGTTTTACACAATAGCTTCCTTAGATGCTTCATCAATTATCCACCTAATGAAGTTATTGTATAGCGAAGCACATGTCATGGTTTAGTGAGCCCAAAGTTAGTGAAAGTTGAATAGTGTTGTGTACTTTAATTATGGATTTTCATATTGCCCATATTGGAGGGCATGAAATTAACACAATAGTTAAACACATTTTGAGGAAGCTTTTGACTGATTCAGCTGCATCTTTGTATAATTGGGAAGGAAAGAAGGGAAAGAAAATGTTCTCCTCATTAATATTATCAGATTGTATCAGAAGTAAGTTCATTTTTATTGATTTGATGTTTGATGAGTATATTGCTTCATTTAATATTTCAGAAGCAGCTATCCTGAGCCCAAATGCCAAAGGAGCAACAGAACAAGATGTCATCACATCCATAAAGAATTGGCTACGGCATGCTTCAGCAAGAATGAATAATAGTGGCCAGTAAGTGCATTTAAATTTTTTTCTTTCGTTTTGAGGCTTTATATTTTGAAGGAAAAAAACGAAAGTAATTTTTTAATGAATTATTTTATATTCTATTTTAAATTAAAAAAGGAACTAGCTTTTCATTTGATATACATATAAATCTCAAATCAAGTGAATTATCTTTAAGAATTTCGAATGTTCATTGGCTATTAGTTACAGTTTCAGTGAAACTATAAATGCATGCCTGTCTTGTATATATATATATAGCTGACCTTGAAAATCTACAATTTTTTTTCTCGTTTTTACAGAAAGAAGAGTGCAGAATAGATCAGCGATGAGTATTTGAATCTCTTTCACTGGACCACAATATTCTACAGTCGTCCACTTAAATACTATATACTATCCAGTGTGTGTATCTATATTTTGTACTGGTTGACTGGATAAACTATTTTCTGTCAATTTTATTCCAGATCTGTAAATATAAAAAACTTTTGATTTGCATTAAACTGTTTTTGTTGGACCACCTTGTATTTCCTAGTAATATATTCTCAGATTTTCATCTTTGAGTAGGAAGGAACAAATGGAATGAAATTGTTTCAATTTTATTCCAGATCTGTATTATGTCATTATGGCTAGAGGACTTTTTGACAGTTGGAAGCAGCCAGTATATATTGGATTTGATGAAAAAATGACAAAAGGGTTGTTAGATTCGGTGGCCAATCTACTACATCAAATTAATTATAATGTAGTGGCATGAGTTTTAGATTATGGCGGGGGAAACCAAGGATTATGGAAAGCACTTGATGTGGATATCAATGAAACATTATATCCACACTCTTGACGATTGTTTCGATATGTCAATATCGAAACATTTTTAAATTTTCATAATTTTTTCAATATATAATGGAATTATTTAAAAAGAGTTCATAACAGTAAAATTATTCAATCATCTGAGAATAAAAAACATAAATGTACTCAATTCTAGCTGCGAACTTGATTTGGCCTACATGATCACCCATCTCCACTGAGTTATATTGGATACGAATGATTTACTAGGAAAAAATCCTGGAATGGTACAATCCCATACAAATGTTGAGGAAAATACAAATACTGGCCCTGAAGAATATTTGATCGCTACTGCTTTGAAACAAGCAAATATTACCAATATTTCAGTGGACCCAGCACTTGCAGGACTTTTCCGAGTGGTTCGATGACATCGAGAGTGATAGCAGTTCCAGCAGTTTCCAGTCAAGAGCATCGACTCGACGAGAAGCAATGGAAAAAGATGAGCTGTTATATTTAACAGGGTACATAGCGAAACAATATTTAACAGCCTTTCCTCAACTCGGAGAGTACACACATAAGATGAACGTGAACATGCATACATATAGTATACCCTCATGGGCCTTATCCAACAATCAAAGGAATGGTCATCACAGTTTTAAAAATTAGAAAAATATTTTCTTAAATTTCACAAAGAAAAAATCAGAAATGGAAAAAATGGTGTCCGGAGAACACCTCGATTCATTTTGAAGATAGTTACAGAGTTGCTTGTTAAGTCATTTTGTCCGCTTCGAGTAATTATTCGACCGTACTGAATGAGAAAAGGGAAGAATTGAAGTCTGTAAAAGGAAGAGATCTCCTACAAGATCAGAGCGAAAGATCTAAAAAAATGGAGGAAATTTTAAATTAATAATAAAGCTGAATAAACTCAAGTATTCGTTTTTTTCTGTTGAAATAAATCCTTTAAACTAGCAATCCAGGTGGCTAATTCTTGACCCTTCAAAACTTTACGAATACTTGTTAAAATAGTTGTTGCCTCATGAAATACTATATGAACCTTGGTTAAGCGAGTACTCGTTAAGTTGCGAAGGGTCAAAAATAGGGATTGCAATCCCGGAAGGTTTTTGCTATCAGGTGATTACGGAATCGAGATATTGAATCCCGGGATTAATCCCGATATATTTTACAAAATAAAATTATTTTTTATTTTGATAAATTTAATCAAAAAAGCAAAAACAAAATTAAACTGGTTTATAAACTTATAGCAAAACAACAACAAACATTTAGAGCACGTTCAGATGACAAGCGCTCAACGCGCGTTGAACGCGCGCCAAATTTTTGTATACCATTCACATGACACGCGCTTGTCAGGCGTTGAACGCGCGATGCCGCAGCCGCCAAAGTTCAGTAGAGTTCTTACATTTGTCGAAGATGGACGTAGAAACAGTTTTAATGGTGATTTTATACCGACGGCAGAAACGACGCGACAGAAGACGGAGATATTGGGTCCACCCAATTTTGTCACACAGGCTGACTGAAAGCCAGTACATAATTTTGTACCCTAAATTAAGGCAATTCGGACCCAAATTTTTTAACTACTTCGGAATGTCCATCAAATCATTTGATGACTTACTGGATCTCATAAACGATGAACTCGTAGCAGATAAAAACGCTGTGCGATATAGCATTTCACCAGAAGAAAAACTCATAATTACATTGAGGTAAATTTTTTATTAATCGACATATCTATAAATCAATCAAATCAACTTGTTTAGGAAAGACATTTTTTTACATTTTATTACTCGCAAAATAACTCTAACTCCGATTCGTTGCTGGTATTAGTTGGTGCTGGCGATGGAGTGTGTGTTACTGGCGATAGAGGTTCTATTGCTGTAGTATAACCATAATGTGCTAAATTATTTGGCACACTAGATTGCTGTGATCTATTAATTTTGATATTGATAGCCTTCAACAGAAGCTTGATTACGCTGCTCTTGTGACAAATAATTTATATATTGTGGTACCGGGTTGCGATAATTTTGATTTTCAAATGTCTGATGTTGCGGTCCTTGGAAGACATTTTGGTTTTGCAAGATTAAATTATAAATGGCAATTTTAGTATGAAGTTGTCTGTATTCCAGGATTTTTTTAATCTCTTTGTCGAGTGACAAACAAAACAGCCTGTCTTCATCGTCATCTTCTTTTGGGTGCGACACATTTTTCTGTGCTAAACTCTGCTCTAATATAATATGCTTGCAAATTTTTCGTCAGCAGAACTTATTTTTTGTTTTTTTCTTGGAGTAGTTTTGGGACTCTTAAAGGCAGAAGTTACTTCTACTTCAGCAACTTCTGACGAAGCTGATGCATTATCTGCATCGAAACTACTTCCTGTATCTTTTTTGTCTATAGATGCCTGTAGAAATCGTAGTCTATTATAATGAATATATGAAGAAGTTTTGGAAGCTCCTGATCCAGATTTAACATTCTTCATTTTCTTCACCTCTCTCATATAATTATCTCGTATACTCTTCCATTTCTTTTGCAGGGATGACGCTAAAAAAAGTATTTAGTAATAGCTCATGTTTGTTTTTCAGATATTTGGCTACAGGATGTTCACTTGGGACATTAAGCTACGATTATAGAATTGGCAAATCTACTGTGGCTACTATAATACCATATGTATGTGAAACTATTTGGAGAAAATTGAGACCCATTGTTATAAGTGAACCAACGAAAGAAAAGTGGTATGAAATATCCACGATATTTGAAAAGAATTCAAAGTTTCCCATTTGTTTAGGAGCTTTGGACGGGAAACATATTCGGTTAATCTAGCCTGAACACACGGGTTCCATGTATGATAACTACAAAAATTATTTTTCGCTAGTTTTATTGGCGCTGGCGGATGCAAACTATTGTTTTGTGTGGGTTGACATAGGTGCCTACGGTAAAAACAGTGACTCGGGTATATTTAAGAATTCTTCTTTGTACAAAAAGCGGACAGAAAGGTCATTAGACCTACCTGAGCCAAAGGCATTGTTAATAGAAAATAGACCGACAGTGTTGCCATATGTGATAGTGATAGATAATTTGCAATAAATGGCGAATTTTACATAGGCCGTTAGATGTTAACATCGGTTTTGCAGAAAAGATCGTAAAAGCGATATGTACACTACACAATTATGTCAGAAAGAGGGATGGCTACAATTATGAAGATACACTTTATACACCACCACTGGAAAATCTAGCCTCACATTATACCGGGCGTGCTGTGCGACAGGCGGATAATGTTCGAGTACATTTAACAAATTATTTCATCAACGAAGGAAAACTTGATTGGCTGGATCACAATATTTAATTTGTAACACAAACTGATTGTAAATGTAAATAAATATATGTACTCACACAATAATTTCTTCTTTTCTTCATTGTCATCTCCTTCGTAGAATATGAGGATGAGTTCTTCCCAAGTCCGTCTCTTAAAGTTCCTATCTGAATAATTGCTACTTGTCATTCATATCGCAGGACGTTTCTCTATTTCATCTATGAATAATTCCGCATTAAAAGCTTCGGTTTCCATTTCGGACGATACCGAACCCTAAAATACGTATATCCACGTCGAAAGCGCGCGCTCAACTGAATGGAAACATAGAAAACCAATGATCTCAAAGTGCGCGTTAACGAGCGCTTACAACAGTCGGGCGCTAGCGCAGCGTTCAACGCGCGCTTTATTAAAACGCGCGTTAGCATGTGTACGGCATGAATAAAATGTATGTAGTTGTAAACGCGCGTTATCAAAACGCACGTTGAACGCTTGTCATCTGAACGTGCTCTTATATTAAATAGTGGAATTAATTAGAAACAGTTAGTTTCATTTAAAAAAAGTAATATGAGTAGATTCCAGAAAGAAAGGGTCCAAACAGTAAATTCAATTAAAAAATCTGAACATGTTTCGTCTAACCCCACTACGCTAGCGACTTTGTCTGCTGCACATAAAGTTATTCTTTTACCCACGGCCTTAGTGAAAATCGAATGTCCAAATGGCCGTTGGATAATTGGTCGAGCCTTGCTCGATTCTGCTAGCCAAATGAGTTTGGTGACTCGTTAATTTGCACAAAATCCTAATTAAGCTTCCAAACGTCAAACTTCAAACATTTCCGGTTTGGGTAGCAATAATTGTACTCACAGTAACGAAAGTATAAATCTTTAGTTCAAATCACTTGTTTCTCCCTGTGAGACCTTCAGTATTCTTTGTTCCATTATAGAGAAGATTACTAATCATCTTCCTCAGTTTTCTATTTCTCCCGAGGCGTTTAAATTGCCTACTCATGTCAAACTTGACTTAGCTGATCCGTACTTTTTCGAGAGTGGCTCAATCGACCTGCTTATCGGAGCCGATCTCTACTTTAATTTACTCAAACCCAATATTATAAATGTAGGGGTTAATTTATCCTCTTTTGTAGATACCAAGTTAGGGTATGTTGTTGTTGGCCCAGTTACGCCAAACTCTGTATACGTACATTCTTCTTATAACAATTTTGTTTTCAGTTTCTTAACCGTTTTTGGCGAACAAGTTGATAATGCAAAATTGCATAATACAATTGAAAAATTTTTGGGAGAGGAAAGAAATCCGAAACATGGAAAAAGCTCTCTCAGACGAACAATTTGTCGAGAAAAAGTTCTTGGATACAACTGTTATCCTTCCGTCAGAGCGGTACCAAGTCGATATGCCGTTCCTTGAAAATAATAAGAAATTAGGCCAATCCTCCTGTATGGCGCGCCAGCAATTTCTTTCACTTGAAGAAAAGTTCTCTTCTAATACTGAATTTTTTAATGACTGCAAGGTAGTGGTTGGTGAATATCTTTCTCCTAATCACGCGAAAGTTGTTCCATTTTATACAATTACCAATTTAATGAATTCAATTATTTCATCCCTCATAGGGCAGTGTTACGTGAAAATGCTTCTTCTACTAAGACGCGAGTCGTCATGGATTTCTCTGCTAAAACCGACTCTGGTTATTCCCTAAATGACTTGACTTCCAAGGGATATCAGGTACAGGACAACCTGTTTGATATTCTTTGTAGATTCCGATGCTTCAAATTTGTAATGTGTGCGGATATCAAAATGATGTACCGTTACATTGACATTCACCAGTCGCAACGACATTACCAAAATATTCTTTGGAGGGATAATCCGTCCGAACCTTTCAAATGTCTTCAGTTATCAAGTCTCAGTTTTGGGCAAAATTGCGCTCTTTTTTTGGCCACCCGTTTCCTAAAGCCCAAAATGCTCTGTTATTCCAAACGTACATGGATGACATATTAACAGGTATTAATACCCATAGTGATTTGAAGTTAATTTACTCGGAATTAAGGACAGTCCTAAGCAAAGCAAACAAGCATATTCATAAATGACAATTCAACTCTTCCCATTTTTTATGTTCCATTTCATCTGCTTCCAATGGCGAACTTAATCTAAACCTCGATGATACCCCTAGTATCTTAGGGCTTAAATGGAACCCTGTTCCCGATTTTCTACTGATTCGAATAGCTAATTTGTAAAACCCAACTGATTTGACGAAACGCATAATTATTTCCATTATATGTGTGTCTTCGATCCTCTGGGCTTAGTAAATCCGTTGATCGTTTTAGGTAAACTAATTATGGGAACGCTTTGGCAAACTTAAATTTTGTGGGACGCACCCATTGCAGATTCAAATATTATCCTGGCTTGGAAAAATTTTTTTGCATCCCTCTCAGAAATTTCAAATCTTTCTATTCCCAGATATTTACATTGTGATAAAAAGTAGCCTCCATCTCCATGTATGGGTTTTGCGATGCTAGTCAATTGGCGTATGGAGGCTGTTAGTATATTGTTACTTCTTACGCTGATAATTCATTCTCGTCTGCTAGATCTCGAGACCAAACTGAAGACCAAACTCACCATTCCGAAAGTGGAGCTCTGCGCTATGGAACTCGTTGCAACGCTTTCTTCTCGAGTTTTACATATTTTGAGTAACTCTATTTGTATTGATTCGGTAAATTTATGGTCAGACTCCCTAGTTTCCTTAAGTTGGGTAAAGCGTAGCGCTAATGATATTTCCCCTTTTGTTGCAAGGCGAGTCGCTACTATCCAAGATCACAGTAAAGGTTCAGCTTGGAGACATATAAAATCCATGTTGAATCCTGATGATTTGCTATCCAGTGGAAATTTTTCTGCTGATGGACGTCCCTTCTGGTTTGAAGGTCCTAAATTCTTGTGCGAAGGAATATACTTTGATTCCCTCGATTCCTTCGAGTTCGTTGACCATTTACCTGAATGTAAACGGGTCAATATATCTTTAATGTCAGTTGAAACACATTTTTGGGATACACAGATAGAGGAGATTTTAAAAAGTCGTCCTCTATTTCCTATGTCAAACGACCCTAATGACATAGGACCCCTCACTCCTGGTCATTTCCTGATCGGAGCCCCCCTCACAGCATACGCCGAAAGAGATTTCTCTCCATTCCCAGTATCTTCTGGAAACACTGTTCTGAGCTGCAACAAGAGTTTTAGGGGAGGTGGTCACTGGACTACCTTCACCAGTTGCAACACCGCCATAAATGTCAACGCCCCTGTGAAAATATAGTTCTGAATCATCTACTCCTTATTCGGTCCGGTAATTCGTACAAAACGGGTCCGTAAAGCCTTGATTAAATTGTGTATTATTTTGGCCTTGTGCTACAACGACCAAAATTCTTTTTTGGCGCACGACAAATACGCGATGTTAGCCGATTCTCTTAAACCGCTAAAAACAATACCCGACTAATCACAGTTGGTGGCATGAAAATATGCCGAGCCCACGACAGTGCTTCGTTCTGCAGTACATGTAGAATTTTACCCGGAAAAATGGATTTATTGTATTTATCAAATTTAAATTAACTTAAATTATTGATTAGTGTTTTGAGGATTACTGTAAGTACAGTTTTTCGTGAATATACCTTTAGTTACTTTTTTTTCGGGCATAGATGGGAAACTCATGTTCGAATGGGTCCAGGACCCAAACATTGTTGGACTCATCCCCAATGGGATGCCTACCAACCAAACCCACCTCAAACTCGCCGTTACCCCCGCCTCGGAATCACTACCCTAGCATACTTCGAGACGGGCGGCGGTCCCTCGCACACTCTCCGCTCACACCTCATCTTCTTCCTACCTTTCACTCCTACCTCTCATGCCATATCGAGTCGTTCTCTCCCCCTAGCCATGCTCTCTACTACGCCAGTTACCTCCATCCATTCCTCCTCCCCCCTCAACATAATCTCCACCATGTTCTCCCAATACACCGCCTCCCCTAGTTTACTCTCCAACTTCTTCGGCACTTTCTCGTTCCTCCAGCATCTAAACACATGCCCCACATCATCCTCCACTTCACACCTCTCGCACACTCCAGTCTCTCTCTTCCCAATCTTGTGGAGGTACCCTACTCTCGACCCATGTCCAGTGAACACCTGTGACAAGAAGTAGTTCACCTTGAAACAAATACTTCCCTCGGCGTTGTGCGTTAATAAAAAAAATTAATAATATCAATGATAATCGTAGGTTCTTGCCAAACTGAAATTAAATTTTGGGGATAACAAAGCCAGTTCTCAGGGCTTTGTTACTTGAGGAATTTATAAAAGAGAAGATACAAAAAGTTAACACAAAGGGCGCCACTAATTTTGTTTCTTAAAACAAAATTAGAAAAAAATTCAAAATTTAAAAATCAGCGAACGTTTAAATGTTGTTTGTTTTTTGAAGTTACTCTACAAAAAATGGTTATCAGATCTGTGTGTTAAATAAAACTTACTTGATAAAAAAATATATATATAATGAAAAACACTAGAATGAAAATTTACAATTTAGTAAAGATGGGTTAGTAATCTACAATATACAAAATTACACAAGTTTAAACCTAGGTGAAGCCTTACAAAATGAACACCTTACTTTTAATTATTTAGAGTTCTTCAAAGTACACTCCGGGGTTCAATCCAGGAAAATTTATTTCTTGATGTTATGCTTCCATGAATTTACTCCAGGGAACGGTACATTCGAAGAAACTTGCCAAGGAACGGTATATTCACCAGAAACATGTCTAGTTCAGGAACGGTATATTCAGCATACAATGGTTTTTCTCAGGAACGGTATATTCAGCATACAATGGTTTTTCTCAGGAACGGTATATTCAGCTTACTGATTTTATTTAAATCCCCGGAATTATGCTATAAATACAATTAAGTAAAAGAAAGAGATACAACAAAAAAAACTGTAGGATATAAGGATATCTGTCCAGCATAAATACATCGAATATTACAAGTTTACAACTAATAGCTTAGTGATTCGTTCTGGACAAACATCTATTTTATTTAAAGAGAAGTTTATAAGCAAAAGAGAGAAATTAATATGGAAAATGTGAGTGAATATAATGAAAAAATATAAAAAGGTAAAGCCATGTGATATCTCGAAAATTAGAAACCATTTTGTTTAACAAAATAATACTATACATATGAATCTTCGAACATCTACAACATCCCGTCCTTTAAATTGTGAATTTATTACATACCAGTAATCCTAGTAGATTCGGCACAATCCAAACCCCATATTTGTATCAAAAATTAATCATAGAAAATTAGGACTACTGCACAATTCCTTTATACATGGTTGCTTGAATGGCAGTGATCAACAACCCGCCGGATGTCTTTCTGTTCATATATATATATGCCGTAGATACCAGACACACATCGTCCGCATACACCGTGATCTCACATCCCTCTTCACATACTATACCACAGACCTCATCAAACACACACTTCCACAGCGTCGGTCCAAGAACCGAGCCCTGGGGCACTCCTGCCTCCGTCTCATACCTCCTTCCTCTAGTGTCTACTATCACACGTCCCGCCAGGTAGTCCTCCACCAGGTTAACCAAACCCTCTCCCACTCCAAGCCTCAGCAACGCGCTCAACACTGCCCGTTTGCCGACACTGTTGAACGCGTTTCCGACGTCGAAGAACACGAGTAGGGCCAATTTCTTGTTCCTCCAGCTTCCCTCCCTAGCCCTTTCCACCAAGCCCATTACTCTTCCCAGGGTCGAGATACATGATTTTCCCTTCGCAAACCCGTGCTGGTTTACTCTAAAACCCCCATTCCTACCAATTTCCTCCTCAATCTCATCCTTTATTATCCCCTCCATCAATTTACCCATACCACACAGCAGGCTGATGAGCCTGTAGTCCCCCTGCCCGCTTCCATTTGACCAGACTCGTCCCCTCTGAGGGGTCCTTCCTGTTTTGCATCGTCTTCATCTACTCCCTTCCTTCCCCTGGCTTGTGTCCCCTTTCCCCACATACCCTACAAAGGAAGGCCTGCCGACAGTCTCTGGCCATGTGATCCAATCTCTCACAGCACTTACTCCTCTCCTTGACGGCCTTCACTTTATACCCTGCTACTTTATGCCCCTTTATGCCACATCCAAAGCATCTGCCATCCTCTCTACCCTCTATAATGCTTACCCTGTTCCACCCCAATCTAATCTCCTTTTTTCCAATAAGGCTACCGCTTTTTTCCATTCCGCCCTCACCACCGCCATTTTCATCCCGTTCCTTTCCCTTACCACTTTAATCACCGTTGTCCCTTTCCCAATTAAATTCTCTATTTTCCCCCTCACCTTTTCATCTTCCATCCACGGTTCTATCCCTACCATTTTTATGGTTTTTGTTGCCCTCCCCGCTTCCACCACCCTAGCTCCTGTCACCCTTTCCACCTCCCCCAGAATTCCCCTCACCTCAACCCCCTTCTTTGCCTCTATAACCACCTCCCTATTTCTTGAGACTCTTAGTCTTTCCACCCACTCCCCTTTCATCTCCCTCAACCCCTTCCTAATCCTCTCAATCTCCTCCTGATCGACTTCCCCGATATCCTTTAGGATTATCGCCCCTCCTTTTCCTTTTCCCCATCTGTATAGATTGTTACCTCCGCCACCTCTTCGTCACCTCTCACCCACGCCACCATCTTCTTCATCACCTCCACCTCTACCTGCTCAAGCCTGTGGAGTCCAATGCTGTCCCCGCTCCCCACTTCCCCAAACAGTCGACTCATCAGCTCGAACACCTTTTTCTCATCCCTACAATCTCCCTCCATCCCACAGATCAACTCCTCCGACTTCACCCTTACCCCATTCCTTTCCGTAGTGACCCACTCCATTTCCTCTCCTTTTTCTCCTAGCATCGGGTACCTATCCCTGTATCTCCTTCTCCATTCCACTGTCTTCCTTGGTCACCCATACCACCTTTACCTTCTCATATCCTATTATTGGATTTCCCACCTTCACCTTTATTCCCTCCCCCTTTTTACCATCCCAGTCCCTACCTCTAACCTCCTTCCATCCTTTCCAGTCTCTTTGCCCCACCTCCCATCTTGTTTGCATTATCTCCTTCCTATCGTCCTCCCTCCTTAACCTCTCCAATTCTTGGACCAGCCCGTCTGCCGCTGCCTTCTGCTCCTTCAGCCTTTCCACCCTCTCCTCCAGCTGCCTTACCATATCCTTCAATCTCTCTACACTCTCCCTTTCTTTTTCATTCCCATTCTCCACTTCCTTCCTTCCTTTGTTCTTCAGTTTCCTCTTCTGTTCCTTGTCTTCCAGAGGCGATACCTCCTCTCTCTTCACTCTAGTATCACTCCACCCGCTCGTCTACCCCGCCTTATCAGGTGTTTGTTTTACTTTGCTCGATCTACCAAAAATTCCTTGCCTCCCTTCATCCATCACCTCCTGTTCTATTTCTATTTCTCTTTTATCCATATTCAATCCCACAAGTAGCTAGGGAATTGAATGTCCACCGCCTCAGAGCCCCGCTTGTAGTGGTAAGACTGGTTACTCCGGGAGGTCACCATGTATCCCGGAGGCTCCGTTTTTGACTGACTTTCGCGCATCCATTCATCCATTGCCACGGTAGCTAACAACGTAGATTACGGATTGTTTTATCGAGGTTTATTCATCTAGCCTTTTTCTCACGGTTGCCTCCGGATGCAGTGGCTTCCGTTGCCTACACTACACCACAACAAAGCTGCCTACCCCTATGTTGCTGGTTTTTTATCGAGGTTTACTCCTCTATTCCTTTTGATCCGTGAGCAATTATTCGGGTTCCCATACTGGACCCTTATTTATGGCTTATCCCGAGGGTTGGTCGGTCATGAGGCCCTTACAGCTCGAAGATCACGAGTCCCTTGACTGACCACGTCCCCTGGAGACACCCTATGAGCCATTGGGACGCGCCGTGTCGGGTGGAAAACCCCTCCTCCGAAAACTTGTATGAGAGATTAGGTGTGAATCATTTCCAGCCTCCCTCATCCAACTCTCCACAGCACGGACCTTTAGTTACCTAGATTCTGGGATATTACTTACCAAGTATTCGCGTGGTTCCAAAGTGGAGCCTGTCATAGTTGCCTAATCGTCCGTTTGTAAAATAATTCATTTTTCATTTTCCCTGATCATTTCAGACTATTGTAAAAGATATATTGACTTCCTATAATACCGCTGTGAATAACATATTGTGATCTGTTCATCTTATGGATTTTATGAAGACTTTGAATACCTGTCATAGACTACATATAGGTACATGAGTATTTGCACTCAATTTCAATCTGTGTACGTTACTAGGGAAATTTTCAGCAATAGTTTTTTCCAGTTGTTTATTTGAATAAAAAGATAACTGCTGGAAGTCTGGCCTTTTATTTATGTCACACCCATAAACTTCTTATAATCACAACTGATACTATTTATGCATTCGAGTCATTTCTTTACCCTAAGGTAAGAATGATAAGGTCCGATACCTTAGTATCGGAGATCCTTCGATTGTCAACTTCTCGAAGATGCTAAAAGTTATGGAGACTATTTAATTTATAGTCCAACAATTATTCCCTTTTCCCTCCAAAAACTAATGGCCAGATTAGATTATGCTTGGATCCTTCTGATCTAAATCAACAAATAATCAGAAAACCACGAGTTATTCCTAATATTGAAGAGATATGTAGCAATTTAATTGGTAAAAAATATTTTTCGGTTTTCGATATGTCGGAAGGCTATCACCATCTGAAATTAGATGAAGATTCATCATGGAAATGCTGTTTCTCAACACCATTTGGTACATATCGCTATGCTCTAATACCATACGGATTATCTAATTCACGGGATTTATTCCAAGAGGTAGTTGAGGAACACTTCTCAAACATTCCTAATGTACAAGTTTTTCATGATGATATGATAATTGCAGGTAATAATAAAAATGAACATGAATTAAGCCCGTTTGTAATTATCAATGATTTATTACAAGTTTTAGTCATTTTTTAAGGATCCTAAATGTAGGACCCTAAACATTGAAATTATAAAATCAAATGTATGTAACACTCAAAGTTTTAATAATTTATTTAGGATGTGATCATGAGCACTGCACTTGGCGGGAGCCTCTTTAACTTTTAAATGTAGGTTAGTTAGGTATTTTTATCCTTTACAGTCCACAGGTCTAAATAGAAATATGGATGCTGAATTTCTATTATTAACAGAATCCACAGAAGCACCCATATGCTTATTTTTATATTGTGCACTTTTGACTTTTAGGCGGAGCAAGCGAGTATAGTAATTTTTGACAAAAATCCTAGTAGAAAACGGATGATGCCATCATGTAAAAGACATTACGTAGTATCATTTTGATATGTTTGGACAGGCAAATGCTTTTCAGTAATTTTTTATCAACATTTAAAACGAAAAAAACCTTCTTTTTTCAGTTTTTTTCAAATAGCGTAAAACGTACTGAAGCAATCTCAATGGTATGTAAAGATAAATTGTAGATAATTGAAATACCAACAAAATGAGGGGTCGAGCGGGTCAATCGGATAATTAGGAACCGAGAAAATTAGAAAAAACCGAAAAAATAGTCATTTTTTTGAAAATTCATATCTTTGTCATTTTTCAATTGCAAGAGCTGAAACTTGGTACAAAAGAAGTTATTCATATTTCCTTTATATGCGCGAAGAGCAAACGCCAAGCGACGGTTACTTTTATCGCAATTTTAATTTTTTCATACGATAATTTTCAACGTGTCTGGATGCGTTGTCGATTGTCCGATTTAAAATTTGAAAACGGTTTTGAAAAGTGTAAATGTAGAGCAATAAAACGTGTATTCTTGATTTGAGATCAAGTGATGCGAAGTCGGCCAAAAACGCCAGGGAACATCGCCGAAAATGACCAAGAGCTGTAAAGTGGCGGAGTAGTATAGGGGGAAGCGGCGAGAGAGCGGTGTCTATGCTTTGCGTTTCATTATTGTGGCAAATAATAAAACTATTCCATTATTTTTATTTTTATTTTCAAGTACCTGGAGTCGACAAAACCGACTAGTAACTCTCTCTCTTTCCCTCTCTTTCCAAAATCAAAACCAACGGTCATTCTACGCACTCCAGTTGCTGGCATAGCAGCAGATTTCGGAGCGGCTGCAGCGTAGCGTATATTTACAATTGTTTTACATGATTAAAAGTTGAGATTAATAACACATTCTTTATTCGTTGCACATGAAGTCTGTATAGTTGTGTAACATAATCATTTCACCATGGAGTCAGATGAAAATAGCAGTGAAGCATCGGCGTCTACAAGCGAGAGGTAAAAGCAGTATTTACATTTACTGCGATATACAAATATTCATCTCCCGGGTTTGTATTTTCACAATTTTTTTTTTGTAACTAGGCAACATGAAACTGTGTGTGAAGAGAGTGAGAAGGTACCTGAAAATGATATGCAATGGGAGGACGTTAAAGATGCCTTTTTACTTTGCGGCGAAGACATGGAAGTGACAAGGTCCTGCGTCGTCAAGGAACGAGGAATAAAAAGTCTTATTCAAGCAAGTTTGAAGCGAAAGGATAAAAAGCACATCAAGTTGGAAAACTTGAAAGAAATTACGATCCACCAAACATGTCAACGTACGTATACGAGAGAATCTAGCAAATTAATAGCTTTAAAAAATTCAAAAAAAACGTGGCAATTAAATCGACAACGGTGTGCAGAAGGTCGAAATTTCGATTGCTCCACTAATTGTTTTTTCTGTTCAAATGTATTAGGCTCGTCGATAAATTCGACTCGTATATCAAAACAGTCAACAATTGACAACGTTATTGCTCAATTACAAATATATGAAAAATCAGAAAGTAACAAATTAATTTCCTCGCGATTAGAGCAATTAAAAAATAAAGATGATTCTTATTATGTACAGAATTTCGTATCATACCATAACAAATGTTTGAGCCGCTTTTATTTATATAGTCCAAGTAATGTAAAAGGCAAACCAATAAGCGAAGATATGTCAGATCTGTTAGCATTTCTTATAAACTATATTTTGGAGAACAGCGACGAATGTCAGTTTTCGCTGAAGGAATTATTAGAAAAATATGTAGACTTACATGGGCAAGTAGAGTTACCGCGAATAGATAGAATAGTAGATCTTTTAGAAAAGCACTTTGGAGATGAAATAATTATTTATAGCAGAATGCACGATCGAACTATTTGTTTTAAGCAGAGTTTAGGACAGCATCTTGAAGAAACTTGGTATAATAAACGAGATAAAAACAAACAACAAGAAAGAAAAAGAATCGTGGAAATGGCAGCCCACATTATATTACAGGATATTCGAGCAACAAAATTTAATAATGAAGAATACAATTCGCCATCAGACTTTTTGAATAATATAAAAGATGACGTTCCTCTGAATTTACAAATTTTTCTTGAAACATTAATGAAAACGCACAAGCGGGCTCCAAAAAATGGTCCGTGGAGCAAGCTGGAAAATAAAATTATTACACCGGCCCACATTTTAATGACTATTGTTAGACCGCTATCTTTTTCTTCTCCGATTTTATTGGGACTGTCGTGTATGATGCATACAAAATTTGCGGCACGCGGGCTCATTGATTGTTTACACAACTTAGGTCTGTGTGCTTCGTATGCAGAGACAGTGCGATTTGAGAGATCAGTAGTTAACGATTAGGATAAATTCAATATAGTTTCCGACGCATACCTCCAATTTAGTTATGATAATGCAGATCATAATACTGCAACCATCGATGGCAAAAACACTTTTCATTGCATGGGCGGCATTATGTGCGTGACACCAGCATCTTCATTGTCATTGAACACAACTATTCCTGGCTTGAAAGGAAATTTACAAAAATTAAGCAGCAGTAGTGCATCTGGTTTTATACCATTGACTGAGCATAAAATCAATAAGCCTTTTAAATTGAATAACATCACAGTGCGGAACTGGAGAGATACTGAACGTGGTCGTGAAATATTATCCATGAAAATCGAACCTGTCGACTTACTCTATTTTTTCGGCAAACATAGTGCACCAAAAGACACTCCCAATTTGCATGGCTTTATGAATGCATTTCATTGTAATAATACCGATTATAGTGTATCACGAGTTATTGCATTACCTTTTATTAAAGCACCGCCAAGTGATCATATTACTATTTCATCGGCATTAATCGATGCAAGGAATAGAGGTAACGCTAATAAGCAAAAACACTGTTTCGTCACATTTGATCTACCATTATTTATGAAGGGCAATTGATCCTGACAATGACCCTTACAACTTGCGCTCCGTTATTATTCGTTTGGGGGGCTTTCATCTTTGTATATCGTTTAATGGCTCCGTCAATAATATTATGGCCGGTAGTGAATTGAAAGAAGCTTTTTGCACAATCTATGCTGAATTATCAGCCGAAAAAGCTTTATCAGGCCATGCATTTGCAAGATCTATTAGAGGTCACCATTTAGTACAAGCCGCCCTTGCTACTACTATTTTTGAAAAAGTGGGGCTAAATGATGACGTAAAAACGTATTTGAGCGAAGTTCTGAAAAGGGTTGGAGAAGAAAATATAGAGAGTTATTTGTCGGACCCGAAAATGGAAAACGTTAAACAAAAATTTGAAGATACCATTACACAATTAGAAAGCAATGGCCCTACTAGCCAATTGTGGCTACTATATTTCAAATTGATTATGTTACTTGTTCGTTACATAGATGCAGAAAGATCAGGAAATTTCGATTTGCATAACGAAGTTGTGATATTAATGATTCCAATTTTTCTTGCCTCGGGCCATCATTTATATGCAAAAGCTTGCATTTTGTACATTCAGCAAATGTTGAATTTGAAAAATATTATGGATATCGATGAGTACGATAATTTCTGCAAACAAGGTTTTTTCGCTATAAGGCGTTCTAGTAGATTTTGGTGCGGTTTATGGTCAGATCTCCCAATTGAACAGGTACTCATGCGAGCTATAAAATGCAGTGGCGGATTGACTCACGGCCGTGGCTTAACAGAAATGGTCATTGCGAATTGGATTTTATCGCGAGTAGCGGTTTTAGAAGTTGGAAATGCCATGGAACTCTTCTGTAACATGACATTTTCTTCTTCGGGACAGCACATAGACAACCGCGTCTCTCGCATATCTAGAGATGCAGAGGATCTTGCTAAACTGCAGCAATTTTTTACTACATACAACCCTTCTCCCGAGACTGATCAAATAATCGGAATTTATTCTGGAGTCGTTGGCGACTTGACTAGTGTAAACTGCCACAAGGCATACGAAATCGGGAAAGCGTTGTTAGACGAAACGTCTGGACTGAAATTTACGGATATAAAATTTAAAAGGAATAGTAAAGTAGTCCATTTAGCAGCTGCAAACTCATCTATGAAAAATTCATCAAATGAAGAAGTTTATATATCTCCATTATTGATATTTCAAAAAATTTCATTAAATATTGAAAATCAATGGGACATAAAAGATTATTGTAGTTCGTATGAACTTTCTCCTATGATAGAGGTTATCACTGTTTGTTGAAAATGGAATGCGCAAAACACCTAAATCAGTGTTCTACTCAAATTTTACATCTATGACTGAAATTTTTACTACATTAAACATTAGCCATGTAGTAGACGGGGGTTACTTTTTACATAAAGTTGTATGGCAAGCAAATTGTAAAATCAATGATATTGTAGGTACTTATGTGTCATATGTGAAAAATCATTATGCTCCAAACAGTAATCTCATCTTTGATGGATACCCCGAGGATGTAACTTTATCAACAAAATCTGTAGAACGATTACGTCGGCAACTAAAAAATATTGGTCGCGAAATTGCTTTTGACGGAAATACGGCTATCACGGTTAATCAAAAACAATTTCTCAGCAACGAGAAAAATAAATCTCGACTAATTAATATGATTTGTACTTCGCTGATTTTGGAAAGAGAGGGAAAGAGAGGGAGTTACTAGTCGGTTTTGTCGAGACCAGGTACTTGAAAATAAAAATAAAAATAATGGAATAGTTTTATTATTTGCCACAATAATGAAACGCAAAGCATAGACACCGCTCTCTCGCCGCTTCCCCCTATACTACTCCGCCACTTTACAGCTCTTGGTCATTTTCGGCGATGTTCCCTGGCGTTTTTGGCCGACTTCGCATCACTTGATCTCAAATCGAGAATACACGTTTTATTGCTCTACATTTACACTTTTCAAAACCGTTTTCAAATTTAAAATCGGACAATCGACAACGCATCCAGACACGTTGAAAATTATCGTATGAAAAAATTAAAATTGCGATAAAAGTAACCGTCGCTTGGCGTTTGCTCTTCGCGCATATAAAGGAAATATGAAGAACTTCTTTTGTACCAAGTTTCAGCTCTTGCAATTGAAAAATGACGAAGATATGAATTTTCAAAAAAATGACTAATTTTTCGGTTTTTCCTGATTTTCTCGGTTCCTAATTATCCGATTGACCCGCTCGATCCCTCATTTTGTTTGTATTTCAATTATTTTCAATTTATCTTCACATACCATTGATATTGCTTCAGTACGTTTTACGCTATATCAAAAAAACTGAAAAAAGAAGGTTTTTTTCGTTTTAAATGTTGATAAAAAATTACTGAAAAACATTTGCGTGTCCAAAACATGTCAAAATGATACTACGTAATGTCTTTTACATGATGGCATCATCCGTTTTCTACTAGGATTTTTGTCAAAAATATTTACCTATTGCTTGGCCTATTTATAAAGGCATGGCCTTTCTCTAGGAAGTTCGATCAGTGAGACTACTTGAGGAGTTCGCGATCAAACCAGCTATATCCACTTTTTCCACAAAATCAGGCTTTGACGGTTTCTAATCACATATCTCAGTTATATCGACTCTCATGCTCATTTTGGATCAAAACAGAGTATAAAGTGTTTAAATCAGTAGTTAAAGTTAAGGCTTTGCATCAAAAGCATCAGATATATCCACAAGCACGTTTTAACAATTCAACGGCGTTTTAGTTTGTTGGCTATTATATATATTTTTAAATAAATTGTCTCATCGTTTTTTGGCTAATATATCAAAACTGTAAATTAATATTAATATACAGGGTGAATTACTTTCGAGTAATGACGTCACCGTCATTTTTTTTAAATGGAACACCCCCACTTTGTCTCAATTTTCGGATTACTCTAGCTGAGCTGATTCCAAAAATGTATCACATGTTGATTCCAATTGATACAGGGTGGACAAAAATACAATAGTTTTGTGTGTGCTCATAAAGTAGCGGGTAACATTCTTTATTAGTTAAATTAACAATATTATCAAAAATACTT
The DNA here is from genome assembly GCA_947563755.1 of Lochmaea crataegi. NCBI lineage: Eukaryota > Metazoa > Arthropoda > Insecta > Coleoptera > Chrysomelidae > Lochmaea > Lochmaea crataegi. Next base: position 58,439,272 of record OX387422.1, on the reverse strand, counting down.
ATTGTCTAGCGGCAATTGGTTTAAATGTAACACCCTGTAGTTTGTTAAATTTTTAGATTAATAAAAATGAGCTGTTTCCAAACATGTTTGGTACTTGTGGTCTAGAAGACAGAATATGAAAGAAATTATTTCTTATCAATTTAAAAAAAAACATAGTCGTCTAGTTTTTTGTGAAATGTCATTATTTGTTTAGTAATTTATTGATGGTAAGTGACACTTTAGTACTACAATATTTTTGGTATTCGTGAATGTTTTAATTATTGCTTAGATTTAATTTGAAATAGAAATGGAGTTAAGTGTAAAACAAAAAATTGAAATACTTATGATGATTGGGTATGGAGACAGATCGCGTGTGCAATGATGATGATGATGGAAGTGTGCAATTTGTTTAATGGTAAATATCCAGAAAGACCTATAACGCGTTCAACAGTCAGTAAGATTGAAAAGAAATTTCGAGAAACTGGTACGGTTGAAAATGTACGCAAATCAGGTCATCCCTTTGCAAATGCTGATACAGAATTAGATGTTTTACTTAGTTTTGAAGAAGATGCGCACACTTCTGTGCGTAAAGTTAGTCGCGATATCGGTGTTAGCAAAACAACGGTACACAAACTATTAAAGCTTGAAAAATGGCATCCTTATGAAATCAAACTTGTGCAGGAATTAAACGAAGATGATCCCAATAGAAGAATCCAATTTTGCGAAAAAATGATGGATAAATGTCACCGAGACCCTCTCTTGATACAAAACATTATTTTTTCTGATGAGGCCACTTTCATGTTAAATGGCGAGGTTAACCGTCAGAATTGTAGATACTGGGCAAAAGAAAACCCCCACTGGATGCGTGAGCATCATACACAATACCCGCAAAAGGTAAATGTATGGGCTGGAATTGTAAGAAATTGAATCATCGGACCCTACTTTATCAAAGGTAATTTAAACGGGGCAACGTACCTTGAGTTTTTAGGGGGGTACCTCGTACCTACTTTACGTAATTTGTTTCCCAGCAGACGTAATCCTGGAGGTTTTGATGAAAGTTTATGGTTTCAACAGGATGGTGCACCTCCACATTATGCTGTAGATGTTAGAAGGTACCTAGATGAAATTTTTCCGAACAGGTGGATTGGTAGACGTGGACCTATTGAATGGCCAGCGAGGTCACCAGATTTCAATCCATTGGATTATTTTATGTGGGACCATCTGAAAAATATTGTGTATCAAACGAAACCAGCAAATATTCAAGAATTAAAAGAAAGAATTCGGACAGCAATAAACAATATCTCTCAAGACACAATAAACAAGGTTCAACAAGAATTTATACACCGTTTGGGTTACTGTCAAATACAGCAAGGGCTGCAGTTCGAACATTTATAAAGTCATATTTCATCATATTCTCTCCGCTAGACAATAAGTATTTTTGATAATATTGTTAATTTAACTAATAAAGAATGTTACGCGTTACTTTATGAGCACACACAAAACTATTGTATTTTTGTCCACCCTGTACCAATTGGAATCAACATGTGATACATTTTTGGAATCAGCTCAGCTAGAGTAATCCGAAAATTGAGACAAAATGGGGGTGTTCCATTTAAAAAAAATGACGGTGACGTCATTACTCTAAAGTAATTCACCCTGTATATTAGATTATTATTTTAAAATACGGTAAATTGAAATCAAAAATCGACGTGTTTCAGGATTATTTCTTAAAATGGTCTGTTTAGCTAAAAATGAATTTGTTCCATACTTTTCGGACACAGTGTATATATCTAACTATAAATTGGATAGGTATCAAATTTTTTTTGTTACTTGGTACATAATCTGTATAATATTGATGATATTGGGTCATCAACAAATTACATTGCTAAATATTAAATAAACGAAGTAAAAAACAACTACATTGTGTTTATTCTTTTGGTCTACACTTTTAACATTTTCATAATTTTTTTTGGTTCATTATGACAATACTTCATTTTTCTTTATTTTGGTGAGGTTTATAACTATAATGTTAAAAATAAAGTGGCACTCACGGGTAGACTATTTTTTTAATTCAATACATTTTCAATTTAATAACATAGCAAGAATAAGCAACAGTTCCCATGACTTATGCTCACTGACGAAAAGCTGCCGTTCGCAAATTATGTAAAGAACTTTAGTTGCAAACCAACATCAATAGATATATTAATAAAAATTTTTACAGTTAATCAAATAGTAGATAGAGCTAGGCAGGTAAATGCAAAATTCAGTGAAAGTAAATTACAATATTGCCATAATAAAATTAAATTTATGGGTCAGATTATATCACAATACGGTATGGAAATAGACCCAAGTAGAATTGAGTCCTTATGCAAGCTGGAAAGCTGAAAAAAAAGTTGGAGTTACAAAGGATCTTAGGATCTTTTAACTACGTTCGAAAATATATACCCAACATGGCAGAATACATGCATCCTTTATGCGAACTTCTAAAAGCGGACATATAATTTGAATTGATGCATAGGCATCAAAACGTTCTCAATAAAATAAAAGACATCCTTTCTAAATATCCAGCACTTGTTCCGTTTGATCCAAACAGAAAAATAATAATACAGTGTGATGCTTCTAAAAATGGTATTGGATGTTGTTTTTTTCAACAATATGGCAGCATATTAAAATTAGTAGCGTGCGCGTTTAGAAACATGAACAATTATGAACTAAATTATAGCTCAGAAAAAGAAATGTTAGCGATATACTATAGTACGCAAAAATTCCATGAGTTCATTTACCACTACAAGATTACAGTAAAAAGTGATCACAAACCAATAGTATCCATAATGAAAAAGCCTATTGGCAAAATCGGATCAGTAAGACTACAGCGTTTAAGAATCAAACTAAATCAAATATGATTTGAATCCCGTTTATGTCCACGGCAAAGGCATTCACTTTGCAGATATGTTATCTAGTTCCCCATTAAAAATCGCAGACAATCTTGATATACAAATGCATGAAATGGTACATACAGTGTCAAAATACTTACCAAGGAGTAGTGATAAAAAATATTTATTTAGAAGAGAAACAAGTCGTGATGACACAGATTACAGATTTTTCTTATAACGGGTGGCCAAGTGAAACAAACTATCAAATTGTTTTGAGCCTTATTTTAATTTGAGAAATGACATCTATGTAGAAAATGGTCTACTTTTATACAATGACAGGTTAATAATCCCTGAAATCTGTAAACGTTTAATTCTTAAAGGTCACTTAGGGATAAATAAAACCATAAATCGACGCGTTTAAGGCAGAACGGCACAAGTGCCAAATTTTTACCAACCTACTTTTTTGATACTGATTATAGAGTTTTAAATTCTGCGTCGACCTCTGTTAATGGCATATCCACCAGAAAATTCATTCCCGCGCGATTTCGAATTAAATTTTGCACAAGTGACAAATGTTCGACTTCTAACGGTACTAAACGGCACAAACGCCAGTTGATTGTTGCCTTTGGCACGGTAAGCTTACGAGCGTTTTGTGTGTGTTACTACCATCTCTAAAGGTAAGTTAAATTATGTTGTATCTGAGTCTACTATGTTGTTGGTACGAAACTTAACATTCTTCTAGGTAAACAAACAATGGACGAGTTCTATACATGGGAAATGCTGCCAACATAACGAACAAAAAATACTGAAAAAGGTTAGTCGCATAAGGAAGCTGTTTTTCCGATCAATTTTTGGATTTTCTTATATATTTTGGGCCCCTTTCCCACCCATGTTGTACCCGAAAAGTATGCAGATCTTTTTAGTTTGGGGTACTTCACATCTTACAGTTGACGAAAAACCAATGTCAGCTGTCAACTCATGTACGTATCATTAATTTATTAGACATTCTTCAACATTCTTTGTTTATGTTTCTGGTATATTGTATATTACTGATTTTTATTCTTCTACCTTTATCTGTTTGTGATTTATGTGACTGATGTGCTTTTAGTATTCCAAATATCCTCGAGAAGAGTTATTAGACATTCTACAACCTATCTTTAGTTTTCAATTATACATGGATTCTGTTGTGCTTTTACCAACAGATGTACCAGGGGCAATGTTACAAGAAAACGTACGTTTAGAGGACTATTCTGTGATTTATTACATACTTATAATATAAGACTTTTTTATATGTATTTATAGAGTGAGGTTTTTATCTTCTCTATTTATGATTTAATGAGGTGAATAAAATAAAGTGTTAACAGAAGCAATATTTTAATTACACCTTCAAGTATTGGTTTTGTATAAAATTCTTCAGCTTTTAATAAGGCTTTTCAAAATTTACAAGAAAGCACACAATACTGAAAATATTTGATAATATTGGTAACATAGTAATAGGACAAAGGTTACTTAATAATATGTATAATTTAATCCTATGAATAGCATGTTACACATGAACTCTGGATTTGGCAATTTTTTTTTGTCAGACGTTCTTCTTCTGCTGTTAGTTTATCCCTTTTCAAAAGAAATGGTGGTGTGAACACTTCAATTTTAAGTTCATTCGCAACATCTTGAAGTAGGAAGCCCCTATCTGCTAATAGACAGTAGTTTTCTTGCAGAAAGTTCTTCATATCACACTGTACAAACAGTTCACTATCAGATATGGAGCCTTCAAATCCGTCACTACAGTATATTATGGCACCACTAACTGCTATTACAACTAGAAATTTAATCGTGTTAGTGTGCTTGTAACTGGAGTAAGTATTTCCTTGGTGCCTAAAGTTTCTTACCATTTGTAATGATATTTCAGTGGCATCCATAACCCCGAGAATTTTATCCCCAAAATTTCTGAATCAATAAGGAATGTTCTGTATATTTCTAGCTGCCAAAAATAAATCACCTCTTAGTCCAATGATTTGGTGGTACATAAATTGAAGCCAGGTAAAAAATATCACTGATAGGTATGATTTATTTGTATTGCAAAAAATGTTAATTCTCGTAAAGTGTATCCTCGTCTCAATCTTACTAGTACCAAACATAACTTGTCTCTATTAGGAAATTTTCTATAGAAATTCTTTCTAACTCTAAGCTGCCTATTATATTTAAATTGGTATTTTAAGTCGATCATAATATTTTCATCTAAGAATGAATAGAGTGCTTCAAAATGTGAAGGGTTAAGTCCAGTAAAGTATTCAAACATGGTAGTTTTCCTTTTTAGGTTTTTGTATGAAAAATAGTTTTCCTTGTACGAGAATTTCTGTCCACGGTGAAGATTTGAATATACTTAATTGTACTATCTTTTGTTTCATTTTTGGTAATCTTTTTTTCGGTTCAGTTTGTGGTTGCATTACAAAATTGGTAGAGCTATAACTGTGCTCCACAATATTCGTCGTGGGTGTAATTGGAGATGGAAAACTCTCAGAAAATAGATCATCAACAACATCTATTTGTGATGAAATAAAACAATTTAATTTGTTTAAATCTTCATTATTTATTTTGAACTAACGTTCAAATTAAAATTAGTGACGCGTTTCGCTACACATGGTACATGGTACACTAGTTTGAAAAAGCTACTGTGTAGCGAAACGCGTCACTAATTCTAATTTGAACGTTAGTTCAAAATAAATAATGAAGATTTAAACAAATTAAATTGTTTTATTTCATCATAAGTATGGATCTTCATCAAGTAAAAGCCTCATCTATTCAACATCTATTTGATTGTCTGGGACTCTAGCAATTTCTTGTACATTCAATTGAGTCAATTCAGCATTTACCTCAGCTTCAGTAGACCTATCACTACAATAAGGTTTTGGATCTACACAATTATTATCGAAATGTTCACTACAAATATAAGTGGTTTTGTTGATTGTGGCAAAATTCAGATTTTGGTTGCCACATAACTCAATCCATTTGAGGCATCTGCTTGGACATCTCCTGGGTTTGGGGAACGGAATAAACTTAATGGCATTCCATCTTCATCCTTTAACCAAAACTCTTGTATTAATTTTACAACTTTGATAAGTATGTACAATACATATCGTAATTTGTATAATCACAACGAAGATACAAATCAGGGTAGAACAATGACTCTTCTCGATGGTATTTGCAATGATAAAAGCAGATTATAGTCACACAAATCACAAACAGACAGGTAGAATAAAAAAACAGAGACAAACGAAGAATAAAGAATGCCTTAATACCTTAATGATACGTATATGTGTTGACAGCTGACATTAGTTTTTCGTCAACTGTAAGATGTGAAATATCCCAAACTAAAAAGACCTCCAATGTTTTCGGGTACAACATGGGTAGTAAAGGGACCCAAAGTAAATAAGAAAATCCAAAAATTGATCGGAAAAACAGCTTCCTTATGTGACTAACCTTTTTCAGTATTTTTTTGTTCGTTATGTTGGCAGCATTTCCCTTGTATAGAACTCGTCCATTAGCTAATAACTTATTACAATTTAAATTAGGTGGCGTTTGTGCCAATTCAAATATTGAAAGTGTGTTTGGCACAAACGCCATGTTCCAATGGTAGTTGAAGCTAACTATTAATTAATTAAAATTACAGTAATTGAACTGTTAATATATATACACCTAACTTTAACACGCATGAACGACTGCATTATTAATATTGATTTCAACACAACTACATATAAGACACTATTAAAATTCTAAATAAGACGCTGTTTTATTATATTGGCGCTTATGCCTTTTTTCCAGATGAGCAGCGCGAGAGCCCGCAAGCTAGTTGAACTAGCAAAATATGAAAATGAAGAAGGTGAAAAGGAAACAACTGACGGTCGGAAAAGGAAAACCAAGAATGATATAGAAAAAAAAATTGAATGACCATAATGAAAATACGGACGAAGATAATGGTGAAAAAAACAAAGAACAAAATGCCACATTAAAGAAACATAAGAAAAACAAAAAAGCGGAAAGAAAAAAAATAGAGATCAGGTCTTCAGTATATCAATACTTCAGGAAATTCAATTTCAGGCAAACGCCCAAAGCCAAATCCTTGTTTTAATAGTAAAACTTGTAAAAATGAATGTAATGCATTTACAGAGCATGACCGCGAGTTTTTGTTTGATTTTTTTGGAAGTTGGGTTGTAGTCTTAAGCAAAAAAAAGTTTTTAAGTGATTGTAGTTCTGCAAGTCCTGTTAAAAGAAGGTGAAAGTCTGCAGGTGTTAAAGAAAGGAAAATAGTAGATTACTATTTATTAAACGATAATGTTCGAAAACATGTATGTAAACAATGTTTAATTCATACCCCAAGTATTACAGTAATACTTTTAAAAACTGTTTAAAAAAATTAGAAATGTACTAAATTTCCAGAAACCTAATTTACGAGGCAAGCATGCACCTCAGTTCAAAGATTTTGTTAACTTGAATAATTGAATAGATGAGGCTTTTACTTGTTGAAGATCCATACTGAACGATGAAATGCAACAATATAATTTATTTAAAACATTTTATTTGAACTAACAATCAATTTAAACTCTAGTTTTGAAACTAGAATTTCAGAACACAAACGTAGCTATGACAACAAAACATTAGATTCTAACTATTCAAATCATTTTTTAGCAAACCAACACACTTTCGACTCAAATTTCGAAATTTCGCATGAAGAACCTAAATCCTTCAAATTAAATCTTTTAGAAGCCCTTGAGAAAATAAAGACAAATATTCAGGCAATCTTCTTAACTACCAAATAGATATAAGTCATTCTCCCTTATTAAACCTATTTACCTAGAAGATAGTTCAGGTGTGATTGTTGTGAATACATTTTCAGGAAAATTTGTTCAATACTTTTGTTAATATTCGTAGAACTCCGTATTTAGGCACTTTTTGTACTTTATTTCCATGTAAACATATTATAATACTTTTGTCAATATCCTTAAAATTCCGTATTAATACACTGTATAAATTAAAAAAATTTCATTATACCTTTACTCGTTTGATAAAGCTACTGTGTTCGCGAAACGCGTCACAAGTTTAAATAGAACGTTAGTTCAAATATAATGGAGTTTTAAACGAATTATATTGTTCTATTTCATCGTTCATTTTGTTAACTCCTCACCAGCTGTTCCCTCACATTATTGTAGAGGTTCTTCTTCCCGCGTTTACTCACCATCTGGTATTAGAAGTCTTAACAATCTGTACAGAAGGTAAGTATTTACCCAAGAGCAAAATAACAATGCATTTTTAAAAAAAGGTAAATTTTTACAGCTGTTTAGAACATTATATAACATGGGCATACATGTTCCACGTAAAGATAAACGTCAGAAGTGTGAAAGATACACAAATTTCCCAGAAGAAATGAAAACTGAGACTGAAACACAAATTTATAATAAACATATTGAAGAAAAGGAAGCAATAAAACAAGTATTTTTAAAAGATCAGAAAGATTCAACAGAAGATAAAACATATTTGGTAATGAGCTTAGGTCTACAGAAAGTATTAGCAACACCTCATGGCGAAAATTTCTTGCTAGGGTTTTCAAGAAAATACGCTGTTTACAATTCATCTGTTTATGAAATCACATCTAGAAAAGGCATTTGTTACCTATGGCAGGAGAAAGATGCCAAGAGAGGCAATAATGAAATGTACTAATCTACTACATTATTTAAAAGAGGTGGACGAGGCCAAAACCTACAAAAAATATCAATTATTGTGACAACTGTAGTGAGCAAAGTAAAAATAAATATATTTTGCAATGCTGAGATATTTTTTAGACATAAATTATACGTCGAAGAAATTAATCATACTTGCCTAATAACCGGACAGTAGATTCATTTCACGCTGTAATAGAAAAATTTGTAAAACACAGAGTTGTTGAAGCCCCTTCCGAATGGCCAACAATAGTGCGAAATGCTAGAATCCATCCAGAACCCTATATTGTTGTAAAACAAAGGTTTCTGATTTTTTAGATTTTAAAACTTTAAATCCTGTTAGGCCACTAGGCTAAAAATCGCACAAATAAGAAAAGTCCAGTTTTTTAAAAATGACTATAATATTAGAATTCAGTACAGTTTTCTCAATCCGGCAGAAAGTGTCGTAATAAATTTTAAATTAAAACCTGGTTCCCCAAAACAGGCATACCAGAATGAATTACCAAATTATTTGTTCAAATACGAAAATTCAACATCTTTATGCGAAAAAAATACAATAAAACCCCAATACCATATTGAATATTCACCGCTTAAACACCTAGGATCTGTCCGACATTGAAGATGAGGAAGATCAATAGATCATTATTATTAGTTTATTTATTTTTCCAATGAAAATTTTAATATTTCATTTATAATGTGTTTATCTTTTTTATTAATAGTTTTTTAATATTGGTAAATTTTTTATACCATTTTCGACAAAAAAGTTGCGTAATAAAAGTACTTGTAATATTTTTTAAGTGTTTCACTCTATTTCCAATAAATGTTAAGATTACTATAAACAACATGGCATTACAATTCAAACATGCACACCCCATTACCATCAAAGTAATGGATTAGCCGAAAGATCTGTTAGCGTTTGCGAAAAAATACTAAAAAAATGTGATGAAGAAATAACCGATTACAGAAATGCAGTAATGGAATACAATAATTCACCTATAACGTTCTCTTAGAGGCCAACTACCAACAAGCAGTGTAAACTTGGAACCTTAAGTCCAAAACCACATTTATACATATTTATGTAAACAAAGGGACCAAATTAAATCATATTATGATAAAACAAGCCGTAAACGCACTATTAATTTTAAAAGGGGGAATAATGTAGTAATTAAATCTAAAAATGAACAATATTGGGAAAAAGCAATTGTTTTAAAAGCAGCAGATGAACCCCGGTCCTATTGGGTTGAGAAATTGAGTAATGAAAAGGTTATTTGGCGTAACAATAGTCAAATGAAATAAAATACCTATAACCACAGAGTGCTACAGCCTGAGTTGTACCTTGAGCTAGACTCTCCTGATTATGAAAACAATGTAAACAATGTAAACATACCTGAATATGGAAATGAAGTGAAAATGCACGATAATGTAGACGATAACGAGTTGAATTTGTCAGATATGTATTTGGACTAATTATTCAACCCTAATGTATAAATACATGAAGAAAATGGACCTACAAGATCTGGGCGTTGTATAAAGCCTAGGTCATATTAGATATTTAAAAAGAAGGTATTTGGAAAGTGACACGACGCGAAGAAATGCCTCGCGTTACTTATTATACTTCCATGTATGACATAGTATGTATGGATGTTCACATTGTAAGTTCATTAGTTGCTATAATAATAAAACGTCAAAAGCATCCGTTGTAATAGTTACTTACCTGCTCGCCAGATAAGCACTTCAAACACACTTACAAGCATACAGATTAAAACAGCCAAATAAATCACATTACGCAAAACATCTACTTGACACCTGCCGCATATTTTTAGTTGGTATTTCTGCTAATGACAGCGACGTCATTAGTCCTGTCAGCCTTCCTTGATCACTTGTTACGGGTAGGGATGGCTGATCCAAACATTTTTATGGATCAGTGCCAACCTGAATAAGTCTAGAGTGATAACTAGTCCAAAGATCAGTTCCAGTTACCAGTCCAGCCGGCCTTTTTGCGAGGGGTAGGAACGCTTTTACAGCAGTAGGTAAACAACTGTAAACGAATACATACTAGACTTGAACTGATCTTAAACCGCTCGCGTTCAGCGTGAATATTGTACGAGTGCGAGGTACGAATTTGAGTATTTACACTTGTATGTTCAGTTCAGTTAATTTGAGAAATTGAACCGCAACTGATTTATAGGGGCCTGTGAGTGCATATTATACCTATATTTATTATGCTGAGATTTGTGAGAATGAAGATATACACACTTCCCAAGCTGCTACTTCGGAAAAAAGTAAACTGGACACCGTTTCGCTTGTGCATAGTGACCATAAAAATATAGTTAAAAAAAATCTCTACTTTTATACCAAAAAAAATCACAGAAAGTATCAAAGCAAAAATTGATGCAGATTTATTGGGATTATTCATTTTCGACTATCAACCTTTCAGTGTACCGAGGATTCAAAAAATTTGTAGATTCATTGAATCCGCCTTACGAATTGTCAAATAGGCATTCTATATCAAATACTCTCATCCCATTAGAGTACGGAAAACGTTTTGAAGAAGCCAACATTGAAATGAAGAAAGTGTTGAACTTGTGTTTGATTACAGATTGTTGGACTTCAGCGAAAGTTGAAAGTTTTATGGCTGTGACTTGTCATTTCATCGATGATTTTAAAATGAACTCCGTTCTTTTGAGCTGTGATATTTTGGAAGAAAATCATACTGCTGTTAATTCAGCGGCAGGGCTGAAGGAAGTTGTGCAACAATAGGACTTAGAAAAAAAGTTATATTAACTGTTTCTGATAATGCCATCAACAGAAAAAAGGCTATCACTGATGGGTTAGGTTGGACATTCTTTGGTTGCTTTGCGCATACAATAAATCTTACTGTTTATGGCGCTTTCAAAGTGGTTCAGCCCATCATTGAAAAAGTAAAAAAAATTGTTTCCCACTTTAGACGAAGTAGTCTGTCGAATTCGAAATTATTGAACTTTCAAAAACAAGCAGGTATTGAAGTTCCCAAGATGTTAATCCAAGATGAACACGGTGGAATTCAACATTTAATATGCTGGAGCGATTAATAGAATTAGAAAATTATTCGATCAACAGTGGGTATTTTGGACAAAAGCTTGCCACAGCTTCGTCGGAAGAGCGGACCATTATGAAAGAATTATGCGAAATATTGAAATATTCCGAGGAGGCAACGAAATCAGCGAGTGAAGAAAGTTACATTTCAGCATCACTCGTCATTGTTTTAAACCGTGGCTTACTAAATGTGTGTGATAAACTGAAGAAAAAACAATTGAACCTAATGTCGAAATCAGTACTGAATTGTCTCGAAAATGGTTTACGTCACAGAAATGGGAAATGTTGATTTAGTAATACACTTGCAATATGTTTATTTCTGGATCCGCGATTTAAAACTTTTGCTTTCAAGCAAGTAGGTGCCGTGGAGAGTATCAAGAAAATTGTGATCAATCTCGTTACCGAGATGGTTACAAAAAAAATGAACAAAAAATTACTCAGAATGACCCCGCAGCCTCGGAAAATGGAAAATGAGCAGCCCAAAGAAAATATAAAATTATCATTATGGGATTGCTTGGACCAAGTAGTAACAGAAAGCAAACCAAAAACTTCTAACAGTTCCAGCAGAGTGATAATGGAGGTTCAGAGGTACTTGGAAGACGATGTACTGGATCGACACGAAAATCCTCTAGAGTGGTGGAAACAAAACCAGTACAACTATCCCTATCTCATCCAACTTGTGCAACAAAAATGCTGTGCACTAGCAATTTTGGTACCGTGCGAGAGACTTTTCTGAAAGGCTGGAAATATTTTAAATGAACGTCGTACGCGACTAAGTGCGGACAAATCAAAAAAACTTCTGTTTTTGAATACAAATGCCCAAAGGACATATAGTATTAACAAATAATGACACTTCATTTCCAACGACTTTTCCATTCATTTGTTGTTTTTTTTTGGATTACTTTAATTTATTCTAGGTTTTTGATACGAATATTTTTTTTTTTACCAAGAATTATTTTTGTTTGAAGTTAGTCGTTTTATTACTGAAGAGATCATATTTTTTATTACTGAAGAGATTACCTACATATTATGTTTCTCTATATTTGGCCTTTGGTTTAATTCACCTATCACTAATTTTCACGAATGTAGTTTGCGTTTAGCTTACGAAACCAAAACGTGTACACATAAAGTGTACACGTGACAGAGATTATTAGATTGTCGGCAAGGCCACGCTTTTTTGTTCTGTATTCGTTAAATGTTGTATTATGTTCATTCACACATTTTTTAGTAATTAAATATTAAGTGTTAGTTAAACCAGCGAGTGATTTGATTTAATACAGTCCACTATATCTAAACATAAAATGATCCTTCTCAAGGAATTTGTCAATTAAAAAGTGTAGTGAATCGTCCAATTATCAAGACAAAGCACGTGGTCGTCAATGGAAAACAATTTTGAAAAATTGGAAGGAAGGCAACAAATTGAGTGAGATTTACCTATTTATTTGTTCACCGATTACCTTACAATTATTCGTTTTTTCAACTTGATGTGATTTTACCTGGTACAATTGATTAAAAACATATTTAAAAACTTTATTAAATAAAATTATTCGATTTTTGCATTGTCGATTTGGTAATAAAAGTCAACAATTTAAGTATTTGCAAGACAATTTTTTTTCTCACCCTGTTATTTTCAAAATAGTTTTCGTTTCAAGTAAAATAAATTGAATTATGGGTATACTCTAATATTTCAGAAATGCATTTCTCGACAAAACAACCAATTGCCTGAAACAGATAAATAAGGTATCATAATGTCACGTCGGCGATAAAGTAGTCTTCGATGCCACGAAAGGGGAAAGAAAATTTTAAGAACGATTCGAGTTTTAGTTCCTAGTAAATACCTAAAGTGTTCACTTGAGCCAAATAAATCTGTTTGAATATAGTGTGAATTGTGGTGCATTGTATAATAAAATATCAGGAGTTAAATAGGTGAGTCTATCTCACAGAGTAATTCAGTTCTGCCTGTTATTTGATATTTGATTTTAAAAGTTATTGTGTCACATAGAGTATATATATTAACTAATCATTTTTAATAATTACTTTGTTTAAAGTTCTTTAATATTCAACATTATTAAGAACATTAATTTGTTGTTGCATTTCCTATTCATCCAATCCTGCTGTACTTTGAAGAGTTTGTGCCACTTGCAGTTTAACTCACAAACCTATACTGTATTGTGGAGAGTTTGCGCCACTTGCGGTTTGTCCATTCCTGATACTGGGTGACTTCTCACGTCGCCCATATCTCCTTCCACCCCCTGTATTGTGGAGAGCTTGAGCCACTTGCAGTGTAACCTTATTTTTGCTGTACTGTGGAGACTTTGTGCCACTTGCAGTGTATTATTATTTTGCTGTACTGTGGAGAGTTTGTGCCACTTGCAGTGTAATACTATTTTGCTGTACTGTGGAGAGTTTGTGCCACTTGCAGTGTAATATTATTTTGCTGTACTGTGGAGAGTTTGCGCCATTTACAGTAGTTATAATATTGTTTGTGGAGAGTTTATGCCACATATTCCTTACATGCACTGAGGAGAGTTTGCGCCCCTTGCACCTTTTCTAATAACCCTACATATTTACAATTAGGCATTTATTTTTGATCAAGTAAAGTTTTAACTTTACTTCAGTACTGATATGCATAATCTCAATTCAAACACACTAGATGCACCTTGTATATTAATAATACTTTCATTAATTTTGGGGATTTTAACTATACTGATCGTTAGTTAAATAATTAATCATTATTTATGGCAAATACTCAGGGTGTTTTTCTATATAATTCCAGGTACGTCATCTCGGTTGTTCAACCTACTTGGACCATGTCCATATTGACTGTACAATTAAATCCAGGCATCACGTCCAGTGTCTTGTAAATAGTTATTTTCAACATTTAGATTTGTTTTATTATATAAACAATATAATGTAAGTACACAGTAAGTAATTAAAAGTTAAATTCTAATTAAATATATCAATCTTTACAAATCACTCATTCTCCTCAAGTCAAGTTTTTCTCTCCTTGCATATTTAAGTTCCAATTTCAATTATTCACAGCTCTGTGAAGTAGTTATTATAATATTTAATTTAGTGAAGATCGCGACTTCTTGACGCCGGCCGGTACACAAGGAAAGGGTATTTCGGGGGCGGTGTCGCATTTTGTACCGGCACATTTATGTGTATTATGTGTATATTTTTTACGATTTCAAATTATAATAATTAACTGATTTGTAGTTTATTAGTGTATTAAGATTTCATATTTTCTCTTAATATGAGATACTGTGTAGATTTACATAGACTATTTAGATTTGAAGCTTATTTAGGTATTCTCATATAAAAGAAAAACATCTTGTTTTGATTTTATTGAGATTTTACCTTAGTTTTTTTATTCTGAAAAATTTTCTCAAACAATTGTCAACCGATTGAGCTATTTCTGAATTGAAAGGAAGATTTAATCTATTGTTGGTGCAGGTAATTACGCAATTACTATTTTCGTAAGATTATTTTAACTTGTGATTTTAATTTGGTTATTTAATTACAATTTTGTGTACGTTGCACTTGCATTACGTTAAGAATTTTCAATTTGTCTATATAGAAGCTACTCGATTTATTAAACAATTTAAATATGATGAAGGCTTCTGATTTTAAACAATTATACAAAAAGCGAAGTATAATTATAAAAAGATTTGATTTGATTTCAGAATATGTTGATTCTATTAAAGAGAGAAAAGTGATAAAATTTCAGTACTTGAATTAAACATTCAAAAGGCTGAAGGAATTATGTGCGAATTTGATGAAGTGCAGATGAGTATTGAGTTGAACTGCAATGATGAATGTTCAGAGGAAGAACATTTGTTTAGAAAAGAACAAGATTCAGTTTTTTGCAGAAATGTGTTTGTAGCAAAAAATTTTTAAAACTATTATTGAACAAAAATAAATATGCTACTTCTGATATTAAAAATGATTGTTCAAATAATAACAATTTGTCAGGTCTAGAAGGAATAAAATGGCTTGAATTTAAAAACACATTCGAGTCTTAATTCATAAAAATAGAATCCTTACAGATATTCAGAAATACCATTATTTAAGGTCAAGCTTAACAGATGAAGCTTCAAAAATTATACAAAGTCTCGATTTTTCAGCTCAGAACTATAATTATGCTTGGGAAACATTGTGCAATCGATTTAATAATACTCGTATGTTGGTTAACAACCATACGAAGGCATTGTTTGAGATTAACAGTTTGGTAAAAGAGAATGCAGGTGGTCTTAGAAATTTAATAGATACTGTCAAAAAACATATGTGTGCATTAAAAACTTTAAATTTGCCCACTGAAAGTTGGGATGCTATTATTATTTATTTAATATCAGGTAAATTAGATAAAAGTACCGCATTAGAGTGGGAAAAATGTAAAAAGGATGCTGATACTTCATTATAAACTATTGATGAATTTAGGTAGTAAACCTAATAGTAATTTTAAACAAGATTATAAAGATAAGAAATATTCAAAGTCCCTGTTGGTAAACCATTCTATTACAAAAAGTTGCAATTTATGTAAAAAAGATCATGATTTATGTATGTGAAACATTTCTAAATTATCCAGTGTCCCAGCGTTGGGACCAATTTAAACGTTTAAAGCTACACTGCAATTGCTTGTGTACAGGTCATCTGAGTAAACAATGTCAGAAATCTGGTTGTAAAATTTGTAAGAGAAAGCATAGTTCTTTATTACATCATGATAGCCGTGCAATTTCGGAAACAAACTATCCCAATGATTCCGGTAATTCCGATAACCAATCATCAATTTCAAATCCATTGGTTTCAAATGTAAGTCATGTAAAAAATGATGTTACAACTGATCAATTAGTTTTAATTAACAAATGCCGTTTAGACGAATTTGTGCTACTGAGTATAGCTAAAATAAAGGTTTATGATAAATGGGGGCAACCTCACATTGCCCGTATTATGTTTGACTCTGTAAGTCAATGCTCCTTTGTCAGTGAACAACTGTGCAAAACTCTAGGATTAGAGGTTACAACAAATGAAACTAGTCATGTATTAGGTGTCAACAATTTATCTTCCTCCATTAATAAACATTGTAGCATCAAAAAAGGCTCTAGACTTGATGATTTTTCTTCTATGGTAAAATGGTTTGTGGTACCAACAGTCACTAAACCTTATCCATCCTATTCGTTTGATATTTCCCGTTGGAACATACCTAAAAATGTAATTTTGGCAGACGATTCCTTCAACACTACCAATCAGGTTGATATTTTAAGTGATGCCAGTCTATTTTGGAATGTTCTATTGGAAGGCAATACAAATTGCGGAAACAATTTACCGTCACTTCAAAACACTGTTTTTGGATACATTGCCACTGGAAAAATTACTAGTACTCCAAAGAAATTACATTGCAATCTATCCGTTAATTCTTCCTTTAATGAAAATGATCAATTAAAAAAGTTTTGGTCCGCTGAGGAACCGGAACATACAAGTTGTCTTTTTGATGAAGATCTATTTTGCGAGGAGTATTTTAAAAGGACCACAGCTAGGTCAGATTGTGGGCAATTTATTGTAAGGGTACCGTGGAAAGATTCTTGTGATTTAGGAGAATCAAAATCCACGGCGATTAAAAGATTGATAAATTTACAGTCAAAATTTAAGAGAAATTCTGATTTTCGAAAAACCTATTCATCATTTATAGGCGAGTACCAAAAAATGTGGCATATGTCTCTTAATAACGTTACTGATGATAAAAAAACGTTCTTATTTTCCACCTCACCATAGTGTAGTTCGAAATGACCATATAACGACCAAACTTCGAGTTCTTTTCGATGGATCTGCACCAACTAGTAATGGTAATTCACTAAACGATTTGTAATTTTCAGGTCCAGCAATTCAAAATGATATTTTGAACATTTTAATTCGAATTAGACAACATCCAGTTGTTGTAAGTTCTGACATCAAGAAGATGTACAGAATGGTACTTTTGCATCCAGATGATAGACCAATGCAACAATTATTATGGAGAAATGATACTTCACTTCCAATTTCAAGTTACACTTTAAATACGGTAACATACGGCACAGCTAGTGCACCATTTTTGGCCATGCGTTGCATTCAACAACTGGCCTACGATAACGAATCTATTTACCCAGATGCTTGCAAGATTATCCTACGCGACTTTTACGTAGATGATTTGATTACAGGATTTTCTTGTACAAAGGAAGCTATTAATATTTGTACACAGGTTTATACCAAGTTAAAATCTGCAGGTTTCAAATTGAGGAAATGGTCTTCCAATGCCAAAGAGCTTCTTAACAATTTTGAAGATACGTCAGATGCACTCAGTTTACTAAATTTAGAGGATAACGATTATATCAAAACTTCAGGTGTTCAGTAGTTATGCAACTTAGATTCATTTACTTTCCATGTGAAACAAACAATTCATTCAAATGCAACTAAAAGATCTATGCTCTCTTCTATTGCAATAATCTATTACCCCTTCGGGTTATTAAGTTGTTGTATTATTTTAGTTGAAATGATGATCCAGAATCTCTGGTCTTTGACACTAGATTGGGATGATGAAGTTCCTCCAGAACTAGCATCTAAATGGAACCATTTTCTAGAAACTATTATTTGTTTTAACAAATTGCAAATACCAAGATTTGACCTTTTTAATAATTTAGTAATAACTGAACTTCATGGCTTTAGTGATGCTTCGAATCAAGCATATTGTGCAGCAATTTATGTTAGATCTGTAGAGAACCAAGGTAATATTGATGTAAAATTATTATGTGCCAAGACTAAGGTGGCACCAGTCAAAATTCTTACAATCCCTGGATTGGAATTGTGTGGAAGCGTCTTGCTAGTCAAGTTAATGAATACTGTGTCACAAGCAGTCACTTTCAATTTTGAAGCCTTTTATTGGTGTGATTCGCAGATAGTGTTGCATTGGATTCACACAAAACCCGGAAAGCTTCAAGTTTTTGTAGGAAATAGAGTTGCTGATATTCAAGGTAGTACTGATATAGAGGATTGGTATTATGTGAATACTTCAGAAAACCCTGCAGATATAGGAAGTAGAGGAATATTGTCATCTCAATTACATGAAAACCACATATGGTTTAAGGGTCCAGAATTTTTATCCAAAGAATTCAATCGGGTGAAATTTTCCGATTTGCCGTCTCCATCCCAATTTTCAGAGTTCAAAAAAGACATACAATCTTTGAATGCTCAACACAACGAACTCTTCACCATTTTCCATAGGTTTTCGTCCTTAACAAAATTAATAAGAGTATATGCTCATTGTCAAAGATTTTCAACAAATACAAAGGCAAGTCCCAAAGAAAGAAGGAAGGGTCCAATTTCAAGTACTGAATTTAATCATTCAAAACCATTGTTGATTCAATTAGCTCAGAAAGAATGTTTTAATACTGAGATATCTTTGTTAAAAAATAAAAAATGTCTTCCTTCTAACAATAGACTATTATCCTTGACTCCATTTCTATATGAAAATGGAATTCCAAGAGTAGGAGGTCTACTAAAATATTCCTCATTGCAATTCAATGAAAAGCATCCAATTCTATTGGACAAAAAACATAATTTAAGTAGGCTCATACTAGAATATGAGCACAAGCAATTACAGCATGCTGGTCCACAACTTTTATTAGCTAATGTGCGCCAAAATTTTTGGATTATTTCGAGCATGTCCCTTTCCAAACAGATAGTCAGGAAATGTGTCCATTGTTTTAAATTTAAACCAAAATCAGCCACTTCCGTTATGTCCGATTTACCTAAACATAGAGAACATAGAGAAACATATTTCACAACCATTTGCTATTACAGGGTTGGATTATGCTGGCCCTTTTATTTTAAATGACAGAAAAGGGCGTGGCTCTAAAACTTACAAGGCTTACATTTGCCTTTCCATTTGTTTTTCCACAAAGGCAGTTTACTTGGAACTCATTAGCATTTTAACAAGTGAAGCATTTTTGGCAGGACTACGAAGATTTACATCTAGACGAGACAAACCTACTCACATATATTCTGATAATGGATCAAATCTGGTTGGTGCGCAACGAGAATTGAAATATTTATACGATTGTTTGCGAAACTCTGAAGACCAGATTATCGGTTCACTAGCTAGCCAAAGTATTTGTTGGCACTTTATTCCCCCCAGTACTCCAAATTTCGGTGGACTATGGGAATGTAACGTAAAGGGTGTTAAATTCCATTTGTATCGGGTTATCGGGACAACCTTATTAACATACGAAGAGTTTCTTAAATTTCTTGTTCAGGTAGAAGCCACGTTAAATTCATGTCCCTTGTATGCCCTATCCTCAGACCCCAATGATTATCTTCCTTTAACCCCCTCACATTTTTTAATTTGCCGTCCGATGACTACAGTTCCTGTTCCACTATTTGAGGACGTAAAAATTAATTATCCATATACCAATTGCTCCAGCAAATGTTCAAGGTTTCTGGAAGCAATGGTCCAAGCTCTATTTAAACCAACTCCAGCAGCGAAAGAAGTGGAAAATCAGTGATTCACCTCTTACAATTGGTACCATGGTGCTTTTAAAGGCCGATAATTTACCTCCCAGCAACTGGAATCTAGGAAGAACGGGATAGTTCGAGTGGTTTCAGTAATAAACTCCCACGGAACCCATAAAAGAGGTGTCACAAAATGTTGCCCATTACCTCTAGCAGAGACAGTATCGTGGACATTTACTTTTTCATGCAATTTCTATGTATTTTTGACTTTTAAATTTGTTCAGTGTTTTCGAACGATTTTCAACCGTTCAAGGTGGGGAGGATGGAGAAAATTGTGTCGTCAGATGTCGGAAAAACGGTGAAGTCTGGCAAGTGAAGTGCACCCTGTTTGCAAATTCAAACTGAGAGACAGAGATTATTAGATTGTCGGCAAAGCTACGCTTTTTTGTTCTGTCTTCGTTAAATGTTGTATTATGTTCATTCACACATTTTTTAGTACTTAAATATTAAGTGTTAGTTAAACCAGTGAGTGACTTGATTTAATACAGTCCACTATATCGAAACACCCTATTGTACATTCTCACTTCTCATTTTCGATGGCTTCATAATAAGTGGTCATTATAGAAATAGTAGGCAGGCATTTATCACAATAAAGTAAATTTATACACTTTTTTATTTCTCAAGTTATTGTTTCTTTTAAAAACTGAACTAATGTCATGATTATTTTTAGGATCTTAAGAAGAGACCGAAAACATAGGCATTCATGTTGAAACTGAAAATGCAGAAATAACTAATATAGCATCTACTTCTAAGCAAAATGAATGTGTAATTGAAGACAATGCAGTTCTAAATATAAGTGATAGACCAACCACAGCCAGGAGTGGAGGAAATGTTTTTGTTATTAATAAACGTAAGTTCATAAATTATTTTTTTATTATTTTTTAAAGCTTATAAATATACTTTCACTATATATAACATAGTAATTAGTAAACATTTTTCAACTTACATATTTTATCATATTATTTTTATTTGTAGGTCCCTCACATCGACGACATTTTTTAAGATCTGTGGAAGTAACCAGACAAAATGAATTAACACTTAAAGCTAGAAAACTATATAAAAAACTTGTAGAAAACTACAAAAGACTCTCAAAACAAAGCTCCAAGATATTGTCCTTTAAAAAAGAATTTCACTGGCAAAGAAATAAGAAAATTCTTCTAATTTACAAAGTCTAATGAAGCATGTGAATCCATTGACGTATGTATTCATTATGGCTCAAATTCGTACTCAATCTCAGCATCCAAGAGGTCGGCGATATACAATGGAAGAAAAAATTTTAGCTTTAACTTTGTTGAAAGGCAGTGGAAAGGGCTATAAATTACTTTCCAAAATATTTTCATTGCCCTCTAGACGTAAATTATCAAATTTATTACGCAAAATTCCAATAAATCCAGGTTTTAATAAAATATTATTTGGTAGTTTGAAAAATAATGTGGAGAAAATGAAAAACAAGGATCGACAGTGCATTTTAATATTTGATGAAATTTATGTACCAACACACCTTAGCTACAATCAAAAAAATGATAACATTGAAGGTCTAGAAGACTATGGTACAAATGATAGGTTTCCAAAATTAGCGGATTACATAAATGTATTCATGATAAAGGGTATTTATCGCCAGTGGAAACAACCCATATGTTTCACTTTAAGTAGTGGTCCCACCAAAAGTTCAACATTGAAAAACCTTATAAAAACCTTAATACTAAAGTTACAAGAAGTGGGACTTAATGTGAATGCAACAGTCTGTGACCAAGGATGGCTGCAGTAAAACCTTTGTTAAAAGATTCGAAAGAGGACTTTTTAAAAGATAATGAGGAGTGGAAGCATTTTGGATTTTTTGTTGGTGGCGAAGAAATTACACCAGTGGTAGATGTTCCTCACTTGATTAAGTGCATTAGAAATAATCTTTTAGACAAAGATTTACATTTTGAAATAACTACTAATAAAAAAGCTGTAGCTCAGTGGGCTCATATAGAGCAATTTTATTATTTGGATGCCTACGAACCCATAAGAATTTGCCCGAAATTAACTGATGAACATATAGACGTCAAAAAATAATAGTTCAATACTATTAAAAGCTTTACAAAATTAGAAAAATTAATTTCCAAAGAGCAGACCGTCCACTAAGAAGCAACAACTACTTCTCGGGCTATATGCCCCGACAGACATTGAATTACACTTCTAAAGTAAACGGGGTTGGTATATCTGTTAAGATAGAACCAACCATTCTGGTTTGCGATTAGAAGGAATAACATCACTTGTTGCTTCTTAGTGGACGGTCTGCTCTTTGGAAATTAATTTTTCTAATTTTGTAAAGCGTTTAATAGTATTGAACTATTATTTTTTGACGTCTTTAGATCACGCTTTACTTATATGACAATTATTTACAGGTAACTGTAATTAAGTAAATGATGAACATATGTTAAAAAATAAAATTAGAAAAATGAAAGTAAAAAATTGCACGCAGGTCTTCAGTCATCAAATAGGCAGCTTAATGTTGAAACTTGTTGAATGGAGTAAGTTTTTAAACAAATTTCATCTCTGAACTGCAGTACTAAATAATGAATTTATTTTCAGAAGCTGACGTTAATTTGGCTCCAGAAGCGAAAGAAACTGCCACATTAATTTTATTCCTGGATAAATTATTTGACAGTCTTAATTCAAGCCAAAGTACAACTTCTGTGAGTAAGCCATTGAAGGGGGCTCTCACAAATAATTCCAGCCATATGAAATTTTGGAAGGATTCCTTAAATTTTACAAATAAGATGCAGTATTTCAGCAAAAAACACCAAACTTTTGTGTCAGTACCTTCATTGAATAACTTAAAATGGACAATAAAGGCATTTCTGCATCTTCCCTGTTGAAAGGCAAAAACGATTTTTTATTATTGAGAGTTTTTCAACAAGATTCACTGGAAAAAATTTTTGGAATAATAAGAAGTTATAATTCTAGAGACAATTAACCAAATGTAACAAATTAATGTTATAAATGAAACTAACTGTTTCTAATTAATTCCACTATTTAATTAAAAAATTTATGAAAATTATTAAAGGATATTGATAATTATTTCGATATTGACATATCATCGTCAGAATGACAGAAGTGACATTTTATGTGATATCTACTTGATGTTTAATATTTTGGCTAGACCAAATAGTAAGTATATATATAATAAGGTATATATTCAAAATGAAGGTTTACCAATGGGAAGCCCTATATCACCAATTTTAGCAAACATTTTTATGGACAGTTTAGAAAGAAAAATCTTTGAATGTAACATTCCAAAAAATATATTATTTTGGTATAGGTATGTAGATGACATATTAGCTTGTTTTGTAGGTAGTGAACGACAATTAGATATATTGTTCAATCATATTAATAATTTACATCCAAAAATTAAATTTACATTAGAAGTTGAAGAAAATAACTCAATCAATTTTCTTGATATTAAAATTCAAAGAGTCAATAATATACTTGATTTTTCAATTTACAGAAAACCAACACATACTGATGTGACTATACCATATAGTTCCAATCATCCCATGACACATAAATTAGCAGCATATAATTCAATGATACATAGAGCATTTTCAGTTCCTATGAACAAATATAATTTTGATAGAGAAATTAATATAATTAAACAAATAGCCACATCCAACGGTTATCCATTACATATAATCAATAAGTTAATTAATAAAAAAGAGGAAAAAGTGGCATTACAATTAATATTTCCTGAAAAAACTAGGGAAATACAAAATTACAAAACCATCACATATGCTGGTAATATTTCTAATAATATTTCAAAGATAATATCTTGTTCAACAA
This sequence comes from Lochmaea crataegi, assembly GCA_947563755.1. Classification (NCBI taxonomy): domain Eukaryota; kingdom Metazoa; phylum Arthropoda; class Insecta; order Coleoptera; family Chrysomelidae; genus Lochmaea; species Lochmaea crataegi. Next base: position 58,415,265 of record OX387422.1, on the reverse strand, counting down.
ATACAGCAATTTCTTTTAAAACAGAAAACAATGTGAGTAAAATTTTGTTAAATGTAAAAACAAAAATACCCCCATTAAAAAAGTCTGGAATATATAAACTTAAATGTCCAGAATGTAATGCTGTCTATATTGGTCAAACAATTCGAAATTTTGAAATTAGATACAATGAACACTCACGAGCATACAGATTAAAACAGCCAGATAAATCACATTACGCAAAACACCTTCTTGACACAAAACATTCATTAACACCCAACACAGAACTAGAAGTACTGCATATTTGTGATAAGAAACAACTAGATTTCTTTGAAGAACTAGAAATAAGAAGACACTTAAGAGACCCACAATATGAAGTTGTCAATGAACAGATAAATCTAGGGAGCTCTCCACTAATAAAATTGTCTTCTTAAGTAACTATTGTAAAGATCAGCAGATATAGTTTTCCTTGGTTTCCTATATCATTGCACAGTTATACTGATCTTAAATGGAAAAAGATATCCAGGATATCCCCATAGGGCTAATAATACCTAAGCTTTAATATTTGTAAAATCATATCTTCTTCTTTTTTCTATTCATATATATTAAGTCAATCACAAGATAGGTCACTTACTATTTGGTCTAGCCAAAATATTAAACATCAAGTAGGTATCACATAAAATGTAACTTCTGTCATTCTGACGATGATATGTCAATATCGAAATAATTATCAATATCCTTTAATAATTTTCATAAATTTTTTAATTAAATAGTGGAATTAATTAGAAACAGTTAGTTTCATTTATAACATTAATATGAGTAGATTCCACAAAGTAAGGGTCCAAACAGTAAATTCAAATGTAACAAATTTTATATCAACATACAAAGTTCTTTTTGTTAATAATTTTTCGTCAACTCACTCACCTGGGGCAAATTGTGAAGGAGATTTGCATGAGGGGGGTTTTAAATAATTTCAAAGATTTATTAACAGGAGGAGTAGAAGTAGAAGAATGTACACCGGTGTTGGAAATTGAGAACCTACAGTTAGTTAACTTTACCTGCATACGTTTTAAATTATAAACGGTCCCGAGTAGGAAAGTGTACTGTCACATACATTGCAGGATATGTGACTAAAAAAATTCTTAAAAAAGTGACCTGTAAAAATTGTATTTAAAATTTTTTATTTGGGCACAATTCTACCGATCTTGATTTTCTGGAAGCGAGACAATATACATGTTCTCAATTAACAAAACCTGGTAATTTTGTTACAAATTTGGTTTGTCTCAAGACTTCTGTATATTATTCCGAGGGTGTGTCATTACTCTAATATTTCTAAGATATTAACCACACACTTGACAAAAGATTTAAATTTTACACCAATGAACTGTGCACAACATTCAGAAATTGGCTTAAAACTCTGTAAATTTATTGTTAGGTTTTGTTTATTTTTCTGGTGCAAGAAAATTAATTTAATAGCTAGGGGGAAAGATGAAAAATTTGCTTTATATACGAAGAGCCAAAAAAAGAATGATCTATCATTGATAGATCCAATAAAGTTATTGGCACATGATAAGTTTATTATTAGAAAAAAACGTTACCAAAAAAAAAAGGTGGATGAAAAGTGAATGATTTAGATATTAAATAAATCTATTTCAATCCTGCAAAGTGTTTTTCTGACCATTTTCCCATCCAATAGGTATATTAAACGAATATGTTTATGAGTATTTGTGTTTAAAAAGTAATATTCGGAAATTTCGTAAAATAATTGATAAATATGTTTTTCTTCAAGTGTATGATGATAACTATATTACTTTTGGCAACACAGGCCTTAGAAATAATCTATTATTTTACTAGTACAATAATAAGAAACCATATCAACGTATTATTATTGCAGGAACTGTAATTTCAATACTTATATAATTTCACTTGTCAGTTTTGAAAATTTAAATGTTTATATATATATATATATATATATATATATATATATTCAGGGAAGAAGGCTTCATTATTTGTGTTTCACTCAAATTACACCTCTTGGCTTATCTTCTGAGCTCAACACAATATTAGCGCCTTCTACTCCTAGTAATATATACTATTTAGCATTGCTATTATTTTTACCGTTACACGCCTATGGCTGTTGTGAGTACTTTTTCATAAATTTTCGGAAATCGTAATCTATGGGTAAAAATATACACTGTGTACATTTGAAAAGGACCCACCCTTAATATTTCATAAATGCGACATATTAGAAAGAAATGCCTAAACACGTCAAATTTTAACTTGAGGGGGACACTTTTAACGTCAGGTTCATCATCTCCCTACTGGAGATACCCCTTAATTTTTTTCAAATGGCGTTAGGTATCAAGTCATACATCATTTAAAGGTCTGGTAAATCTATTCATTTTGTTTTGCCTTTGATACCAACCTTCCATTGTTATTTAATCGTTGTTTAAAATTGGTTCTCTTTCAACTTTTCGTGTGCCCCCGTATTATGTTATGACAAAAATAATCTTTAAAGAATAAAAAATTTACAAATAAAGTAAAAACACAACTGTTAACAAGAAATAACTAATATGCCGCATTTCTAAGATATTAAGGGTGGTTCCTTTTCAAATGAACACACTATATTCATTCATTCTATTCAAAATACGTATAAAATTTAAACGTCCCGCTTTATATCAAGAGTTTCGACCGGCCGGTCACTTGTGGCGCTAGCTGTAATATAATCTCGTTTTGATAGCATGTAAGTTGCACTACTATGTGGGGTTATGCTGTGGTCCGTTTAAGATCTGGCGGTCTATTCTCGAATGTCGAACAAAATGTGTCGAATTCGACATTTGTCGATGAAGATTGTCGCACAACTTTAAATTGTGGTATTCTCAATTGGTTTCGACTTCCAATTCGCATGAGACATATTTTGTCGAATAGCATGAGCTGGCAACACCGATTTAACGATTCTCAAATATGTTCTATGCCAATGTGTAGTGGGTTTTGGTTTTTTGAAGGTTATATTCATAGATAAAGAACACCCTTTGGTTATATTTGAATTTGCGTGGTAGATTGGATTGTTATTTGTTTGACGCTTGTGTTCAGTTGTATTTACATTTACGTTGAAAACTTTAAATTATGGCAGTTCTTTACAAAGAAATAACTTTTAATGTCCTAAGTTTATGTAGGTACCTGAAGTATTATTTTTGTTTTCTAGTTTATATACCTATTTGTAACAAGTGTAACGAGTTATTTTTTTTTCTGCTTTTTGCAAGTTTAATTTTTTATTTTTTTTATTTATTCCGTAATATATTTTATTTTACCACTAGGGTGTATATAACTCGTTACTTCACAACCCTTTCGACTACCGCAGTGATTTATTTTTTGCTATTACCGGTGTATATTTTAGTATAAGTCCGAGTTACGCAAATCCAACTTCTACCATACACAATTTATTCATTTCCGATATTTAAATTTTTCAACTGAAAGGACGCCCGGTATATACAACATTTTAATTTAATCGAGAGCCGTCTAGTATACTTACAAGTTTTTGTCGAAACTAGATAAATTTCACGTTTTAATTCCGCCACCGGGACGACGGCCGAAAACTGTAACTGAAATTTTGGATATAAATTGGCTGTCGCGCATCATTCAGGGCTCTCAAGAAACAGTTCATTTTTCGGCTCTCGAGATTCTTATTCGCGTTTTGATTCCGGTTCTAAATATTCTCCGTTCAACTTTCTTCCGAAAACCGAAAAACCGTAGTGTGAAAATTGAGTGTATTCCGTATTCCGTTTGTGTGTTCTGCTGTATTTTAAAAGGTAAATCATTTTTACAATTAAACTGTGTAATCTAAACTTTCCGTATCGCCGCTCAGTATTCAATTGTTAAATGTATGGTTTTGAAAATTTTCCGACCGGCTATTTTTTTTTCTTTTGTTGAACTGAAATTTGTTTTTTTATTTTGTTTCTCTTATCTGGAAATAAAGATTTGTCAACCGTAATTTGATTTCGAATTTTTATTTACTGCGTTTATTATATATTAATTAACTGATATGAATTATTAGTGGATTCTCGAATTATTTTATGCTTTTGGTTGTCAGTAGTTTTAAATTAAATTGATATCCAAGTGGATTAGGTATAATATTTTAAAGTTTATGCTAGTACGAATATTTTTACTCTGTGTGTCGATAGTTGGGTACCGTTTAACTCGTGGGAAAATATTTTTTTTTGGAATAATTGTTACCGGCTTTAGTTAGATTCAAGGGTTAATCAGACTTGGAAGAGGCTTAGCCACAATTTGTTTGATTTCCCGGCAGATCTAATTCGTTCTTAAATTTTATTTTTTTTCGGAATAATAGTTACCGGCTTAGTAGATTCAAGGGTTAATCAGACTTGGAAGAGGCTTAGCCACAATTTGTTTGATTTCCCGGCAGATCTAACTCGTTCTTAAATTTTATTTTTTTGGAATAATAGTTACCGGCTTTAGTAGATTCAAGGGTTAATCAGACTTGGAAGAGGCTTAGCCACAATTTGTTTGATTTCCCGGCAGATCTAAATCGTTCTTTTCCCGTTTCGTAGAATCATTATTTATATTTTTTTTTCCCCCGTCGGAATAATAGTTGCCGGTTTCATTTGGATTCAAGGGTTAATCAGACTTGGAAGAGGCTTAGCCACAATTTGTTTGATTTCCCGGCAGATCTAAATCGTTCTTTTCCCGTTTCGTAGAATCATTATTTATATTTTTTTTTCTTATTGTCGGAATAATAGTTGCCGGTTTAATTTGGATTCAAGGGTTAATCAGACTTGGAAGAGGCTTAGCCACAATTTGTCTGATTACCCGGCAGATCTAAATCGTGCATTAGGGACCCCGTAAAACCCGGTAGATTTGAACCGTATTTGATAACCTGACCGTTAAGTCCGTTAAAATCCCAGATATAGGTAATACATACCTCATTTTCTTTTCCCGGTTAATTTGTTTGTCACTAAAAAGAATTATTCGTAAAATAGACCACAGAGTATTAATAGATCAAAGTTTTGAATTTCTATTATTTTCATTTTTAACCGCAATTTATTGATTGGAGAACCAAGATTTGGCTTTTCCGGATTTTCACTAGTTAGTTAAATTTAATTCAACAAGACCCCTGGAATTTTCCGTAACCTCCATCTGAGGCTATCTGGAACTCTTGACGCTAAGGGTCAAGGGGCCGTGGAGCAAACCACGTTAATAATCTGGCGCCCGAGATTTAAAAACCCGAATTTTGCATCAAGGGTGTCCATAGTGACGTGTTCTTGTGGCAGGAGCCACGTGTAAGAAGGGAGGCACGTTACACAAGTTTTATTAATTATTTTTTTAAGTTTAACTGTTTTACTTTTAAAGTTTATGTTACTCTTGAGTTAAATGATAGGTAAACAAATGCAGTATTATTTTTGTTTCCACGTTTTTATTTCAAGTTTATATACTTGAAGCAAGCTTTCTTAATCTTTTTAAATTAGTTTTTCAAGTTTAACTTTTTTTTCTAGTTTTACTTTTAAAGTTTATGTTACTTTTGAGTTAAACGATAGGTTAAAAATGCAGTTTAGTTTCAACATATATAATGTGGTAAAAAAAATAAATGATCTCATTTTACATATTATTGTTTAATTTAACGATAATTATTAATAAGAAGCCTCCTCTATAGCCCCATACTCCGTGTTAGCAATGGGTTCCTCTGTGCATTTTCATTTTGGTTTTGGTCAATATGACGAAGAAAACCAAAATACACTTCTTCTAACTCTTCATCTGGATTTAGTAGTAGTTCGACTCTATTTTGTATACACATATTATGCACCACTACGCAAGCATTTATAATCAATGATGCTTTGTTCGGTGAATAATGCAAAGTTCTGTGCTTAAGTAAGTACCTTGCTTTTTTGTGCTTCATTAAATTTTATTTCTTCGTCCGCAATAGGGTCAGCCAATGGTGTAATGAGCCATGGGCGGAGAGGATATCCAGAATCACCTAAAAATAAAATAAAAGAATGAAATACCGAAATCATAAGTGAGAGAAATGTTATTCTGGGTGTGTTTCATTTAAAATAACTGATGCTGAAGTCATCATTCAAAGTTTATTCATCCTGTATGATAGAACATTGTTTTAAAAAATAGTAAATTAAAATCAAAAATTGACCTGTTTCGGGATTTTTTCATATTACTATTTATTTAGCTAATAATTAATTTAAGTGTTACATTATGGATGCACTGTATAGTATACATTTTTACCTATAAGAAAATACCCCTCATTTCCTCTTTCGTGGAGTTCTAAACATTCTCTCACATTGCTGCTATGCCAAATATGGGAATCATGGGTACTTCCAGGATATTTTGCATTTATATGAATTATCTCCATATTTTCATCACATATCTGAAATGTAGGTAATAGAATAATAATAATAAGTTATCACCTACCTATCCAGCTGAACATTTATAGAATGATACTATTTTCGGCTTACGAAAATATGTTCAGGTGCCAATGGATCATTCTTTTTTGGAGGTACAATTGCCACATGGGTGCAATCAATACAGCCCACACTTCCTGGCATTCCAAAAATGTTGTAAAATCTAAAACTAACTGAATTAGGTACAAATCCAATTTTTTTATTATTAATAAAAAAACCTGCTTCTTAAACCATTAGGCTTATTCATATTTCTGGGAAATTTTACAAATCTAACAAGAATCTCTGGAGCATTGTATTTCTTTAACATATCTGCTCACTGATGACTGGGACTAAGCAAACATTTTATTATCTCCTACACTACCCTGGTAACATCCTGTTGCATAGAAATTTAGTGCCACAAGAACCTATAGAGAACAGAATAAAAAGGTTTTAGAAAATAGGGTATAAGATACATAGTTATAGTCTATCTATACGAAGTCAATAATGTTGTGTTGTATACAATGATCTAGAAAAGTATCATGCTTACCTTTTCTTTAAGTGATAGAGCCATGTCCCTGCTGTACCACAAATGGTTCCAAAAGAACAATTAACTCACGCACTAATTCTTTACTTAATCTAAATGTTTTTATTAATTTCTTGTCGGATAATAATCTGAAAGCATCTTGAAATATTCCTCTTCTATCTCGAGGACGTTGATAATTTTCTTGATTTACCACAATCTAACCTTTTAAACCTGCTTCTGTTGCGGCTAACCCGCGCTAACCTAAAATAATCCTGTCAAATAATGTCAAATATTCCATGTCGCGTTCGACATGAAATTGTCGACCGCTTCAAACCACTCTACAAATTGTCTATAAGTTATTTTTCGAAAATTTTCGAATGCGACATTCGAGAATAAGGAATTACGATTTTTGTTCGAAAATGTAAAAATCTCGCATGCGACAAAATATGTCATCGTTTGAGAATAGACCCCCTGGACTGGGATTCCGTGTACTATAGTTTTCTACATGTAGAATTCCACTGTTGATTTCGACATGTAGAATCAAGGTATCGCTAAAAAGCTATTCCGTGTACCCGTTGCTATCAGTTCGTTTGTGGCCGGGTTTTATCAACATGGATTACTACTCATTCTAAAAATGTTTCAATACATTTTAGGAACGTTTTCATTTCTCCTAAATGTTTTAAGAATTTTTTTAGTCTATTTTCTAAATTTACCTGCAGAACAAAAGAATTTTTCCTGTCGTTGACGTCATTAATTTTCGGTTGATCACATAGATGGCTTTTCGTTTAGGATATTTCGCCTATATTTCGAATTGAATCCAACCTATACGTCGTCACTATATACTACTCGCAAAAAGTAACCCGAAAAATGAAATAACATTAAAAATGTTCTTGAAAATTCTTCGAACTTTCAAAACAATATACATATATTTATATTCACTTCTAGGACGGCCGGTATATATATATATATATATATATATATATATATATATATATATGAAAAAAAGAAGCAGTAGGGTAGTTACGGCTGACTAGTTGAAAAATAAACTATAAATTTTTTATGGGGCACAGCCAAAATGATTTGTTGATGGTAAAGAAGACTCTTTTTTACTAATCCAAGCTTTCGATAATGTTTATTATCATTTTCAAGGCTAAAATTATAACAAATTGTAACAAATAATTTATAATTTTAGCCTTGAAAATGATAATAAACATTATCGAAAGCTTGGATTAGTAAAAAAGAGTCTTCTTTACCATCAACAAATCATTTTGGCTGTGCCCCATAAAAAATTTATTATATATATATATATATATTCATATTCATCGTAGATATGATAAACAACTTTACTTATTCAACGGCGGGTGACTAACGCTAAATTTTTGTCGATTTATATTCAGTAGCGAGTTGACTTTCGAATAGGAAACATCGGCGTGCGTTCGAAATTTATTTTCGGTAACGTGTTAGTGTATCGGGTAGTGTACTGAATAGTGCCTCTATGGATTACTTGGATTACAATCTGATACATTTACGGTAATTTTTCATTTTATTTACATACGAACAATTTTATTACAATGAACAATTGATTTTTAATATATAAACTAAGTATTTTACAATTGTTTATTAGATTTTAAATTTGCTTAGAACTTTTTTTGATAAATAGGTACTTTTTGGTCATTTGTATAGACGAACTTTTTTTATAAATGATTAGTAGGTTTCAAATTTGCTTACCTAATCTATTAGTACAAAATATTGTTTATTTATAATCCATTTTTGCTTTCTTTTACTATTTTTTTATACCAAAATATTTAAAATACTAAAAAGGGCCTGTATATATTCCTAGCTATGACAAATTGTTCTTATATAAGTGGTTAGTCATGATAAACTGTAGATACTTCTACCTCCTATAGGAAATATTAAATGACAATTTAAATGTGTATGCTTCCATTGTTTCTTAATATACAGAATTTATATATATTGTTCATTTATAATCCATTTTTGCATCCTTTTAATGTTTTTTTATACCAAAATACTAGAAATTCTAAAAAGCCGTCCAGTATATATTCCTAGCTATGACAAATTGTTCTTATGTGGGAGGTTAGTTCTGATAAACTGTACATATACTTCTACCTCGTATTGGGGCTCCTATGGGAAATATTAAATGGGTCAGGGTCTTTAAAAATTAGTTTATTTTATTCGTATAAAAGTTTATCAAAATAGATTCAGAAAAATATCTTGATTTTTGAACAAATGTTCAATTTTTAATAACTAATAATCTTAATTCGTGTTATATTTTTAATAATACAACTAGTTTACTTGCTTTTCAAATCCGATTTTCAAGAGAAACAAGCTGTTTTGAATAATATTAAAACATCGCCCTGTACAATATGTATTTGATAATTTATAGGTATTTGAATTTTATCGAATTCTCAGACTTTTCTTTTTCTTTTACTCAAAATAAAAACCTACAGTACTACAGATACTTTTTTCAAAAAACAGATAAGCTATACTCTTGTCTATTCTCAAATTTTCTCAATTTAAACATCTGATTCTTTTTGAATGTTTCTATTTTATTTAATTTTAAAAAGATCAAACTGTATTTTTTTGTCGAAAAAATATTCTGAGAACTCGATAAATTGACAAAACTATGCAATTTGGAACATAAACTTTTGGAATTGTAGAGTACCACCCGTCCAACCTTGATAACTGAAGAAAAAATTATAATTTATCATCTATTTGAATACTTTCTTAAATCTTGTTAAAGGTTTTCGAAAACCAAATACAAGTTGAAATTTTATATTTGACATACCCCGTAGGAGAATCAATACGAGGTAGGAATATGTACAGTTCCTCATGACTCACCTTATACAGGGTGTTTTCAAATGACACTTACAACGTTTGCATGAAGATACCTCTCGTAAAATTGGTCAAAATGATATAGGGTTTGGGGGGTCTAGCCTATGTACTTTTCGAAATACAGGGTGTTAAAGTTATGAAAAATTAAATATTTTAATTTGATAACTTTAAAATGGATGAATATATTAATTTGACATTTGGCAGGTTGTTTTTAAATGTGAAAGGGCATATTTTGATGGAAAAACATGTTTCAATTCCTGATCCAGTGGTGTGCATTTGGAAGAATATGTCACCTTTCCCCTCCCATTTTTTACGCCACTGGCATTTGAAGCTATTTTCATTTTATTTTGTATTCCTCAATGGTTTTCACGTGAAAAACGCATAACCTTTACATATCAAAAAATTTTTTGTTTTCAAGATATTTAATGTTTTTATGAAGTCTGCAAGATCACTTTTTAATAATGAAATAAAAAAAATATTTTTCTTGAATTGTTTTTAATAACTACCAAACTACTAATGGTTAGAATATGTAACAGGAACTAATTTCTGAAACAGCAATGCATCTAAAACATTGAGAGAAGATTGCTGAAAATACTTTTCCAAACTTGTGATTTTATTAACAAAAGAATTAATGACACTAAAAAATAAGATAAGTACCTAATTACAAAGTTGAATAATATCCCATTCAACATAATTATTCACTAAGCAGCCAACAAATTACAAGAAATGTTCAAAATTTTGCCCATTCACATTATTTATACCTACATAATCTGCAACGTTTTCTCATTGAAAATCGCATACCTTGGAAAGACTGGCGATTGCCGGAAATAATTTCTGTAGCTGCATGGATTCTTGCTATCAGTTCCTCCTCCGTTTCTACTATTGTATAGGAGGCTGTCGATGTCAATGATGAAATGGTAAATGACATTTTGTTTAACGTCAAAACCAAAATAAATTATTTGCAATTAAATTTGCTTGTGCAACTTTCATTCACTTTTTGTTATGATGGGTCACCGGATTTGAATCCAATCGATTTCTTTCTGTGGGGTTACATGAAGTCCCCGAGGAAGTCCCTTGTCTACTATACAATAGTAGAAACGGAGGAGGAACTGGTAGCAAGAATCCATGCTGCTACAGAAATTATTTCCGGCCATCGCCAGTCTTTCCAAGGTATGCGATTTTCAATGAGAAAACTTTGCAGATTATGTATAAATAATGTGAATGGAAAATTTTTTGAACATATCTTGTAATTTGTTGGCTGCTTAGTGAAGAATTATGTTTGAATGGGATATTATTCAACTTTGTAATTATCTTATTTTTTATTGTTATTAATTATTTTGTTAATAAAATCACAAGTTTGGAAAAGTATTTTCAACAATCTTCTCTCAATGTTTTAGATGCATTGCTGCTTCAGAAATTAGTTCCTGTTACATATTCTAACCATTAGTAGTTTGGTAGTTATTAAAAACAATTCAAGAAAAATATTTTTTATTTCATTATTAAAAAGTGATCTTGCAGACTTCATAAAAACATTAAATATCTTGAAAACTACAAATTTTTTGATATGTAAAGGTTATGCGTTTTTCACGTGAAAACCATTGAGGAATACAAAATAAAATGAAAATAGCTTCAAATGCCAGTGGCGTAAAAAATGGGAGGGGAAAGGTGACATATTCTTCCAAATGTACACCACTGGATCAGGAATTGAAACATGTTTTTCCATCAAAATATGCCCTTTCACATTTAAAAACAACCTGCCAAATGTCAAATTAATATATTCATCCATTTTAAAGTTATCAAATTAAAATATTTAATTTTTCATAACTTTAACACCCTGAATTTCGAAAAGTACATAGGCTAGACCCCCCAATCCCTATATCATTTTGTCCAATTTTACGAGAGGTATCTTCATGCAAACGTTGTAAGTGTCATTTGAAAACACCCTGTATATAACAGAAGTTCCTATAATATGTTATACTACATACAGGGTGTTTCTAAATTTATGCACAAAATTCAGGTGGTGTTTGTCCGTATAAAATTATAGTAGGTCTTTCATATGAAAAAATTTCCTCACTCCACTCCCTATAAACAGGCTGAGTGAAATTGAGTTTTTATTTTTTCTTCTCAAGTTTAAGTAAAGTTGAAATTTTGTAATTTATTTAATATCAAATCTTTTATTCTAGATTGAGTTTTGTGCGGAATAAAAATATTATTTAAAATCTTTGTTGTTTTGATAAACTTTTTTTTCCTATATCCAAAAGATTTAGAAATTTTATTTTTTTTCTCCGAATCTTTGGATCTAGGAAAAAAACTTCAAGAGTAAAAAAAGTTTTTCAAGACAATTGAGATTTTAAATAATATTTTTATTTCACAAAACTCAATCTCGAAAAAAAATTTGATATTAAATAAAGTAAGGGTTAATAATTTCACTCCCTTATAATGTACCAGGAATGTTGAGAAAATACCGGTGGTTTTTCCATCTTTACTTAAATTTGAGAAAAAAAATAAAAACTCAATTTGATTCAGGGTGATATCTTGGAAGGGGTTGGGATTAGGAAAGACTTCCCAAGATTTCTTTAGCTGAAATAACGAGCAAAAAAAATATTATACAGAATGATTCTTTATAAAATAACTCTAGCATGCCTTTGTTTTGTTTCCTCGCAAATGTTTTGTTTTTCAGAAAACATGAGTTTTTAAAATTATTAGTTTAGTAAAATTATTCAGAATCGTTCTTTAATTATTCTTTTATTCTTTGTTTTAGGTTTCGTAAAGTATTGGTCTACTCCAAAGGTGTGTGAGTATACAGTAATTATCAATTTCTATCAAATGACATCATATCGCTCAGTATCATCCTTCCTTTCTTTTACAAATTGGTACTTTTTTCAAAAGACATAGGTAAGCTATGTCGTTCCTCATATTTTCTAAATACTATCCAGCCCTTTTTTTACATGTGGTACTTTTTTCAAAAGACATAGGTAAGCTATGTCAATCCGAACATTTTCTAAATGCTATGCCTTTCGTTAATAAGTTGGTACTTTTCAAAAGACATAGGTAAGCTATGTCGTTTCTCCTATTTTCTAAATACTATCTAGCCCTTTTTTTTACAAGTGGTACTTTTTAAAAAAAACGTAGGTACCTAAGCTATGTCGTTCCCCGTATTTTTTGTTGTTTTTTTTCTGCCCTTTCTTGTGAATTATATTTCATTGCAATTGTTAAGTACGCCACATTTACCGATTTTTTTGTTTGCGATTGACTATTTCCCGCACGGATGCACGCAGTATCACACTGTGAGAAAGTGCTCGTTACCTAGGGTGTCCGTGAGTCTCGCTTCCAAAACGAGCAGTCACCCAGATGGGCGAGTACGCTTAAGTGTTTTCCGTTTGTCGAATGGGTATGGGTTGACAAGGAGGGGGAATAGTTGCCCAGTATGGGCTATCAAAATATCGTAGATTTCTGAGTTGGTATATGTCAATCCGACAATTTTCTAAATACTATGCCTTTCGTTAATAACTTGGTATACTTTTCAAAAGACATAGGTAAGCTATGTCATTCCTCATATTTCCTAAATATTATCCAGTCTTTCGTTAACAGGTAGGTACTTTTTTCAAAAGCTATGTCGTTCCTCGTATTTTTTGTTGTTTTTTTTTCTGTCCTCTTTCCCCTGTTGGTGTCATTCGATTTGGAATTGTGAATTATTTTTTATTGCAATCGTTAAGTACGCCACATGTACCGACTTTTTTGTTTACGACTGACTTTTCCCCGCACGGATACACGTATTACCACACTGTGGGAAGGTGCTCGTTACCTAGGTTGTCCGTAAGCCTCGCTTGCAAAACGAGCAGTCATCCAGATGGGCGAGTACGCTTAAGTGTTTTCCGTTTGTCGAGTGGGTATGAGTTGACAAGTAGGGGGAAAAGTTGCCCAGTATGGGTTATCAAAATATCGTAGATTTCTAAGTTGATACATGCAAAATGGCAATTCTTGGCAATTTATTACTTACAATTTTTTTCAGCTGAAAAGGAAAAAGGAAAACTATAAATATTTTAAAATGCCACTGTCATTTTACAATCCGAAGAATATAAATATAAAGTTAATAATTTTATAGATACCAAATTATGTAAACATAAAATGCCATACGAAAACACCTCAAGCCCAAAAAGCCGTGAAATGTGCTCAACGAGTCTGGATTAAAGAGGAGGAGTAAAAAATAGTTCAAAATAAGAGACTCCTTAGATATATACTTAAAAATTGTACATTCTGAACTCACATTCAAACTTCATCCAGTTGAATTTTTCTGTTTAGACAAAATCAGAGAAAGTGTCAGCATTATGAAGCACAAGAAATACAAGAAACAAGAACGAAAACTACAACATCTGGAATACATAAAATATAACATTCAATACACTGAACATCATAAAACTGTAAGTACTTACACACCAATACACTTTGCACCACGATTCGAAAACCTTTCAGACACTAACTTCACAAATAGTGATATAGAATTTTTAAATAAAGGCTTAAAATACAGCATACCACCAAAATTCGCGAATAGTATTAAAGAAATTTTAGCTACAGAGTCAGAAATAGCTTTAAAATCTCAGTTAAATAGTTTTCTTTATGAAAAGTTACAAATTGCTAATTTGATTAAAAATATGAAACCTTCAAAGGTTAAACGTCAAACAAAAAATGATATTTCAGCTTTAAACTTTAAACTCAATTAAACAGAAAGTAGAAGATTATAACCTCACAATAACAAAATCTGACAAGGGAAATACCACTGTCATTTTAAAATCCGAAGAATATAAATCTAGAGTTAATAATTTTATAGAATCTTGTGATGTAAAAATTTTAAGGGCTGACCCAACAAAAAAGTTTTCTAATAATGTTAGAGAGATCGTCAATAGTTCAAATTATGTTTTCAATGATTATGAGAAAAAATACATTATTAATAAAGATCCTCAGTCTCCACAATTATATGGAACTGTTAAATTACATAAAGTATCGAAACCAATTAGACCTGTAGTTTCTTACGTTAATACTCCTAACAATATACTTAATAGCTATGGAGGTATATCTAAATACTCAATTGAAAATTCAATAGAACTAATCAAAAAATTAAAAACATACAAGTTACAAGATAACTCCAAACTTATTTCATTTGATGTTACAAATATGTTCTCTAAAATTTCTCCAAAAGAGTGCATAACATTTGTTAAAAAATTACTAGAGGATAAAAATATTTATCCAGGATTAATATCAGATATACTTAATTTTTTTGATGTATGTATTAATCAGAATTATTTTACTTTTGATAATAAGGTATATATTCAAAATGAAGGTTTACCAATGGGAAGCCCTTTATCACCAATTTTAGCAAACATTTTTATGGACAGTTTAGAAAGAAAAATCTTTGAATGTAACATTTCAAAAAATATATTATTTTGGTATAGGTATGTAGATGACATATTAGCTTGTTTTGTAGGTAGTGAACGACAATTAGATATATTGTTCAATCATATTAATAATTTACATCCAAAAATTAAATTTACATTAGAAGTTGAAGAAAATAACTCAATCAATTTTCTTGGTATTAAAATTCAAAGAGTCAATAATATACTTGATTTTTCAATTTATAGAAAACCAACACATACTGATGTGACTATACCATATAATTCCAATCATTCCATGTCACATAAATTAGCAGCATATAATTCAATGATACATAGAGCATGTTCAGTTCCTATGAACAAATATAATTTTGATGGAGAAATTAATATAATTAAACAAATAGCCACATCCAACGGTTATCTATTACATATAATAAATAAATTAATTAATAAAAAAGAGGAAGAAGTGGCATAACAATTAATATTTCCTGAAAAAACTAGGGAATTACAAAACTACAAAACCATCACATATGCTGGTAATATTTCTAATAATATTTCAAAGATAATATCTTGTTCAACAAATACAGCAATTTCTTTTAAAACAGAAAACAATGTGAGTGAAAAATTGTTAAATGTAAAAACAAAAATACCCCCATTAAAAAAGTCTGGAATATATAAACTTAAATGTCCGGAATGTAATGCTGTCTTTATTAGTCAAACAATTCGAAATGTTGAGATTAGATACAATGAACACTCACGAGCATACAGATTAAAACAGCCAGATAAATCACATTACGCAAAACATCTTCTTGACACAAAACATTCATTAACACCTAACACAGAACTAGAAGTACTGCATATTTGTGATAAGAAACAAGAACTAGATTTCCTTGAAGAACTAGAAATAAGAAGACACTCAAGAGCCCCTCAATATGAAGTTATCAATGAACAGATAAATCTAGGGAGCTCTCCACTATTAAATTGTCTTCTTAAGTAACAATTGTAAAGATCAGCAGTTTTCCTTGGTTTCCTATATCATTGCACAGTTATACTGATTTTAAATGGGAAAAAGATATCCAGGATATCCCCATAGGGCTAATAATACCTAAGCTTTAATATTTGTAAAATCATATCTTCTTCTTTTTTCTATTCATATATATTAAGTCAATCACAAGATAGGTCACTTACTATTTGGTCTAGCCAAAATATTAAACATCAAGCAGGCATCACATAAAATGTAACTTCTGTCATTTTTACGATGATATGTCAATATCGAAATAATTATCAATAAGTATTTCAAATTTTCATAATTTTTTCATTAAATAGTGGAATCAATTAGAAACACTTAGTTTCATTTAAAAAAGTTATATATTTTTTTATAATTGCTAAGTTTGCATTTATTTTATCTTGTTTGTAAATGTATATATCTGCACTTTGCTAGAGTAAAGATAAACTCTGGCTTAGTGCAGCCGGTAGAGAACATCCAGCTTTCAGGGGGGGCGCATTTTCTAGTTTTGTCTGTGATTTCCTCCGCCGGCGGGGAATATTTTCCATCGGTTGTGAATATTTTAACCGGTTGATTATATTTTCTTCCGATAAAGGGAATAACGTCCAGTCGAGAGGGACATTTTCCAGCCGTGATGGACAACGATTGCTTATATTTGTTTAGATATACATATTTAATTTCAAGTTTTGTATTGCTTTGGTTATTGTATATGATATTTTGTGTATTATTGTTAAATATTTAACTCCACTTTTACCATAGATAATATAATTGTTGTTTCTATTTGCCTTTTTTACAGTACTTACTGTTCTAAATTAAACTGTCGAGAGATAACAGAACAGAGATCAGTATTATCGAGCACATATATCTGTAATAAATTATAAACAAATCTAATGATAATTATTAATATGTTAGTTCTCTCCGAATTCCAGAACAAAATCTTTCCATCTTCTTCATTTTACTTTTACCATTGTCTAAAAAAGAGATAGTCTATCAACCATTCGGATTAATAATTTAACAGTTTTTCGTAATTTTGGACTAAACGTATAGATGGCGTATTGAGATAGGTGGACTAAACGTTTTTGATGGCGCTGAATGAAATATTCCACTTAGAATTAGGAAAGATGTCTGTTTATTTTGAGTGATTATGTTATTAAACGCTAGATATAACTGACGACACTTGGGTATTTGATAATTGGTAGAAAATAAACGTTATAGATTATTTTCAATGTCTCATAGTTTAAGTAATTCCTACATTGGTAGTCACTGGCACCACTTTTTTGCTTTTTGTTGTATGTGTATGCTTCACTTCATGTTCTTATCCAAGAATAATTCCAAATACTTTATATAATACTATCCACCTTATTTATAATTTCATTTCCTATATTCATCTACATATTTACTGAATTAATATTTTTCTGCATAAAGAGCATATCGGTAGTTTATTTCAATTTAATTTGCAGTTTATTCTTTATCGACCATCTCTGGTATTTTTCCAAATCATTGTTCACTTCTACTTCCAGTTGTCTTAAATCGGTACTTGTATGTAGACCAGCTGAAGTAAAATTTTGCGTGAAATTGTGCTTTCTCTGGACTTCTCACAAGTAATGTAATTTCATACTTATATGAAATTTTTATTCCTACTTTATCCTAAAATATTTTAAATTACCTTTGGTAGGTACCTGAAAAATTCATCATTCTCTTAAAGTAAACTCACGTATCAGTATTAGCTACCAACTACCAACCAATATTTCAATTTTTAATTAAACACAACTTGCCTATTTTCAGTTTTTAATCTTTCTAGTTTTTATTATTCAATATTTACTATGTATGTAATGTTTGTTTACTGTATACTTTAGAACTTTAGTATTGTCAAACAAGAAGTGAGGTTAACATTCAATCTGCATTCCACATCCTGTGAAAATATTACGTTACGTGGTCGCAAGTCGTGTGGAAAATACAAAAGCGATACCACTTTAGGTGTAGTCTTTGTTACCAGGCGGGGAAAGGGGTAAGTCGTGTAGAGAACGGTACACGCAATACGAAATATCGAAAGCGACGTGTCGCTATGGAATTCCATAGTACACGAAATCCTAGTCCTGTGCCCGAATCACGGCAGGCAGAACAGTCGCGCGCGGGCCGTGCTACGTTACAATGATTGGTTTAATACTCGAACCTGAATAAATTGTCGGTTCGAATCAGTCCAACCCGCCGGATCTGATCCGATGGATCAGTTCCAGTACAGGCTAGCCATCTCTAGTTCCAAGAGGTTAACCAAGAGTTTTTAGTTTTAGTTTAAGATAATAACCGTTACAGTTGTAACGAGTTATTTGGCAGGGCATCCATTTGAAGTTCATTTTTAGTTTTTCTCCGTAGTATATTTTATTTTTACCCATAGGTTTTATATAACCCGTTACTTACTTTCCGATTCTTTCTGCTGCCGCATTGATAATATAGCGGTAATAAACCGCTATATTATATTTTATTAGTAATTCAAAACACATGAATTCGAAACTAAAAATATAAAAATTTATTAATTTTGATTTTCCAAAACTCAAATACTAGAGGACGCCCGGTACATAAACTATTTTAATTATAACGAAAGCCGTCCAGTATATTAAAATTCTTTTTTGTAGTTGAAAGTAAATCAATTTCACGTATAATTCCGATAAGGCTGCTCTCGTCTGCTCTCTGCTGTCTGCTACAGTTCGTGCTAAAGTCTGCTACCGTTTGTTTTTTTGAAAGAGTCTTCCGAACAAGTTGATTTTGTGTATATTGAATCTATCTAATATAATATAATATACAATATACATAATCAGTGTTTTCTTAATAACCTGTAGCATAGCCGTCTAAGGGTTAATAGTTTTATAGTGTTGAATTCAACGAGACCCCTGGAATTTTCCGTAACCTCCATCTGAGGCTATCGGGAACTCTTGACGCTAAGGGTCAAGGGACCGTGGAGCAAACCACGTAAAAAATCTGGCGCCCGAGCTTTCTTTGAGAAGATTTTACATCAAGGGTGTCCAAAGTGACGTGACCAAAGTGTAGGTGAAATTCACGTCACAAAGTCTTTGAAAAAAAATTAAGAATCTAGGTTCTATCTTCTCTAAAATACCCAACATAAATTTGGCGACGAGTAATAATCCCATAGTTATAGACTTAATAAATCGAGGTCTCGTCAAGCCCACGTGGCCGAGGTACATGAATAGCCGAGAACGGTCAGTTTAGTGTTTCCATATAAAGGTTTTAAGAATTCTTTTGTCGAATTATCATGTCATTAATAGGATCTATAGAAAATTTTATTCCCAAGTCGTCAGATGTGGTCTCATACTTTGAGAGGTTCGAACAGCTTTTCTCCTGTGATGAAATTGAAGATGAAGAAAAGGTTGTAACGTGCATCACCCTAATAGGTCAAGAAGCACATAAGGACTGGGATTCCGTGTACTATCACTTTCTACGTGTTGAATTCTACTGTTGATTTCAACATGTAGAATCAAGGTGTCGCAAAAAAGCTATTCCGTGTACCCCTTGCTATCAGGTCGTTCGTTGTCGGGTTTTATCAACATGTCGCATTTGGATAACTACTCATTCGAAACATTTTTCAAGAAATTTTAGGAACTTTTTCAATTCCCCTAAATGTTTTAGGAATATTATTTGTTTACGAATTAGTAGGAACATTTCATTTGTAAACTTACATTTTTGGCGAGAGGTTAAATTGTTGGTTTAAATTTCGATTTGTTTTTTTTTGCTAATTAGATCACACTAATATTTATATTTTGTTGTGGAGAGTATTTTATTCAAGTAAAATAATATGATTTTAATAGCTGTTACCTTTCAGATGTTTCCTGTCAATATAAATAACATGATTGCATTGCATAGAGAGGAGCACTTGGAAGAAATTCGATTGTTTAATATTGATAGGCGAAGGATGAGGGAAGAATCTAGCACTTTTGACCTAAGGGATGATATATTCAAAAGAACGTTTAGATTAAGCAAAGACCTGACACAATATGTCTACAATGCTATTGTAGAAGATATAGATATTACTGAGAATAACGTGGCAGTTCCTTCACTTCTAAAATTTTTTGCCAATCTTCATTTTTATGCAACGGAATCATATCAATATTCACTTGAACAAAATTACAACATCAGTTTGTCTCGGCCAGTGATCTCAAGATCAATACAGAGAGTTACAAATACCATTGAAGAAATATTATGTCCCACTTGAGTAAAATTACCTGTAACAGTGGCAGAAAAAACTGAGGTGAAAAGAAGATTCATAGAAACTACAGGGTTTCCTGGTGTTTTGGGAGCAATAGACTGCACCCATGTTGCTATATTGCCACCACATGAAGAGGAACATAATTACCTAAATAGGAAAAATTTCCAATATACAATTGGTAAGTGATTATCTAAAAGCGTCTCTAAGTATCACTGATGTTTCACCATATATTGCCTCCCTCATTACCTTCATTATTTTTGTGTGGAAAAAAGCTTTTATATAATGTTTTGAAAATGATTGACGATATTGTTAATGGGAATGTCAAATAATTTATATAGACCGCTACTTCTGTTAGCTAGTGTTTTTTTTTTGGAGATAAATGAATTTCTTTATTATTTAAAAGGCATAATTAATATAAAAATACTGTAACGAGTTATTTTTTTGACAAGTTCATTTTTATTTTTTTCCGTAATGTATTTTATTTTACCACTAGGTTTTATATAACCCGTTACTTACTTTCCGACCCTTTCTATTACCGCATTGATTTTTTTCCGTTATTACCATTATAATATATTTTCCGAGGTAAGCAAATCCGAATTCTACCATATACGATTTATTCATTTCCGATATTCAAATTTTCCAACTAAGAGGACGTCCGGTATATACACTATTTCAATTAAAACCGAAAGCCGTCCGGTATATGTAAAAATTTTTGTTGGAAGTAGATAAAATTTGCGTTTAATTCCCTTACCACGACTAAGGTCGAAAAGTGTAGGTAGGAATTTGGATATAAATTGGTGAACATTTGATAGGACAGGGGTTCGTCAATCTGCTCTCGACTTTCTGCCGCAATTGTGAAAAAAGAAGTTAGTGATAAAAAATTTGTGTATTCCGGTGTTGAAGCCTTATTTGAGAAGGTAAAATGTTTTAAAATAAATTGAATATTCGAAACTTTCCGTACCGCCTCAAACTTGGAAGAGGCTTAGCCATAACTTGTTTGATTACCCGGCAGATTTAAATCGTTCTTTCCCACTTTCGTGGAACAATTCTTTTAATCTTTTTTCTGTCGGAATAAGAGTTGCCGGTTTAATTTAGATTCAAGGGTTAATCAGACACTTGGAAGAGGCTTAGCCATAGTTTGTGTGATTGCCCGGCAGTTCTAAATCGTGCATTAGGGACCCAGTTAAACCCGGTAGATTTGAACCGTATTTGATAACCTGACCGTTACATTAACTCGTAACTTTTAAATTGGAGGATGTTTGGCTCGTCCGTGTTGTAATTAGGTAAATAAAGTGAATTCAACAAGACCCCTGAAATTTTCCGTAACCTCTATCTGAGGCTATCTGGAACTCTAGACGCTAAGGGTCAAGGGGTCGTGTAGCAAACCACGTTAAAAATCTGCTGTTTTTGCAGAATATCAATCAATTTTTCAAAAGAATCTGCTATGCGGGATGTATTTTTTTCAATATTTTCCATTATTGCAAGGGATTGAGAAGTCATCTCCTCAGTATTTTTAGAAATTCTGGGAATATTTTGTATCTTAATTTTTTCCCTTTGTGTTTTTCTTCACAATAATTGTGTTCCATTTCATCATGTTTGCGTTTCTGTAAATAATAAAAGAAAACCCCATTTAAGTAAGAATGGTTCAAAGAAAACTATTGACAGAAAAGCAATTATTGTTATTTGATATTCCAAGAACAGGACTCAATTATTTTTCTGCTTTAGACAATTAGCGAAAAAAAATTCCATGTGGACATTTTACTTACATTTTTAAAGGGCTCATTATAAGGAGAAGCGTGTGGTGCGGAACTTGTGGAAGGAACACTTTCAGTGGTGACAATTTCTTCAACAACCTACATTAAACATTCAGATATGGTAATGAGATATTTCTTTCTTGTATTGCTGTACTAAATTTGTTTTACAAAGGAACAAGAAGCTTGTAGATATGTACTTTTATTTTCAAATGTTTCTACAGGTTGGCCCTGGTCTAGTGGAATCCCCAACTCCCTAACACCATGATCTCCATCAAACCCTTTTTTCACGTTATGTTGATCAACTTCTCTTCTAGAGAAGTTAATGGAGGAGCGTTAGATGGGCCTCCACCAGTCTGTACTGCCAATTGTTCGATTCTGGAAGCCTTGGCTTTCACCTTGCTTTTCCAGTCGGTAACTGCTTAGAAATTATATTAATGAAACTGCAAGATCAAAAAATATATTTGTAATGCAGGTAATACTTAAAATCAAAATTACACTTACCCTTCTCCATTCTACCACCGACTTCTCACCCAGCCCCAACCCATTCAATTTTGTTGTCAGTTTTGCCCACAAAGCATTCCTTTCTGTCTTTCCCTGTGCCCCATTAAATTTACCAGTAATGAGGTTGGGATAATTTTCGCAAGTATTTATAAATACTTCCCAGTGTTGCGACGTCTTTAGGTGTTGTCTTTGTTACTAGTCTGGGAAAGGGGTAAGTCGTGTAGAGAACTGTACACGGAATATCGAAAGCGACGTGTCGCTATGGAATTCGGAATCCCGGTCAAGGTCTTAAAAGACTTAGTAGCACCTGCACCTGCACTACCATCGTCAAAAACGTATATCCAGATAAAAGATGTGCTTACACAACATTTTAACCCAAAACGCATTGTGATAGCAGAAAGTTATGTATTTTATAACTGCCAGCAAGAAATAAATGAAAGTGTTAAAGAATATGCGGCTATGTTAAAAAATTTGTCACAGTAATGTGAGTTCGGTTTTCTTAATGAAGCTCTAAGAGACAGATTCGTGTGTGGAATGAAGTCTGAGGCAGCAAAAAGAAAGCTGTTAACAGAGGAAAGATTAACCTGTGAAAATGCTTATCAGCTAGCAGTCAGCTTTGAGGTTACCGAAGGAAATTTGAAAGTAATGGGTCCAGAGGTATCTAGGGTGTCAAAAGTATTTAAAAGTAAGTCCAGTAGTTTAACTTATCCCAGTAAGTTACCACCTGGCAGTAGTCGAAAGGATTATAGAGATTGCCTCAGATGTCTGCAAAAACATGATCCTGAATTATATCCAACAAAAAACTGGAAATGTGTGAAGTGCCACAAGAAAGGCCACACAAGCAATGTCTGTAGCTAAATCAGGAAGAAAGTTCATTAAAGGTAACACTAGAAGTGGGAGGTAAGAATTTTGTGTTTGAAATCGATGTAAAACAATGTCATATGTCTGACTATAAAAATAAACTGTCTTTTTTGCCTTTAAATAAAGTTGCTTACAAGTTAAAAGTAGTGACAGGGCAGAATGTACAAATCGTAGGGGAAGTTGCGGCAAATGTAAAGATTTGTCAGGAAAGTTATGTTTTGCCAATTGTTGTCGTTGATTGCAATAATAAATTTACACCACTGTTAGGCCAACACTGGCTAAACACTTTGTATCCTCATTGGAAAAATTTTCTTAGTGATCATACTGGGAAGGTAGATATATCACAGTTAAATAAAAGTCAAAAATGTCATGTTGACAGTGAGAAGGTTGAAAGTCAAAGTAAAATTATAATAAATAAATCTTTATTAGTTATTAATTATCTATATACAATGTAAAGGTATGTTGCAAACAAAATAGCTATTTAGATTATTCACAACTAGAATAATCCATAGCCGTAGCAAATGCTACTATGCCGATCTTCAGGCTCCATCGTCTGCAACTTCTTTTTTTCCGAATGGTCCTCTCACGCGGCTTGCAAGAAGCATCATCCGCATGCTATCGTTGTTCATGATCTACAATCGATCCGGCCGAACCTAACAGTTGTCATTCCCTCAAAGATTATGGTGGTTTATCCCTGAAAAGCTAGCGAAAGTCAGTCTTGTATAAAAAAATTTAAAGCTGAGCTTAACCTAAAAGATGGGGCAATACTAGTGTTCTATCGTGCTTATGAAATGCCGTATGCCTTAAAACCAAAAGTAGAACAAGAAATTGTTAAATTAGTAGAAAGTGGAATTTTAACCAAAGTAGCTCATAGTCAGTGGGCCAGTCCAATTGTTATAGTTACTAGAATAAATTCAAATGACATAAGATTATGTGTTGATTTTAAGAAAGCTAGTAATGAACTAATAGATACAGATCATTGTGTGCTACCCTTACCTGAAGATATTTTCGCAACACTCAGTAATAGATTTAAAAGGGGCATTCAACAACTAGAAGCCGGTGAACAATCAACGGAGCTGCTGACAATAAATACTCATCTAGGGCTGTTCCGCTACAACCTTCTTACGTTTGGCGTCAGTTCAGCTCCTGGAATTCCTCAGTCGGTCATGGATTCTATATTGTCCGGTTTACCAAGCACAAAGTGCTATCTTGATATCTTTATATTAGGTACAGATATATCAGAGTGTCACAAGAAAGTCTGCCAAGTGTTAGGCATACTAAGTAAATGCAATGTCAAATTCAATGAGAAGAAATGTAAATTTGATGTAAGTTCTGTTAAATTTTCAGGCCATGTCCTTGACTCCAAGGGCATTTACCCCACAAAAGAAAAAATTGACTGCATAGAGAAAGTCCCAGTTCTCCAAAACCTATTATTATTATTATTATTATTATTATATTTAGACAAGGGCAGAGGGACAGGTCCCTATTGTGCCCAAAAAAAGATAATTACATATGTAACCTACTAGTAGGTGAAGAAAAGAAAAATAACTGCAATATATACAAATATACCAAAAAAAAGAAAATATAGGTGCTCTAAAAGCGTTCGATCAAGTCTGTTTTTAAACGAGTTAGTTGATGGTGCAGAAACTGTGGATACATCAAGGTTATTCCAGCTGTCGAATACCCTGTTTGGTAAGAAGTTTTGTCTTGATCTGACGGTAAAGTTTTCTTTTTTTAGTTTAAAAAGGTGTCCTCTAAGGCGGTCATCTGGATTTAAGGTGAACATCATATCAAGATTACGAAAATTAAATTTTAATATTTTAAAAGTTGAAATCATATCTAGGTCTCCTTAATTATTTTGCAAAGTTTATCCCTATGTTATCTTCAACCTTAAAACCTTTCAATTATTATGCAGTCCTAATAAAGAATTTAATTGGTCAGCAAAGTGTAAGAATGTATTTCAGTATAGTAAAACCCTATTAACATCATCTAAAGTCTTAAATTTATGTCACCTGTGATAGTAGCAGTTATGGGGTGGGTGCAGTATTAAGCCATCACATTGATGGGGAAGATCTTCCAGAAATGTTTGTTTCCAGCACCCTATCCCAACATGAGAAAAAATACTCGAATCTAGAAATCTTCAATTTTTGGGTCGAAAAAGTTCCACAAATACATCTAAAGGCGTCCCTTCACTCTTATAACAGATTATAGACCGTTAGAATTTATCTTAATCAGAAACAAAAGTATACCAGTTACTGCTGTCTCTGGCAGCACGCGATGGGCAATCACTTTATCAGCATATAATTATAAAATTTAATACAGAAAAGCAGAATCTGTAGCTAATGCTTACAGATTGTCACGATTACCAGTTGATAAAGACACAGAAGTACCAGAATTCGTAAAGTGTAAATACTTGTAACAAGTTTTATTAATTATTTTTTCAAGTTTTACTTTTAAAGTTTTTGTTACTCTTGAGTTAAAATAGTTAAATTATAGGTAAAAAATGCAGTATTATTTTTGTTTTCTAGTTTTTATTTCAATTTTATATACTTGAAGCAAGTTTTGTTAATCTTTTTAAATTAGTTTGTTAAGTTTAAGTTTTTTTTTCTAGTTTTACTTTTAAAGTTTACTTTACTTTTGAGTTGAACGATATGTTAAAAATGCAGTTTAGTTTCAACATATATAATGTGATAAAAAAATGAATGATTTCATTTTACATATTATTGTTTAATTTAACGATAATTATTAATAAGCCTCCTCTGTAGCCTCATACCCCGTGTTAGCAATGGGTTCCTCTGTGCATTTTCATTTTGGTTTTGATCAATATGAGGAAGAAGACCAAAATCCACTTCTACTCTTCATCTGAATTTAGTTGTAGTTCGACTCTATTTTGTATACACATATTATGCGTCACTACGCAAGCATTTATAATCAATGATGCTTTGTTCGGTGAATAATGCAATGTTCTGTGCTTAAGTAAGCACCTGAATCTCATTTTCAGTAAGCCATTACATATTTCTATTGTGCACCTTGCTTTTTTTGTGCTTCATTAAATCTTATTTCTTCGTCCGTAATAGAGTCAGTCAATGGTGTAAGGAGCCGTGGGCGAAGAGGATATCCAGAATCACCTAAAAATAAAATAAAAGAATGAAATAAATCATAAGTGAGAGAAATGTTATTCTGGGTGTGTTTCATTACATTATGGATGCACTGTATAGTAAAAATTTTTACCTATAAGAAAATACCCCTCTTTCGTGGAGTTGTTCCAAAAATTCCCTCTCATTGCTGCTATGTCAAATATAGGAAACAAGGGTACTTCCAGGATATTTTGCATTTATTTGAATTATCTCCATCTTTTCATCATATATCATATCTGAAATGTAGGTAATAGAATAATAATAGTAATTATGCGCCAAGGTAGAAAAGTGAGGTATTATTGTCGAGGTCCATTAAAGACAGAGAAGCGAAGCAGGCAGAGGCAGATACTAAGGCTATGGTCCGAAAGTAACTGGTTTACGGTTTACCGTCCCGAAAGTAACTAAAAAGTAGTGGTTAGTTTTGGAACACGGTTTCCTGAAATATAGTTAATGAACTGTCAAACTAGTAACCAGTCTTAGGAGCCCGGTTACTTCTGGTTTCGACTGTCATCTGTCATGCATTGTTTATAATTTTTATTATTTGTTGATTATTCTACCCATTCTACCATCGAAGAGAAAAACAAAACTGAGGTAAACGAAAAATAGTACAGAGAATTCAGGAGGTAAATATTGGACATTTTTTGATTACTTTCATGATATATACTTTAAGGATCCTCATTTCAACCCAATATGTACGATAAGCAGTACAGGATCTTTTAAAAAGAGACCATGTACTGGAGGTGAACTTGCAGATTCTTCTAGTGAATGTAGTAATGAAGAAAACTTAAACAAAACCATTTCTAACAAAAAATTTAAAGGTTAAGATAAAAAGGTTAAGTACACTGCTACAGACATCTAAAATAGAATGCAAAATAGGCCTAATGAAAAAATAAAACAGAGGCAGGAGATATTTGACTGGTTCAAAGAAAACTTTAAAAAAGACCAGTAAAAGTGAAATTAGCTAATTCTTTGTGATCCTATAGAGTTTTAGTTTGTTTTGTGTTAGCTGCTGACAATGCTCCAATCCAATAAGGAATAGCTTTAAGTATCCCTAAAAGTTTTGAAGGTTGCCAGCATAAAATATTTGAATAGGATTTATATATATTTGTGTTTTTAGTGTGTTTATCCCTAAAATGTTACTTGGAGTTAAGTTTTTAGTTATTTTTCACATATTTTGTAAACTATAAAGTAGTCCTTATACTTGAAAGTTTTACTTACGTTTACTACAAAAGCCATTGCATTCTCTGTTGTAACATACCTATAGCAGAACGTTCTAGACTCGAACGGTAGGGGAAAGAATAGCTGCGCATAGTAAGAGTTACTGTTAGACAAAGTGGATATTACTATCTACTGTTCAGGTCTCGATCGTTCTTTTGTACTTGATATATTATTAAAAACATATTTTTTGTTAATTTCAAGAAATAACACAAAACAAGTAATACAATAATCTTTATTCTCCTAACATTTCACATAGATTCTGCCTTTTCATGTAAATTTCTGTCAAATTCTTGTGGACTTCCTAAGTTTTTATGATCTTAATTTACTTCAATAACTTCAAAATCTATTATATCATTCTGATAAATACATATATTATGAAGCACACAGCATGCCATTATATACTTGCAAGCCCATTCTGTCTTTTATATCAAAAAACTTCAAACATCTAAATCTTCTCTTTAATAAAGCAAAAGATATCTCTATGGCACATCTTGCTGTTGACAGGAGGTTGTTACGGGTCAAAGAATTATTTGTGCCTCTCTTTTAAACATCCAAAAATAAACTCTGTACCTACCAACTGCTGGTTTATTAAAAACAGATTCTGATTGTTTTAAGTAGGATTAATACAGTTAATGTCTCCAGGAATCCTTTCACTTTTCTCAAGCGTCTCCCTGAAGGGCACCTAAAAGTAATAAATAAGTATTTACCACTTATTATTTACAACAACATGAGATATAATAGGTCTGATGAAACTTGTGACATTCATGTCAATCTCAACATCGGGTCAAGCCACTGATCACTCTTCCCACCTTCGAATGGACTATTTAAGCTGGTTCAATAACGGATTGTTGGAATCGTAGACATCAATCAACACAATATTATAATTTTTATTATAACAATAAAATCAGAACAACTATAATACAAATATATAAAACGAAGAACTGTACATAAAACGAAGGACCACCGGCTTCAAATACCGGAAATATCTATAATTGAAAATGCATTTGAAGTTTTGTCATTCACTGAGAAATTTTACAAATAATTGGAATTTTAAACTTACAAATTCACAGAATAGAAAACATCACTTTTGCACTGGATTTTTGATTAAATAATATCTTGAAAGAAACTTTTAGCATTAGTTTTCCGTGCTAAAAGGGAGAATTGACACTTTTTATAATTAAAAGGACTGAGACAGTGACAGTTCCTTTTTGACATTTTTAACTTACTTGATTTAAAAATGACTATCTGTGAAATGAAATTGAACATATTCCCCCGCGTTGAAGGGTGTCCCTTCAAAATAAAGAAAATTAAAGATTATTTATACAAAGTAAAAAACTGTTTACAAAATAAAAGAAACTACGAAATTAAAGAATTGTTTTAACAATTTAAGGGACAAATTTTTACAATTGTCCGAACAAAAATCCCATCTTGTGTTTTAATTTTCACCGCTCGAACCTTTCCATCAAGTCCAGGGATAATTTCTACGATGCGACCTTTTGGCCACAGTAACGGAGGAACATTATCCTCTTTCAATAATACTAATTCATTAATTTTTAAATTTTCGCGTGAAAGCAACCACTTCGGTCTACGTTGCAGCTGTTGCAAATATTCTGTAGACCAGCGCTTCCAGAAATGTTGTTGTAATTGACAACATCGTTGCCACAGTTTAAGTCTATTTTCGGGAACGGCTGTTACATTATGCTCAGGGTAAGCCGTTAAAGAAGTACCAATTAGAAAATGACCTGGTGTTAAACATCCCAAATCTGAAGGATCATTTGACAATGGACACAAAGGCCTTGAATTAAGAATCGCTTCAATTTGAGATAATACTGTACTCAACTCTTCAAATGTTAAGTGAGCATTCCCTATTATTCGATAGAGATGAAATTTGGCCCTTTTTATTGCAGCCTCCCATATCCCACCCCAGTGAGGACTATGGGGAGGAATATGTTTCCACTGAATGTTGGTCGTGGCAGCGAATGAACTTATATGACTAATGTTATCTGAATACTTGAAGAAATTTGAAAGTTCGCGAAGTTGGTTCTTTGCACCAACGAAATTCGTTGCATTATAGAGTAAATAGTGGAAGGGTTTCCACGTCGGGAAATGAATCGTTTTAAGGACAAAAGAAAATCATCTGTTGAGAGAGAGGAAACTAGTTCAATGTGTATGGCCTTTGTGGCCATGCACACAAATATGGCTATATAACATTTTGTTATTGCTGCTTTACGAAGCCGTGAGGATTTTATTAGAAGTGGCCCACCAAAGTCTATTCCGACTTTGTCAAAAGGTTTAGAGATGGAAATTCTGTCTTTCGGTAAATTTGCCATAACTTGATCGGAAGCTTTTGCTCGAAAACGCAAACAAATTACACACTCGTGAATTATTTTTTTTATTTCTCGAAGGCCATTAAGAGGCCAAAATTGAAGCCGAACATTACACAGTACGGTTTGAGCTCCTGCATGCCCAAGACGAATGTGCTCGTGTCTTAACATCATTTTCACCACATGATGTTTGGACGGTAACAATATCGGATGTTTTTGATCTTCCGGAATCTCTGCATATTGCAAACGTCCTCCAATACAGATCAGACCTGAGGAGCTTAAAAAGGGTTTGAAATGAAGCAAATTTTTATTGGAAAGTGGTTTATCAGTTTCTAGTTCTGATAATTCCATAGGAAAATGTTGATTCTGCATGATTTTACAGACAGTCAACGTAGCTAATTTTCTTTCTTCAACGGATAATGGGCCTAACCGTTTTGAAGATGGATTCTTACAATTAAAAATGAATCTAAGCACATAGGCTACAGAATTAACAAGTCGAGGCCATAAAGAAAATCTATTAAAGAAGTGATGCCAAAATTCATGCTGGATTGGCATATTGGAAGTGGTACATAAACTAATTTTTTTTTGTTCAGGAATGTTGATGTCAGGAATAACAGGATTATGAACCTTCAATTGAAGGTCAGATTTAAGCAGAAATGTTGGTCCTTGCCACCATAAACTTGAAGAAATGAGAGAGGATGCTGGCATACCTCTAGAGAGCAAATCGGCAGGGTTATTTAAAGAGGAAACATGGCGCCAATGCCACGTAGAAGATAGAGCTTGAATTTTTGAAACTCTGTTTGCTACAAAATTCGACCAACGAGAAGGATGACCTTGCAACCAATACAACGCGATTTGTGAATCTGTCCATAGATTCACCGAAGAAAATATTAATTTTTCCTTGAAAATATTAAATATTTTTAGAGTTAAGTTAGCTAACAGTACCATTGCGCATAACTCCAAGCGAGGAATTGATAAACTTTTTATAGGAGCTATTCGTGATTTTGAAGTTATGAGAACAGAAGAAATATAATGATTGTGATATCTTATTCTGAAATATATACAAGCTGCGTATGCCTTTTGGCTGCTATCTGCAAACCCATGAATTTGAATTTCCATTATTTTCTCATTAAGAAATAGGAATCTGGGAACCTTCAAATCTTTCAGAGATATAATGTCATTCATGAAACAATACCACTCGGATGACAGAGCAGGAGTTAACTGTTCATCCCAGGATATTTTTTCTATCCATAATTTTTGGATAAAAAGTTTACCAATTACTATGAAAGGACCAATTAACCCCAGAGGATCGAACATTTTTAAAATTATACTTAGCGTTTTTCTCTTAGAAAGGGGTTCAGAAAGGGATATTTTCGGAAGAGATATAGAAAATACATCAGTTGAAACATTCCAATAAAGCCCTAATACCTTGTCAGAGAAATCTTTATCATTTATGACATAATTTATTTCTTTATTATTGTCACAATATAAATGTCGAAATTCAGGAGAATTTGATGTACATTTATGCAATTCGAAACCATGAGAGTTCAACAATTGATTTAGCTCACAATAAGCAGTTTGTAATTCTGCTAAAGAAGAACAGCCATATAACACGTCATCCACATATGTCTGACGCAACAATGCATCTGGCGCATAAACATATTTCCCTTTGTAAATTTTTGCAGTTTCATTTAGAGTTCTTGTTGCCAAAAATGGAGCACAATTAGTGCCGTATGTAACAGTTTCTAATTGAATACAAGTCAGGTCTTTATCAGAGGAATCTCTCCACAAAATGTTTTGTAGAAAGGTTTGTTCGGGGTTTATTAGGATTTGTCTATACATCTTTTTTATGTCGGCTGAGAAAACAACTGAATATAGCCGAAAACGACAAAGAATGTCGTACAGATCACACTGTACTTGAAACCCTTTTAGCATTACGTCGTTTAGAGAACTTCCAGAAGTACTCTTACAGGACGCGTCAAAAACAACCCTCAATTTAGTTGTTTTACTACTTTCTCGTATCACGCAGTGATGGGGAAGAAAGTACTTGTTTTCTAACTTAGAATTGACAAGTTGAAGGGGAATACTTGTTCCATGCCCTAATTCTACATACTCGTTGATAAAAGCCTTATATTCATGAAAAAGATTGGGATCTCTTTGGAACCTTTTTTCCAAATTTAGAAAGCGTTTCTTTGCTATATGAAAAGAATCTCCAAGTCGTTTATTTTCAGTTGGAGTTTTTAATGGTAGATCTACCTGGAATCTACCATTTGGAAGGTATTTCAATGTTGAAATAAATATTTCCTCTGCGAGTTCATCATTAGGGGAATGAACTTTTTCTCCAGGAAGTTCTTCGACTTCCCAGAACTTTGTAAGAAGTATATCGATTTGTGAATCAGGTTCAGGTTCAATGATTGATCCCTGACCGAAGAAAGAAACATTAGAGATCCTTTGACCAAATGTAGGAGGATATTTACCCCCAACCAACCATCCTAGTTGAGAGTTTTGAAGAATGGGTAAGTTTTTTCCTACTCGAACAATATCTGGGAGTATTAAATCAAAATACCCCTCTGCTCCAATAAGAATGTCGATATCAGAAGGAATCATGAAACTCGTGTCAGCAAGTTTTATGGACGAAGGAACTTTGAACTTTTCTAAGTGTACTTTTACTTGTGGAAGTTTAGAGGTAATCATTGGAATAACACAACAACTTAATGGATATTGTGTATTTTTGTTATTTTCTGAGTAGATGACCAGATCTGTCATTTTTTTAGAAACGGAGGAAGTATTTAGAATACCTGAATGCTGCATGGTCTGATTATAAGTTCGAGCATTCAGTTTTGCAACAAGTTTTTCGGTTACAAAGGAGTTTTGGGAACCACTATCGAGCAGAGCCTTTACTCTCAATTGACCTTGACAATTATGTAATGTTACTACTGCTGTTTGCAATAGGACTTCCACATTTGAATTTCTAGAAGAAAGAGTATAGGATACACTCGAACTTTGTGGATTAGAATCGATTTGAGTCCCAATTTCATTCCTTTCGGAAATTCTTGGTTGTGAAGATTGGGGTTGTTGCTGACCTCTTGGGGTGCTGCATGAAGCTTGTTGAGAATTATCACGAATTTCTGTGTTTCTTTGGGTGCATGAATTGAAAGACAGTTGAGAAGATCCTTGTGAACTTCTGAACGGTTGTCTACTAGAGTGTATATTTGAACTTGTAAACATATTATTCGAATGAAGAATGCTGTTGTGTCTTTTTGAACATACAGCGCAAGACTTCAAAGACTTACACTCATTTACCGAGTGCTTGCCGCCAATACAATTGAAACAAAGCGATTTAGAA
The DNA here is from genome assembly GCA_947563755.1 of Lochmaea crataegi. Taxonomy (NCBI): domain Eukaryota; kingdom Metazoa; phylum Arthropoda; class Insecta; order Coleoptera; family Chrysomelidae; genus Lochmaea; species Lochmaea crataegi. Next base: position 58,381,756 of record OX387422.1, on the reverse strand, counting down.
CGGAGAAAATAATATTTTTGATTTTGTGAAAGTGACGAGAATGGTTGGCATTCATATATGCTATGGCTGAAATTCTGGCAATACCAGCATTTCTTTTTATTATCTGATGCTTGAGAATGGAGAGCTACCCTTCTGATAGGCTTAGGTGATTCTCTTTCCTTTTTATTATCAGACAAATTATTAGGATTTAATGATTCTAAGGTGTTACACCTGGCTTCAATGATTTTATAGAATTCTTCCATTGTTGGAAGACATTTTGAATTTTCATTTTTTGATTCGCGATTCATTTGATACTCTTTTTTAGTACCAAAGTCTAATTTTCGCAGAAGCATATTTACTAAAATTAAATCCCAGGTATCTACAGGGCATTTCAAATTTTTCAATGATTCTAAGTTCCTTTTAATCTTTGTAATGAATTCTCTTAATGATTGTGAATTAACTTTTGTTAGAGCAGGAATATCTAAAATTTCATTTAAATGTGAATTAATTATCAATAAGTTATTTGAATATCTTTTTTCTAAAATTTTAATGGCTATTTGAAAATTATCGTTTGTGAGTTCAAGTGAATCCACAAGTGACAGGGGTTCTGATTTTAAATATGTTTTTAAATATATAAATTTTTGAATCGGTGTTAAGCTTGGATTGTCTTTTATTAAAGACGAAAAAAGTTGATAAAATGAAACCCACTTTTGATAGTCACCATTAAAAGTTGGCACTGAAATTAAAGGAAGTCTCACTCCTACTGTATCAGCAAGTGTATTGCTTGAAACTTGTGAATTTGAAGAAGTAGGAGATGATAGAGTGTGAATTTTACGTTTTATTTGTGCTAAGACTCTATGATATTTATCCTCTACTATATCAGGATTTTCTACATCGTTATTCTCTGGATCCAAATCCTCGATTCGATTCTGATTATCGGAATATTTGGAATAAATTTCATTTAAAGCTTGGGCTTTAATTTCAAGCAAATATATATCAGTTTCTGAATCTAAGTTTTTATCATCCCAAGTTACAATTTTTGTAATTGCAGATTTTGCATGTTTTCTATTCTTTTTTAGTGCGTCCATTTTGAATAATTTACAAGAGAAATTACAATTATGCAATGGTATTGAATAGGCACCTGAAAAGTTTATATACGTACACACTAATGACGCAGACACAAATTAAAATGTAATAAAAAACAAGTATGATTAAAATATTACATAAAAAACTTACTGGTTCCCAAATATACAATGTAGGAAATTTATGAACAAAGGAATTGTTGACTTCAGTCCTGAATGTTTTGATGCGTGAAATAATATTACGATTGTGATTTATTCACAAAGTAACAAGAAATGAAATCATGCTTATTTTGAAGCTAAAATTGTACCGTATTCATTTAAGACGGCACTGTGCGTTTAGTTGAATAAAAAATATTTCACTTGCATTACTTATCCTCAAATAATTTGCAAGAACTTTTACTGAACCAATAAATTTTTTATTTATTATATCTCTCAGTGATGACTAACGCAAAATTGCTTTAAACAAGAACATAATACTAACATAGAAAAAATAGAAAATATAGAACAAATCTTAATTCTATAAACGAACACAGTTTAATTGTTCAGAGTTTGAGAAAAATTCCACTCTCAGCGCTGGAACACCTGCTACAAAAATGTGATGTCACCGAAACAATTTTTCAACATCCGCGGAATTTCTGTCCAATTGACTCACAATCCAGCTCGATTGACCAAAATGATGAAACTTGTGACATTCATGTGAATCTCAACATCGGGTCAAGCCACTGATCACTCTTCCCACCTTCGAATGGACTATTTAAGCTGGTTCAATAACGGATTGTTGGAATCGTAGACATCAATCAACACAATATTATAATTTTTATTATAACAATAAAATCAGAACAACTGTAATACAAATATATAAAACGAAGAACTGTACATAAAACGAAGGACCACCGGCTTCAAATACCGGAAATATCTATAAGTTTTGTCATTCACTGAGAAATTTTACAAATAATTGGAATTTTAAACTTACAAATTCACAGAATAGAAAACATCACTTTTGCACTGGATTTTTGATTAAATAATATCTTGAAAGAAACTTTTAGCATTAGTTTTCCGTGCTAAAAGGGAGAATTGACACTTTTTATAATTAAAAGGACTGAGACAGTGACAGTTCCTTTTTGACATTTTTAACTTACTTGATTTAAAAATGACTATCTGTGAAATGAAATTGAACAAGGTCAAATATTTATATTCTAAATTTACTGAATACCTTATTTAATAGGATGATCACCAGATCATAAAAGTTAGTAATTGAAAAATATAAAAGGCTTAAAGGTTATTTTGTTTACATGGTGTACCATGTCATATATGTCAATCTTAGAAATAAATCCTCTCAAAGTGATTTCAGATCATTCATCATAATGTCACCCTTCTATTCATAGATCTACTGATTAAAGATCATTGACCTTCCTTATCTATTAATAGTTTTCTCCTTTCAATTTCTGTTATCAGAGCTTATCTCTGGTGTTAAGTACTTTGGTAATGAAGAAGTAAATGAAAAGAACATACCTTTTTTTTCTAAGACCATCAATACGTAGATAGGAGATGGGTTTTTTTCTTCCATGTGTGGTTCGTGATAGACCACATGGTTTACCAATTTTGCTGATTTTTGGAAAATATATTTAAGTGAGCTTAGATTTTATTAGAGTGATCCTGTTGGAGCTCTACAGTTGTATAAGTGGATATTTATTTTCGCTCAGCTCAAATTCCTGTCTCCACATCCGTAGGCGAAACCACTTTGAGGCCACACAACTTATACGGTGAGTTTAATTTATCAATTTACTATATTCAACCCTCATAACATTTAATTATTACCAAATACTTACACAAGCTCCTTTTTTAGGTCTCTTTCTTCTTTCTTCGTACTTCATTCTTCTTACGTCTTTCTTTCTTCTCTCTTCTTTATTTGGCTTTACTTTATTCATCGATATCTCCAATTCATTTCTGCATCGACATCATATATATGGTACATCATCTGCATCCAGTCAGCATATCGGATACACCTGTACACACCTCTACCTCTAGGATATAGTCTGCCACCACCAGGTCTTTTGGAGGGACACACCACAGCACCCGATCGTTAAAAGGTAACCTTCATACCTTACTTTTAACAAGGAATCCAGGGGTTTTAGTAGAAACCACATTTGTCTAGGATAACAAACATAGTTATAAAACTAAGTATTATACGTTGAATGTTTTGTCCTACCTACTGATGAACTTTAGTTTTCCTGGTGTTTTTACCCTCTGTTGAGGACAAATTGTAAATTTATTTAATGACAAATAGCACAATCACTAGAGTTTGTAAACCAGCGTATGCATAAAAAGGGTAGTAATCTAATTCTGTATCCAACCACCCCTAAGGTTAGATTGGATAGAGTAAAACTTTTCTTTATATTTATAAATTCAGCCATGCCTTTTAGTAACCTAAAATAATTATTGAAAGCTAACTTCAGATAAATAGTGTCTAGAATACAGCGGAAATCCTTCAGGGAGTTTTTGGCGTTACCATTAGTAGGCAAGGCCTTGTTTTTTTTGTTTATCCATCTAACAACCAACAATATTTTATATATTAAATCAACATTACACTAAATCAGTTTTTTTATTTCGAATCCCACCCTGAGATGAACAGGACCCTTTTTAATCAAAGTAACAAGGTAATTAAAATGTTTTTGGGCATTTGTTAATTGGCAGTTATCTTTAAATGGAACCATTGAAGTTTTAGTGCAAGGATATGCTTTATCACCGACAAGATGGCTATCATTTTGAAATTTCTCAAGTCTTCTATCTGTAGCAGGAACCAATTTATCCCTAACCAACGACAGAATATGGTCGAAAGTTACTCTAGACATTCGAAAATTCTTTCGAAATTCTCTATCAGTATACCTTTCCACTACTCTGGTGACAAAATTCTGAATTCTTGGCCTTAAAACTAAATAAAAAAATCTGGAAAACGGTTGACCCTAAAGGCCATCCCTGCAACTTCCCGCTAAATTCAATTTTCAAACGCATGCGATTTTGTCGCTAGTTGCGATGTTTTTGAGCTCTCCGAGCTCAAAGATGAAGCTATTCAATGCTTTTGAGCTCTTCGAGCTCAAAAGTCTGATGAGAGTATCATGAAACGGTAATTGCTAAATAAATATAATTAGTTATTATAACTTATATTACTTTTGTTAAATTAATTACAATAAAATAATATTTATTAAGTTGTCATTGTTTTGAAAAAAAGTAGCTGTTTTATGCTTTTATGCTTTATGCTTTTAGTCTTATCAAAGTTCGATGAAACACGATTTTTTAAATTTTCAAACTGCCATAACTTTTGAATGAATCAACCGATTTTCACGCGGTTGGCGGCGATCGATGTAGTTTTTTGAGCTCTATAAAAAATTTGGAACAAAAAAATTGATCTGATGGAACATTTCGGAGTTATTACAAAAAAACACTTTTTTCGATTTTTTTCGACAACGATATCTCACGAACGAATCAACCGATTCTGACGCACTTGGTAGCAATCGATGTGGGTTTTCAAGGTTAAGAGCAGGTTAGTTTTTGAAGTCGATCGGTTAAGCCAATTCGGAGATATTTTGAAAAAATGAAAAAAGACCAACTTTTTTTTTCACTTTTTTTGAAATTTATCGAAATCTACCACTCTGAATTAGTTACAACTTACAGGAAATCTGAGTTTGGCGAAGCCCTTTCGAATGACACTAACTGCGATCAAATCGGTCAAGCCGTTCAGAAGTTATAAGAGGTTTACATACTCACTTTTTGTAAAAACAATAACTTCCCGATTTTTCGAAAATCATTGATTTTTAGCGGAAAGAATCATTGATCTTCTTAACGGGAAGGTAAAAAAGTAATTATCGAATTAAAAGATTATAGCTATTGAGCTGCTTAACTTGATTACCTCTTGTAACCCTGTAGTCATCATCTGAAGATTCTTCATCAGAACTTGACAGAAGAAGGTGGTGAAACACAAAAGCAGCCCGATTGTCCATGTTTAGAAACAACTCAAAAATTCCAAAATCTACAAAATACAAAATCCGTTTTGGGAATATATTTAAGGTTATATTTTAGCTTAATACTTTTACCGGTTTTGTGTCCCGAATACAACTAGATTTTTCAGTTTCATTCTGTCAACCGAAGCGGTTAACCATGGTAACGGTTAGTTACTTTCGGACCGTAGCCTAATACTCCTAATGTTCATTTGCGTTCTGGCAGACTTATCAAGAAACCTGTCAAATTAAATTTGTAATATATAATATTTTAATGTGTAAAAATAATAAAGCAGGGGAGGAAATGCCGTATACCTTTAGTTGGTATTTCTGCTAATGACGGCCACGTCATTAGTCCTCTCACCCTTCCTTGATAACTTGTCAGGGGACACATGTTCCAAGAGGTTAATCAAAAGTTTTTGGAATAAAATAAAGAATTACAGAAAGGTTGTAGTTGTATTTTCTCTAGAATACACAACAACACCATTCATTTACCCTTTACACAGTATTAGAATTACTGCATATTTGCGATAAGAAACAAGAACTAGATTTCCTTGAAGAATTAGAAATTAGAAGACGCTTAAGATATCCACAATATGAAGTTGTCAATGAACAGATAAATCTAGGGAGCTCTCCACTATTAAATTGTCTTCTTAAGTAACAATTGTAAAGATCAGCAGATATAGTTTTCCTTGGTTTCCTATATCATTGCACAGTTATACTGATCTTAAATGGGAAAAAGATAACCAGGATATCCCCATAGGGCTTATAATACCTAAGCTTTGATATTTGTAGAATCATATCTTCTTCTTTTTTCTATTCATATATAGGGGAAGTAATCTAAAATATTGTAGTCACTCCATTTTAAGACGAAAAGATCTTATAAACATGTGTGATAAGTCTTGTCGTTAATGAGATACAGGGTGTTGAATTGTTTGTAATAAATGAGCTTTGACTGTAAGTGAAATTCATTTTTCCTGGTGATGCTACTGGTTTTTAGAAGTAATACTAAAGAATATGCTTATTCTAAGAGGCTTTTGGAATAATGTTGACAAATACTGTGCCAAACCTAAAAACCAACGCAAAAAACGAATAAGAAATTTTTATTATACGGATTTTTTGTGTTAACAACGATGCATGCTGAAATGGCTAATATGCACTTTTTGTATGGATTAACGAATGGTAATGCCTTAGAGGCTAGACGTATGTATGCCCAGCGTTATCCAAATAATCGTTTACCATGTTCTGATACGTTTACTAAGATACATATTCGTTTACAAGAAACTGGAACTTTTGCTAAATCAAAGAATATTGTTGGACGACCCAGAAATGTGAGAACTCCACAATTGGAAAACCAGATTCTTCAAATTATTGACCAACATCCAGAAACGAGTACCAGAAAAATTGCTGATGAAGTAAATGTTAGTAACAGAACTGTTTCGAATATTCTAAAAGATAATTTATTGTATCCATATCACGTTCAACGTGTTCAACATTTGCTACCTACTGACTATCCGCTCCGTATACAATATTGCCAATGGATTTTAAATAAAATCGCAAACAATCTCAATTTTGCTGCCAATATTCTATTTACGGATGAAGCAAACTTTTCAAGACATGGCATTATGAATTTTCATAATGACAATATATGGGAAAATGTAAATCCACATGCCATACGTGTAAAACTATTCCAACAAACATTTTCGGTCAATGTTTGGCTTGGCATCATCGAAGATTATTTAATAGGACCATTTTTCCTTCCTGCACGGTTGACCGGTGAGATCTTCATTTTCTAGAAAATGAACTTTCAGTTCTTTTGGAAGATGTACCTCTTATTATTAGAAGGCGCATGTGGTTCATACATGACGGTGCTCCTCCACATTTTGTAGCGAGTTTTTAAACAACGTTTTCCCAGACCATTGGATCGGACGAGGATTTCCACACCCGTGGCCCCCTAGGTTACCTGGACACAATCCTCTGAATTTTTGAGTGTGGGGATATCTAGAATGTTATTCGTAACAATCCTGATATCTTCGAACGTATTCGACAATCCATTAGACGTCGAGCGGATGCTTGCATTTTGGATGGAGGTGCACATTTTGAACATACGCTCTGAAATGTACTTTTTCCTTTATGTTTAACCATTTATTAAAGATATAACAACAAAGATACGCAACGCATACGAGCGAAACGTAGCCTCCTAGGGGTACGACATGTAGATGGCAGCACCTCTGAACGGGGTTTGAGATTTTAGTCGCTTCAATATCTCCGTTGTGCATAGATCGTGGGACTGCTCTCTCATTCAATAAACGCACGGAAGATCAGTAGCGCACTTAACAACGATTTTCGTGTCTGCAGAGTCACGAAACTTGCCATTAATTCATTATCTGCTTATTTTTAAAGAAATAAAACGAGAAAAGTTGGTTAATAATTCATTTAAGACACGAACCTAAGTCAATATGTAAAAATACTTAATTTGTAACGATAAAAGAGAAAAATAGCGGAGTACTCTAAGGGGATATTAACGTCCAAGATGTATTTAATAACAGAAAATGATTGAATTAATCAATATTTCATTTACACTAATTTAATTAATAATTAATTTACTAAACAACAAATCCAGCAGGCGCGACCGTCGTTTTGATTTCGAGTTTGTCAGTGTCAGCTTGAACCGTTGTGAGAGTAACAACGCTGCGTGTAAGTGTGTAGACTAATAGTTACCCGTGCGAATTTCAAATATCTGTATCCTGTCCCTTTATGTGAACAATTTTGGACAGATTACTACGACAACAGCCGCGAATACTGCAGAGTTTATCAAAGAAGTGAACAATATTTTCAATGTTTTGAATAGTAGGATTTTAAACGACCCAAATCCCTACAGAAGGCCATTATCTATTTTCTATGATTTTACTTATAATTTATTATGCAATGCATCAGATTACTTCAAAAAAATAGAGGTACACGAAAATAATAAAATTTAAAAAAATATTTACTGCATAAATGGATTTCAGTGGACAATAAAGTCCATTTTGCAACTATGGAGACATCTAAAGGATTCTGCAAGATGCACTAGAAAATTTTTCATTGGTAGTAAGACATAGAGGAGGATATAATCCAACTCCCAGTGTCAGACAATTTCGTATTGCAATGCAACACAATATGAATATAAGGCTGCAAACGAATGTAGAAATTGGAAACTCTGAAGTTCAGGACGATGAAATTCTCACTATATACTTCGATCAAGACAAGGCTGAAAAGGAAAATACTCCTAACAATGCAGCTGTTCATGAGGAAAGCTTGAATGAAGAATCAACAGAAGAACAGTCAAATTCAGAAAAGGTTGAAGAAACTGCAATCAATGTAAATTCATCTTTGGAGACATGTTCGGACGTTTATGTAGCTGGATATCTTGTATTCAAATTAGAAAAAAATTCAAATGTGAGAAATGTTCTGCAGCTTTAACGAAAGTCGGTGACGATAATTTAATGAATGGAAAAAGAACTGTTTATGTTGTACAAGGACTATAGCAGACTAGCAAGTCAAATAAAGTGTCTGAGGAGAAACTCCGAAAAATTTAGCGAAATTATCATCTGTTTACGAAATGAATTCAATAACGCTTTCAACAAATATAAATGCGGTGATGGTCTTGCTAGAAATATTGATCACCATTTAAAAATTTATTTATGCGAAAATCATTCATACTGGTATGAATCACATTTAAAATCAGCATGTAGGGAACACATGGAATACATGTTGAGTTTATTCATGGGAATGAAAATATTTAGAAATGTAAAGTGGGAATCTTCAGTTAATCCAAAAAAAAACCAGAAAGTGGGAATTATTAAACCTCAGAGAAAGGTTCGGATTTTATAAAATTAATTGAGTTTATTTGGGTCATTTTTGTATTTCATATTAGCTTCACTAGTACTAGTTTGATGTTTAAGAATGTTTTCTTTATTTATATTTTAAATATTTTTTTTCTACAACCCTTTACAAAAAGACGTCATTTTGCAATAGAATACCTTCAGCAAAAACGTGATTTCTGAAATCGCAAATTAAGCGGAGGAAACCTCTTTGGATTAATTATCAGTAAAATCTAAAATGAGATATGAAGAAATATATCGAAAATTTATTGATTGAAGAGTTGACAATCACGTAAATTCATCTTCGGAAACTTTTTAGTATATTATTATCAGTAGTAATAACCCAAGGACATTGATAATTGTTCGAAAAAATGTAATAACAGATTTCGAAAGCTTGTTGCCTATAAGCAACAAGCTTGAGAAAGTTGTTATATAATTTTTGAGCATTTATCAATGTTCGAGGGTTATTCGAATAGAAATTTTTTTGCTAAATATAGAAAAAAAAATACATAGTATATTTGCTTCTATATTCTGACGTTTTGAAATATTAAATATTTGAAACGTCAAAATCGAAATAAATCAAAAGGTATCCATGGAAAGGTACCTAATAGAGTGAATCCAATGAAATCAGTTAATTTGAGGTCATTTGATTGAACATAACCAATCAGAACAACATTACACTGAAAACAGACCATGGGCTGAAAATAGACCAATCAAATTAACTGATTTCATTGGATATATACTAGAGCAAAAAATTTCCATAAAAACAGGATTGTAGAAAAAGTATAGTGTTTCACACGTCGAAAATATTTTTTGAAACTCGTGAACATTACTCGCTTCAAAAAATGTTACTTTCGACACTCGTAAAACAATATACTTACTATTTTACTTTGGAGAATAAAAATTAAATCATATAGATTTGTTGTTTCCTTCTCTTAATTTCAAACTAAACATGATTTTTCAATTTATTCAAACTGATGTAACCAAAATTGGATGGATGGATATTTTTTAGGAAATTAAAATCACAAAACTAGGTCTCAATTCCAAACAACTTTTCTCTATAAGAATATAAGAGTTTTTAATTAATAAAAATACGTTATAACAAACAAGTCGGTACTCGTCAAAAATAATTTAGATCAGGACTGCACTGGTATCGAACCGAAATAACTCTCAAAGCGAGTGAAGCGTTTGCAAATTGTAGTTATTTCTTCCGTCGGCCTTCCTGGGCCAGTAGGTAGATCACGTCAAGCAGAATTCTATTTTTCTGACGTCACGTTGCCTAGCAACCATAAGTACTTGCTCTCTGGCAAGAATTAGTGCCGTTTCACAAAGGACCGATGATCAGTACTGATGATCGGTCGGGCCCATTGTTTAAACCGTGTCTTTCACATGTGAGCGTATCATCGGTCGACCGATAAAAGAAGCACGAGCGTCGGTCCAGCCCGTGGCGTGTGCAGATCATCGGTCGGGGTCGGGGCTATTTGGTAAACGAGAGCTTTCACATGCAGCGTATCATCAGTTGCGTTTTTAGATGCGGTGTTGCTTGTTTCGTGTATTAAACGAAAATAAAAATGGCAGATGAAAAATTTCGCTTTGATACAGAAATACTCATTACTGTAGTTGAACAAAATCCGGTAATATGGGACACATCATCAGAAAACTACAAAAATCGAGATGCAAAAATGCAAGCTTGGGAGGATGTGGCCAAAATCTGCATGGTTGGGAAGGATTTCAACACTCTTGATTTTCCAAAAAACAAGAAGCAAGTAAGTACCTATGTATAATATTGTTAAGTGGTGATGGCAGACGCAGATGAAAAGTAATAATAATTCAAATAAAATAAAATGGACCGTTGACATAACCTTAAAAAACCGAAACTTTAAGAAGGAACAACTCAAAAAGTAAGTAAGAGCAACAAAATCTCATTTTCGTAATCTATGCTGCAACCAAAATACACCAATTCTGAAAAATTCGTAAATTTTGGCGTGGTATAGTTCAACTTAATAATTACCGTTACGTCTCTTCATATGCTGCATAAATATATTGTTAAAACAAATGATAGGCGTGCATAAAAGTAATAAAAAATGGGGTTACGTTTGGCAAATAAATTACGCCGTGACTAAAGTAACAGAGGTTTTGACGTCATCGAATTGACAGCTGATTTTGAGCTAATGTTCTTAGATTCACCAAATTTTTGTAATGTGATTGATAGCGCAGTGTTATAGACCTTGCCTTTCATGCCATGGTTCCGGGTTCAATCCGTGACATTAGCAAACTTTTTTTCTGTCAAGTAACAATTTTTTTTCATCTTTCTTGCAAAAAGGTGAAGTGGAATCCGGTTAGCGCTTGTTAATTTAGTAAGTTTTTATAAATAAAATATCTCAAAAACCTTCCTCATCAATGATAAAAAAAAACCTAATATAATGACGTCATTTATGTTACTTTAAAGAATTTTTAAAGTAGCACCTCTGTTACTTTAGTCACGGCCAATAAATTTATGGAAAAAACAACTAAAAAATGTTACATACTAATTTTGTTGGCAATTACTTTAAAAAAAATATTTTTATATTTTAGAATCCTGCCAGGCAACTGTTTCAACCGGACTCAGAAAACAATTTGCAAACTCATCGCGAACATTCCAAGCAGTTCTGTTTTGCATTGTTGTATTTCTACGAATGTCCATCAACCCTTTTATTGTAAGTGTATGATGGAAAGCATAGCCATCTCTTGCACATACATAGTTATGCAGGCAACAACAGACCTTAACAATTTTTTTAGCAAGACGAAGTGACACATGAAGGGGCCTTGTGGAAAACTTATTAGATAGGATTCCAAAAGAACATTCGATAAATCGCCTAGCTCGTGTAAGGCGGTAGTTGTATATCTTATTTTTATAATTTAAGTTTTTTCGAGCATACGGACGCATTAGATGGTTTGTCAAGGGAAAAGCTTCGTCTCCAACAAAAACAAACGGTAGATACTTATTGTAATCTTGTGGAGGTTTGTCATCTGGAATATTTAAATTTTCTGATTGAAGTTTCTGCCAAAATCTGCTATTTGTAAATATACCAGAGTCCGAAAAATTTCCATAAGCTCCTACATCAATATACGTAAAACAGTAGTTAGCATCACAAATGGCTAAAAGTACTATTGAAAAATACTTTTTATAATTAAAAAAGTCCGAACCTCTATTAATAGGTTTGATAATCCTAATGTGTTTTCCGTCCACTGCGCCAAGGCAGTTTGGAAAATTGGCATGTTCAGCAAAACCAGCTGCAATTTCTTGCCATTGGGTTTGATATGGATCAGGCAAACATTCAGGGGATACATGCTCCCAAATCTTATCACATATAAGTTCTACAATACCACTGATGGTTGATATCCCCATTCTGTATGTAAAGTGTAGGTCAGTGAATGTATTTCCAGTAGCCAAGTATCTAAAACAAAAATTCTGATCTGATCTACTGTTAGTTATTGCCCAGAAAATAATGTGTGTATTTTGATGACCACCTGGCCTTTTTAAATTACTTAATATCTTTTCTTTTTTTCAGTTAAAGTTATTCAGCAACGATGGAAGTCAGCGAGAGACGCCTACCGTAGAGATAGAATAAAATTAAAAACATTAAAATCTGGTGACCCTGCAAAGAAAATAAAAAAATATGTTTATCATGAAAATTTAAAGTTTTTGGATAAAACTATAGAACTCAACGAAACTGAAACCAATTTTGATTTGGAACCAGATATTAGCCAAGAAAATTTATCTGAAAATGATGATTCCACGAACGACGTAATGACTGAGGATGATGTGCAAGAAGCGTTAGTTACTCCGCGTAGAAAGACCGAAGCCAAGAATAAACGCAAAAAAAACTAGGTATCGACGAAAAATTAATAGAATTCCTTGAGAGTTCGAAAAAACCCGAAGACAATGGCAACCGGACATTTCTAGAATCTTTGTTACCTACACTAAACACCTTCGATGAGGCTAAAACTTTGCAATTTCGCTCAGAAGTTTTACGGATTATGATGGACATAAAAGAAGTACCAACTTTTTCACAAATGCATAATTTGCAAAAGTCAAATAATTCCTTCCTGCAATACAATGTTCAACACTACACACAAACCTTTCCTTCGACCTCACGATCGCGTGTGTCTAATTCTTCTAATTCTCGATATTCTAGCATAAGCTCAAGACCCCACTCTAATCTATCTGACTACGTTAGTTCACCTCCACCACATACTGAATATGAATATTCCCATTCCTCCAATGTACTACCACAACATAATTTTATTGATGAAAACCAGCATGTCGAAGAGGAGCGACCTACCTTGTTGGAGTTAACAGGAGCGGCAGGTGCCAGACATGATTTTTATTAGTCTATACTTTAAGTTGCTTGCTGTCATATTCGTATATTTAGATTTTTAGGTCTTTCGATATTTAGATTTATCTTAATATTATTTCTTAATTTTGTACTTATTATTGAAGTTGAGTTATATAAATAAAATGGCTATTTAACCTTACTATTTTCTATACATTTTAAAAACCTTACCTTAAAGCCACACTTAATCTTTCCACTGAAGAAATTGAAGCTTTGATACGGTCTGAAAATTTTAGGTCATTTTCTAACTTGCTGTGCAGCTCATCAAATGAAGTCATGGGCATTCGAGAATACATAAAAAATTTGCGTGGATGTTCTCGTAAATCTGAATAAAGGGTGACAAAAGCACCTTTTATTGGCCTTTCTAAACATAGGGGATGTACCCAAATATTTCTGGAATTTTGTTTCATTCTCCGTCTCTCTAGTAACCGCTTTATTACGCACAAAGTGACAACAGCGCGATGCTGTGGTCTCATCCAGTACATGTTGACGACTGACCATACGCGAACATGTGAAGACAAGAATTGCTGCCGACGATCGGTTGCGACCGATCATCAGCACTGATCATCGGTCCTTTGTGAAACGGCACTTAGGTATCATGACGCTTCTATTTAGGTACCCCCCTTCCGTCTCAGTTTTTTTATTTATTTTTTATTTAAAGGATGTAAAAGAAACATATTTATGCAATTTGCTTCAACAACTGAGGTAATTAGCAAATATGCATAAATTGGTACAATAATTACAATTTACATAGGTGTTATTTACAGAATGTGAATGATGTTAATATTTTGAAGGAACATAATTAAGTTTCCGATATTACAGGAGTCTCCAAGCAGATTTATAAGATTATCGCTAAAATTATACACTTTTCGCTCATTACTATATTTAGGGCACTCAACAAGAATATGTTTGACACTTATGTGCACTTGACTCACACTGCGTATTGGGGCGTCTTCTTTCTTCAGCAGATATTGATGTGTATATCTCGTGTGTCCTATCCTAAGACGTGATAATATTACTTGGTGTCTACGCGTAATACTAAGGTTCTTCCATTGAGAAATAATTTGCTTTATTTGTTTTAACTTAGCTTCGGATGTATTCCATAATTTTTGCCACACATTCTGTTGCCTTAAAAATTGCATACAGCTCCCCTGTCTCGTAAGCAAATGATTTTAGGTTGTTGTTCAGACAAAAGACGTTTTAACATTTCTAATCTAGCAATAACTCCATTTAAATTCCACTGTGGGTATGGAAAAATTTTATTTATGGTGTTGAAAATGATATTAATAAGTTTCTTGTGATGATATGTCACTATCAGTATCCGATACAGTGGGGTGACTTTTGTTTTCTTGTGCTATGAGGAGTTTCATTAACCTTTTTCTTATTTTTGTAAAACGAGACTTATAAATTTTGTCTGTAAGAAAAGGATAAACTTTAGTCATCAAAATAGTTAGTGAATGGACGTCAGATGTATATATGTGAGCTACACTTAACGGGTCTTTGTTACCTTGGACATTTTCTATAAAATCTTTGAACTGAAGATAATTTAATCCAAACATGCTCGAATGCTCTTCAATAAAATTCTTGGCTGGTAAGAGTTGTTCTTCAAGAGAGGATTCTACTGATAGTGGTTTTTTATTTTGGTGTTGAGTTTTACTTGGAGCAATTGGTCTTACAAATTGTGATTGTGATTGCGATTCATCTTCGATTGCGATTGTGCTAGTTGAAGGTTCTTTAGTAAATGTGTTTGTAAAACCTGGACTTACTTCGGTATTCGTTGAAGTGTTGGTCTGGTCCTGTTCGGGTTTTTGTTTTTTAGATGTCTGGGTTTTTTCCATAAATGGAGGAGTTAAAATTGTTTGGTTTTCTAACGGAGGTGTAACAATCTCATCCGCTTTTCTCTTACCAGTTACGTCTACATCTGGATTTTCTATATCCATATTTCGATTTTCACGGGGTATATCGGGAAAATTGTTTTCGTCTTGTGTTTCAGATTGTCTAATTTCTGCTGTACAGTTGGTTGATATGTGTCCAGGCTGGTTACATTTGTAGCAGAAAATATCTCTGGATATATATATCCGGTATTGGGTATTTTCAAAGGTGATAAACATAGATTCAGGGATAACAAGGTTGTCAGATGCAGATATGTAGATTTGTCTGCGAAAGCTCATAACATGGGAATATTCGGGATTTGGAATATTGACTCTTAAATGATAGGGGACAATAATGTTAGGTTGTTGTCAGTTAAACTCTTTTCCAGAATTGAATTTGGTATAGAAGGACAAACGTTGGACAGGATTAGACACTCCGAAGGAGTAATAAGGCGTCTTGCACTGATGACTCTATTATTAATAGTGATTGCGCCATGCTGACGTAGAAATTCGTCGACTATATTTGCACTGCTTAAATACATACATATTCTGTTGTGTGAGATTCGGGAACAAAAGAGAATATTTTTTGGTTTGACTGATGGTCCTGTGGCTAATATATATTCATGAATTTTGATGTCATCGATGGAGCTAAATACGATTGCTTAAGATTGTGATGGGAATTTTGGCGTAGCTGGTTGGCTTACAACTGATGAGTAGTTTCCAGTTTGGTTCTGCATGGTAGTTTGTGAATTGGTATGGTTTTCGGTAGCGGCTTCCATTAATTCAGATGTTTGTTGCATCTGAATTCGGCCCTGTACCCATTTGAAAAGACGATAAGTGGAACCTTAATTGCTCGACAAACCTCAAAATAAATGGCTAGTTTTTGTAGATAATCCGAATATTTCACTTTGTTATGGATCAAGTATTAATATTATATGATTCGACTTACAAGTCGTGGAGTTCTTTGAATCGTTGTTTACACTAATTTGAGAGTAACTATACACTTTAATTAAAATATCTCTGATTTTTACCACAAAAATATTCAGTTTAATCTGGAGCTGAAGTTTTCAACTGTTAGCTGAATATCGGTCAGGACCGGACCCCGTCTCAGTTTGCTTTCCTTCTCGCTTGAAAACGACACCCGCACATATATCGACACTAGTCGTTATTGTCGTTAACATCACAGGTTAACATATCGCTATTGCCATCTGTTCTACACGTAAAACAAAGGCGCAAATAAACAGCTTTAGGCTCGGTTTCCCATCTATCTATTTATCCTTAGGAGAAACTAACCTAGGATAGTTTGTACTCAAAGGTTTAACCCACCATTCGGTTTCCCATATAATTTTTGTGATCCGTTTAGTTTATCCTCTCCGGCTAGGACATTGGCAGCCCTGTTAGTACAAATTGTCCTAAATATTTGCTGACGGCAAACGATTTTGTTTGTTTTGGAGGTTATGTTCGCAGTTTGTCCATGTTGTCACTGATCAGTAATCGAATAATTTATCAAAGATATTTGTTAATTTTCTCTTTTTATTAGCCCAAGATCTTTGTGTAAGCTTAAGGCCTAGTGTTGTAAATTGTTATGGAGAACACAGCAGTTCGTGAAAAAATTAGAAGCAAGAACTTTAAAGAGACAGAGGTGAAGTTGTTATTGGAACTAGTAGATAAGCACAAAAGTATAGTGGAATGTAAGAAAACGGACTTGGTGTCTACTCGAGAAAAAGAAGCTGCTTGGCAACAAATTAAGCAGGAATTTAATAACGCCAGTGGGATTTATTATAGACTCGAAAATACTTAAAATTAAATATGAAAACCAAAAAAATGACTAAAAGGAAATATGCAGATGCAAAAAGGTACGCTATGGGAACTGGTGGAGGGCCTTTGATGAAAACACCCGATATATCGGAAGTTGACATTAAAATTAATGATATTGTCGGGGATTTGGTACTTTCAGGTCAAGTTTCCAAATTTGATTCCGATGCCGTTGACAGAGACTTGACCCAGGTACAAATTGAAAGGGAAAACCAGGATGTAAGCCTAAGTACATCATGGGACTTTGATAACATGCCTGTGGTGTTAGAAGAAGAGGTCGTCGAGAATATTCCTTCTACTGGGCATTCTAGATCCCCCCAAAAATTTCAGGGTTTCATTGTATCGCAATCCACCAGCAATGGAATTGAACCAGATGGTGAAACCTCATCAGGGGGACTGATCAAACTTCCAGACATTCCAAAAAAAGGCGAACTGAAGAACCTACAACTACTGTTCCCTCTACTGCCAAAAAAAAACCTAGACTCCTGTCAGGCATACTGCATTCACGATGAGAGATTTGAGTAAAAAGACCTCCTCACCATTATCAATTGGCACCAGGTAAGATTATTGATACAATTAACAACAATTCTTCGTAATTGTCAACTTTAGCGGTTTTTGATGTTTTAATTTATAAATGATATGACAAACTTTCCAATAAATAAATATATTTTGCCTTAGGCCATTCAAGTGCTCATCGTCAGAGGCTAAGATTAAACAAACCAAAAATATTATTGTTTACAAAAATAGAATATAAAATACGGGGGTTGTTTAAATGTAGATAAAAATAATAAGATATATTTTGCCTGAGGAAAAATATATTTATTTTTTTTTGGCTTACAGCAAGAGCTTTATTAAGTAGATCTGTCACAAGTTCCGTTTAATTTAATTGAGAAAATGAGAACTTTGTATCATGTTAGGCTATTTTAAAAGCATGAGTTTACAGGAAGCATTCACTATACCCACGATTTACCCAATTTTTTTATGTGTTAATCTATATTTTCTTTTTTTGGTAAAAATGTCTGCCACCAACCTTGTTCTCAAATATTTTTATAGTGGATAGTTACTTTAAAGACTTCCCTTTTTTTCGTCTATTTTTGCAGAAATAAGAAATCTGCCCTGGATTCTTCAATGGCGGGGAAAAAATAGAGGGCATTAGTGATGCAAAAAAGGAAGTCATAGACCTGCAAAAAGAGCTCTATGAGAAGCAAATCCAATTTTTGGAAGAGGAACATCTCTTGAGGGCAAAATTTATGAAAGAAAAACATAAAAGAACAAACGCTACTGGACAGACAGAAAACAGAATTGGAACTGAAACTTCTAAAGGAAAATAGTACAAATTAAATTGGAACAAGACTATATACTTTAATTGTTTAAACTAAACGATTCATATTTACATTTTTGATACTTTGTTTTCTTGTTGGTTGAGACTCTAGAGCAAGTTTCTAAAATAGTGGTTTATAAGGTTGTTCCTGGCCATGGAGTTTCTCTCGAGGGTGTTTCTTTGGTTGGTCCTGACGTTTAATTGAGGTTGTGTTTGAGGTATTTCTAAGGCTGCTATTGCTGCTTCTACTTCAGGAGTTATTGATGGAAGATCTTCACTCTCTTGGGTACAAATATTGTTAAGAACTGCTGTTGCGACAATAATGCTCTCAACACGATCAATATTTAGACGCAACCCAAGTGCAAGTACTGGAAACCGACGCTTCCAGACACCAAAACACCTTTCTATTAGGTTCCTGGTTCTCACTTGTGACTCTTGAAACAACCGTTCCTCAGGAGTATAAACATTTTCCAAGGGAGTGATAAGGTAGTTTGAATAGGCGTATCCAGCATCTCCCACCAATACACCATTCCCAAACAATTTGGCATCAAAGTCTTTTTTGACTTTGGAGGAGTTGAAAATATGCGAGTCATGAGTTGAACCAGGCCACCTAGCAACAACATTTCTAATGATCATTTTTGAGTCACAGATAGCTCGCACAATTATCGAAAAAACACCTTTCCTGTTACGGTAGAGTTCAGGAGCTTCGCCCCCAGGAGATTGTATCTTTACATGAGTACAGTCCAGGGCACCAACAGAATTTGGAAATTTAGCCTTCAAAAAGAAATCCCTCTTCACCTTAGCGACTTCTTCCTCGTCCGTTGCCATTTTTATAAAGCTTAGACTCAATCTGGCTATAGATTCTGATACTTGTTTTACAATTTTAGAAACAGTTGACTTATGAAGATCACTTAATTCACCAACATTAATCAAAAAGCTACCTGAGGCATAAAATCTTAAGGTACACAAGAACTTCATTTCTGGCTTCAAAACCAGTTTTCTATTACATCTGGTATCCAATGAGTCCCTCACCAAATCCAACACAATATTAGCAGTTCGCTTGTGCATACGAAACCTATCAAAAAAATCGGATTCATTCCATGCTTCAAAATGATTGACTCTCACTCTCACTTTAGTTGGCCCTCTTGTTCTAGGAACTTGTATTGTTAATGCTATAAATGCCATAATTGCAGGTTTCAGTTTATTTTGACTTTTTGTTACATTTGGCATCAATGTTATATCACCCTGCCGGGTCAGTCTTCTAATAGCTCTCGATATAGCAGCACGTCTTAACGGTTAATGTTAAATAATTAAAGAAGTACAGTCCACAAAAGTTTATTATTAAAATAAAAGTGCCTACATCAACCAGCACAAAAACATGGTCCGAACGAGCCAAATATCATCAAAAATAATTTGAATATCGAAATTAAAATACAGCAGTTAAAATTCAAGTGATTACCGGCAAGTTCGCTCAGGTTGCTGTTCCATTCCACCACTGATAGCAAGTGAAAATAATTAGAAATAATCATTTTAAGTTCAGCAGTTTATCACCCTAACCTAACCTGTAAGTTCGTTCTATTTTATTATTATTTCCTTTGTTTCCTGTCTTCTATTTGAAATTAGGTATGGAGGATGAGCTTCGCAAGTTAAGAACAAAAAAAAAGAAGAATTAAGACTCGCCTAACTAAATTTAAAACTTATTTTGAGAGTATTAATACGAATGAATTATCTGACGGTATATGTAAGAGTCTACGGGATAGACTCGAAAAGTTCGAACCCGTCTATCATGAATTTTTAGAAATTGATACGAATATTCAAATACTTACGGAGGAGGAGAACGGGGAGGATTCCGAGGATATCCAAGAATTTGAGGATAACTATTTCGAGTTAGTAGGTAACATAAAAGCAGTAATAGATAAAGTTTTTGAGGACTCCAGTAGTTTCCATTCAACAAATAGATCTTTAGTAGGTTCAGTGTTAGATAACAGTAATAATAATGTGACATATCGGGAATCAGTAAAATTGCCTCCGATTCAATTGCCACGTTTCAATGGACAGTATGGTTCTTGGTATGAATTTAGGGACGCATTTGTGGGTCTAGTAGACAGTAAGGTTCAATTAACTAATTATCAAAAGTTTTATTACCTACGTCAGGCTCTATCAGCAGAAGCCCTCAAAACTATTAAGTCTCTTAAAGTCACAGATGCGAATTACGCGATTGCGTGGTCTAAAATGGTAGAAAGATACGAAAATGAAAATTTAATAACGCACAATCACATTCAAGAAATTTTTGATTGTCCATCGATATCAAAAGAATCTTCCACCGCTTTGCGAAATTTGTACGAACAAATAAACAATTTATCTGCTCTTAAAGCACTAGGCGAAGAGGTAAAAGCATGGGACAGACTTATAATTTATATACTCGTATCTAAATTTGACGTTGTTACAAAAAGAGAGTGGGAATCTTACAAAATTTCGGGCACAAAAGCTACTATGTAGGATAGAGAAACGTTTATAAAAAACAAATGTGAGATTTTAGAAAAGATGTCAGCGGACAAAAACAGTAAACAGAATATAAGAAAAATTTCAGCTTCATTTGTTACATCAACTTCCAATTTAATAAATTCTATAGAATGTCATTTGTGTCACCAACCTCATTCAATATATAAATGTGAACAATTGTTAAATATAAGTCCTCAGCACCGGCGGTTAAAAATCAAAAAAAATAAATTATGCACTAATTGCTAAAAACCAAATCATCCCTTCTGGAAATGTAAATCTAAAGGATGTCCAAAATGTCATAAACTTCATAATTCTTTATTGCATAACGAAAAATCAAATATTACCACTGGTGGAAGAGTCCGTTTCAGTCTCAAATTCCGACTAGCAATAGCGGCGGCGGCAGCAGCAACGGCGGAAAAGTACAAAGTCAAAGTAGTCAAAACATTTTTTATGGTAGCGAAGATAATCCGTCTTCGTCCAACCAGGGCGGAACTATTGAAAACCGACAAATATCACTAGTTAGTCAAGAAGTAAAGGGTATTTATGCATCACAAGTATTATTGCCGACTGCAATGATAAAAATCAAAAATAGTAACAATGAATTTATTCAAGTCAGGGCTTTGTTAGATAGTTGTTCACAAAGTAATTTTATATCCGAGAAAATGTATTGAAAATTAGGAATTACAGCGCGGTCGGTGGATTTCGCCGTGAAAGGAGTCGGTCAAGCTCTTGAAAATATAAACGAACAAATTCAAGTACACTCATGTTATAATGATTTTCAAGCTCAGTTAGATTGTTCGTGTTACCGAATATTACTGAAAAATTACCATTAGTATCATTCAATAAAACATTGTTGAATATACCGGACGTACAATTAGCAGATCCTAAATTTAACGAAAATTGCGAAGTAGTCATTTTGATAGGATCGGGACTTTTTTGGAATTTATTATGTACGGGTCAAACGGAATTAGGTCCCAATTCACCTACATTAAGGAATACCCAATTTGGGAGGATAGTTGCAGAAAATTTATTAGCCACAACCTCTAATAATAATTATACTTCTTAACCACGTTCTAATAGACCACCATGTAGTTACGTTTAAGTATCTTAAATACGTCACTGATAACAAAGCAAAACAATTTTTTGCTGACCGCATACCGATAGCGCCAACCCAACCTGTGTACCTAAATATCCTCAATACGTTTTCAGTGCTCGATAAATGTGTTACTGATTTGATAAATAATATAGATAAATTTGTTGTTGTGACGAAAATGGGTAAAAGACGTCGTAGAAGTGAAATAAAATCTGTTGTTAAAAAGATGAAGCGCCTTCACGAGTCAATTGCCGCTATTCAAGACAAGTTTTTGAGCGAATCAAGTAAGTATTAATTAATAGTTAATTACTACATTGATTCCGGGAATAATAACAGGGAAAAAATACAGTATTTTGATCAGAATGAGGACTTTATATTTATGTATATTGTCATATTATTGATTGTTATTAGGCGAAGTATGATGTTTATGCATCATTATGTGATTTAAGTATTTAAAAATTTGGATGGTTTGGTATGTTCGGGTGGTAATGAGGTCCGCATCGTGTAAGAAATTATTGTTTATGCAATAATGTTTAGACGATTGTGATAAAGAGTCAATAATATATTTATGTATATTGTTTTTGGCGGTTCTGCAGTGTGTCATAACTTTTTGTGAATTTATTATGAAAATATGACATCAATAAATTACATTGATATATTTAGTTTATGGTGATTCTTAAGAGGAAAATTTGGGTGTTGTTTATGCAAGTATCCTACTTAGAATCATGCTAATGATTTTAGATTTTATAAATCTATAACATTTAGAAAGTACAGAAATAAAATAGAATATGTATTGGGTGCTTTCTTTCAGGCGGAAGCGATACTGACTCTGACGATTTACCAGCCCCGAAACCAACAAGAAAATTCAATAGATTAGTTTTACCCTCTTCGGATGAAGAAGAAGAGAGTGGAGCAGTAGAGACCGTTATTGCAGAGGTTCATGAGCCCCCTAGCTCTGTAGTTGTATCAAAAGATGCTCTTTTGGGATTTGATCCCAGTAAGTCGACAAATTTTGGTCCACCTTTAGACGATGCCTTAGTAAGTCGGTGGCAAAGTTTTTTAACGGAGGGAATATATAAGGAATCTAAGGATGAACATTCTAAAATTCTGACTCCAGTAAATTGGCCAGAATTAGCCGCTCCTGTAATCAACTGTGAAGCTGAGAAACTCTTATCAGCGCTTGAAAAGAATAAATATGCGATATATTCTTCCTTCCAAGATAAATTGGGACATGGCTTGACCAGACTGGGAGAGGTGATATCCTTGATTCTGGCATCGGAAAATATTCCCAGTGACGAAAAATCTCTGATTATTCCCAAGGCTGCTGATTCAGCTAAGATGTTATGCGAAGTACATTATCTTTTATCAAAGCATCGCAAACATCAGGTGTATCCCTATATGAGCCAGGTTACTCAAAAGTTAGCAGAAGAGGCTAAGAGAGATACTTCGTTGTTTGGCTTGGACTTTTCTGATAAATGTAAAGCTTCTCAAGCTATGGAAAAATCAGCCATGGATATGAAGGCAAAGAGACCTACATTTTCAAGTAGACCAACAGCATTTCGGAAATCTTCATTTTATTTAAACTACCAGCGTCAAGCTCCAAGAACCAGGATGAGATCATCGAATGCCTTCAAATATCACAGGAGAGAAGAAGCGACAATGAAAACACGTCCGCATACCGACAGGAATTTCCCCGGAAGAAGTATTAAAGGTAGAGACTCAAGTTAAATATGCTGGAAGAACTCACCTTTTCAATGCTCAATGGGCAACATTAACTAATGACCGTACAATTATAAATTGGGTTTAGGGCTATAAGATTCCTTTTATATCTAAACCACGTCAACTTAAGACTGTTAGTGTTAGAGCAATTCCGAAAGCGGGTAGGCCTTATATCCAAGAAAACATTAAAATGCTTCTTGACATTGGAGCCATATCGAGGTGTCAGCATAAAAAAGGCGAATTCTTGTCTTCTTACTTTCTTGTTAAGAAAGCATCCGGTGGTCATCGTTTCGTACTAAATTTGAAAAAATTAAACACCTATGTTCAAACATCGCATTTTAAATTAGAAAATTTTAAAACGGTAAGGGATATTATTTTTCCAGATTCTTACATGTGTACAATAGATTTGAAAGATGCGTATAATCTTATACCAATACACAAACTATATAGGAAATACCTAATATTTTCCTTTCAGGGTAGCCTATTTGAGTTTAATGTGTTGCCTTTTGGTCTATCTACAGCACCTTTTGTTTTTTGCAAAATATTTAAACCTCTTTTGAGTTATCTCAGATCAAGAGGTTTCTTAAATGTAAACTACTTAGATGATTTTTTGGTCCTAGGTAAGTCAAAAGTATCATGTCGAGAGAACACACAAACTACAATTGATTTATTATTCATTATTAATTTTCAAAAATCCTGTTTACACCCATGTCAAAACATAAAATTTTTGGGGTTTCTCTGGGATAGTAAAAATATGACTATTATTTACCTAGTGACAAAATTGAACGAGCTACTCAATTCGTTTTAGATGTGAAAACAAATGTTAATTTAAAAATTCGTATTTTTGCTAGACTTATCGGATATTTGGTTTCCATATGCCCTGCTTTCACTTATAGCTTCTTGAATATTTCAAGTGTAATATTTTAAAGAGTTCGAAAGGTTATAATTCAAAAATGTTATTACCAAAGGAATGTTTACACGATTTAAATTGGTGGTTAAATAATATTCAAGTCAGGATGCTCCCTACTGCCACGTAGTTATTTGTATAAAATATTTTCGGACGCATCGTGTACAGGCTGGGGTGCAGTTTGTTTCGATGAGAGAACGGGTGGTTTTTGGACGGACCAAGAAGCTAATTACCATATCAATTTTCTAGAGCTCTTAGCAGTTTTCTATTCTTTAAAATCATTTGCCAAGCATAAATCAAACCTAAATATTTTATTTAAAGTTGACAACATAACGGCAATCGCTTGTATAAATAAAATGGGAAGCACAAGAAACAAGCATTTGGCCAAGTTGTCTAGGGCCGTATGGGAATGGTGTGACAGCAAGAACATTTTTATATTCGCCTCCTATATTAAATCTGCTTACAATAAAGCCGATTATGAATCTAGATCTTCAGAAATAGAAACAGAATATTCGTTATGCAATAATGCCTTTAAAACTATAACAGACCGTTTACGGAAACCTTCTATAGACTTGTTTGCGTCGCATACCAACGCAAAATGTCAACACTATGTTTCTTGGAGCTCGGATCCTGGCTCTATGGCAATTGATGCATTTTCAATAACTTGGAGTAACCTAGAATTTTATGCGTTTCCGCCTTTTCCACTAATACTCAAGACAATTAAAAACTCATTTTTGATAAAGCAGAAGGTATATTAGTGGTTCCCTTCTGGCAAATGCAGCCTTGGTATCCACTGTTTGTGGAATATTTAATAGATACACCTATTTATTTTGATCCAAGGCCTGATCTTTTACTTTCTCCATTCAGGGACAGCCATCCGATTTGGTACAACATTACCCTGGTTGCCGGAAGATTTTCGGGGAAGCTTACAAGAAAGAAGGAATACCTGCAGCGATAATCTCTACACTTATGGCATCTCTTAGTGATAATACCTTAAAACAGTACGACTGTACGTATAAAAAATGGTGGATATTCTGCGCTCAAAATAAAATAAATTGCTTTAATGCTGCTATCAATAACATACTTTCGTTCCTAAATCTAGAATATAAAAATGGTGCTCTTTATAATACCTTAAATTGCCACAAATCAGCCCTAAAACTTATTATTAACTGTGAGGATGGAGAAAATATTCTTACACGATTTTTAAAGGGAGTTTTTAAACAAAATCCTGTATTCCCTAGGTACTAGGTAACTTGGGATCCCCAGGTTGGTCTTGACTTTCTCTCCACATTATATCCTCTAGAAAGTATTTCTTTAGAATTACTTACGTACAAACTGTCCATGTTAATATCCCTAGTTACATCACAAAGAGTTCAAACCCTATCGAAAATCTAATTATCGAATATTAAATTTTCTGATAACGAATGTAAGATTTACATTTCCGGAATATTAAAGACATCGTCTCCAAATAGGCCAAGGCCTGTTCTTATTATTCCATTTTTTAATGATAAGCCTGAGATCTGTGTTGCTCGTACTTTGCAATTCTATTTAAATAAAACCTCCTCATTCAGAAATAACACAACTTTTTTATTTTTGACACATAAGAAACCATATCATAAAGCCACAGCTCAAACTATTTCAAGGTGGTTAAAAACTGTTTTGCACAAGTCTGGAATAGTTACTTCTTGTTTCAGTGTCCGTCACGCAGCATCTTCAGCTGCATTTCGCGCAGGTGCTAATATCGAATGTATTAGAAAGGCTGCTGGATGGACTCAAAAATCAAATACTGTCTTAAAATTTTATAAAAGGCCCCTATATGTTGAGGAAAATTTTGCAGAGAAAGTGATTTTACAAAACTAGTTCTTTAGGATAGTTGTTTTTGTTCCAATAAATATTTTCTTATATTATTAAATTTCTTATAATATTTTGTTAGGTGTTTATTATGTTAGTGTGTTATATTTTTTCAATGTCCTTACATTTAGATTTAGGGTTTCCAAAAAACTAAAACTATTAGATTAATTTACTATTGTAAAGTGTTAATGAAATAAAATCTTAGTTTTGAAACTAATAGCCTGGTTATTAAATTAGATAAAACATAAACAGAACTGTATTTAAAATTAGGTTCATCTATTTAAATTTTACTCCTATTATTGTGTATCTCGCTTACAAATCTGATATATTTATACAGAGCTTTAAACATCTACATGGTGGTCTATTAGAACGTGGTTAAGAAGTATAATGATAGATTAAACGACTTACCTGTAAGGAAGTTCAATCTTCATTATACGAGTAACCACGTTCGTATAGACCAACCCTCCCTTCCCGTTTTTAGCCCGAGATTATATCAGTTTTGAACTTTAAACGTATTGAGGATATTTAGGTACACAGGTTGGGTTGGCGCTATCGGTATGCGGTCAGCAAAAAATTGTTTTGCTTTGTTATCAGTGACGTATTTGAGAGACTTAAACGTAACTACATGGTGGTGTATACGAACGTGGTTACTTGTATAATGAAGATTGAACTTCCTTACAGGTAAGTCGTTTAATCTATCATTATAAGCATAAACCAGAAGCGTGTTTAAATATAAATTCTGATTTTTTGAGCCAACAACTTGTTCAGTTTTGGAACATAGAAGAAATACAAGGTATTTACTTAATTACAGTTAACTGTAAATAATTGTCATATTAGTAAAGCGTGATATATAGACGTCAAAATAATAATAATAATAATTAAGTAAATACATACAAAACCGAGATGGTTTTTTGTCGATATAGAATTTTGGTTTGTGATTAGATGTAGAGATGTCGCTGATATCGCACTCTTAA
Source organism: Lochmaea crataegi (assembly GCA_947563755.1). Taxonomy (NCBI): domain Eukaryota; kingdom Metazoa; phylum Arthropoda; class Insecta; order Coleoptera; family Chrysomelidae; genus Lochmaea; species Lochmaea crataegi. Next base: position 58,354,408 of record OX387422.1, on the reverse strand, counting down.
CATTTCCTTAACTGAGGCTAATGTATTGGTGTGGTATCAACGTAGTCTCTAGTCCAGGATTATGCTCTCAGAGCTTCTGGACGAATATCATCTACCTTGTCCTGATGAGGCGCAATACGCCGAAACTGGTCGACAAGTGATGTTATTCCTTCTAATCGCAAACCAGAATGGTTGGTTCTATCTTAACAGATATACCAACCCCGTTTACTTTAGAAGTGTAATTCAATGTCTGTCGGGGCATATAGCTCGAGAAGTAGTTGTTGCTTCTTAGTGGACGGTCTGCTCTTTGGAAATTAATTTTTCTAATTTTGTAAAGCGTTTAATAGTATTGAACTATTATTTTTTGAAATACAAGGTGATCGACCAAAATTATCTCCTGCAGAAGAATATTGCGAGAAGTATTTTCGCCAAACTACGCGTAGAGATAAAAACGGTCGGTTCGTTGTAAAAATCCCGTTCAATGAAAAAATACAAACTTTAGGTGCATCTAGGGGAATGGCGATTACTAGATTTAAATCATTAGAAAAGAAATTAAATAATAGTCCCGGCATCAAAAACGATTATATTAAATTCATGGAGGATTATGCGACACAAGGCTATATGTCAAAAATCACGGCAAATAACGACAACCATTCAAAAAAGGTTTATTATTTGCCGCATCACGCCGTGATAAAAACATCTAGTTTAACTACTCGGTTGCGCGTAGTTTTCGGCGCCTCGGCGAAGTCAGATACGGGGGTCAGTCTGAACGACGCTCAATTTACAGGACCAAAACTACAAAACGATTTATTAGAAATTATTTTGAGATTTACAAAATATTATCACGTATTGACTGGGGACATCTCGAAGATGTATTGTCAGGTGTTAATTGATGAAAATGAACGTAGTTTTCAACGAATATTATGGCGACCAGATCTGTCAAAAAACATCGACGTCTATGAGCTTAATACGGTGACATTTGGCATGGCGGCTTCACCGTACTTGGCCATAAAATGTTTTCATTCTTTAGTAGAACAGCATAAAGATTCACATCCTGTACCAAGTCAAGTAATAAAAAACGATTTTGTATATCGATGATTTGTTGACCGGAACGGATTCAAAGGTTGAATTACTCAAAATTCATAAAGATATAACAGAAATCTTAAGTAGTGCGGGTTTTGATCTAAGGAAATAGCTTAGTAACGACTTAGATATATTAGAAAATATAAAAAATAATAAAAGTTTAGAGATAAACATTTTACCGTTCGGAGAAAACGAGTTGAACAAAACTTTGGGGAATTTTTTGGATTGCGCAAAATGATTCTATTATGGATTCAATAACCGATAATAAGCAGGTTCATAATACGAAGAGATTGATTTTATCGGCTATAAGTCAAAAAAAGTTAGAAACAGTACTTATATCAAAGAAACTAAAATTTTACAACCTTGCGAATAAGAAAATGCAGAACATTTTTTGATAAAAGAGGTTCAAAAATTTCAATTTCCGGTAGAATATAAATGCTTAAAAAACAATGCCTCCTTACCCAAGAAAAGTTCGATTCTTTCTTTAAATCCCTTTTCAAAAGACGATATTATACGAGTGGGTGGGCGTTTGACTAAGTCAAATCAATCATTTGATAAGAAACACCCTATAATTCTTCCACGATCCCATATTTTAACCGATCGTATTATAACTCATATGCATCAAAAATTGTTTCATGGTGGCGTCCAATTGCTTTTATCTAACGTTAGAGAAAAATATTGGCCCATCTCCTCTAGGCATGCGGTTAAAAAAATTATATTATTATATTATTTGTATTAAAGCCCGACCCAGAGCGGCTACATATCTAATGGGTGATCTCCCGGACGTTCGCATCAATACCTTCTCCCCATTTTTGAACGTGGGAATTGATTTCGGAAGTCCATTTTTAATAAAGGGTAGGAAAACTCACTTTCCTAAATTAATAAAAGCTTATTTATACCTTTTTATATGCATGAGCACAAAGGCAATTCATTTAGATCTTGTCACAGAACTTACTTCTGAGGGTTTCATGGCCGTATTTGAGCGGTTTATTGGCAGAAGGCAGAAGACCTGTAAACGTTTATTCTGATAACGGAACTAATTTTATCGGCGTAAGTAGAGAATTGTCACATTTGTATAAGTTTCTTAAGCAACATCAAGAAAGCATAGCCAACGATTTAAGTTCGCGTCATATAACATGGCATTTTATTCCTGCCCGAGCTCCCAACTTTGGCGGCTTATGGGAGACTGGTATTAAGGCTGTAAAGTCACACTTAAAAAGAGTCATCGGGGCCAATAGTCTTACTCACGAGGATTGTCTTACTGTCCTTATTCAAATAGAAGGTATCCTGAATTCCCGACCTTTATCCCCCCTTACTGCTGACCCAGAAGATCTCACTCCGGGGCATTTTCTGACAGGCAGAAACATTCAATCAATACCAGAGCCGTTTCTTCAACATGTGCCAATGAATATATTAAAAAGGTTCCAGCATCTGCAGTCATTAGTCCACCATTATTGGATCCGTTGGCAGAAGGAATATCTGTCCCAACTCCAATGTCGTCTGAAATGGAAAACCAAGGGTCCAGACCTCCTGACAATGTTCTTTAGTCCTGATCCAAGTAGACAATCATTCTTTTGTCGCGGAGTGGCAGCTATGAAGAGTAATCAAGTTGCATCCTGGACAAGATGGCGTAGTGCGTGTGGTAGATTTAAAAACTAGCAAGGGTGAGATTAGACGTTCAGTTAACAAAATATGTGTCTTACCCACATAAGAATGACTTTCATATTAACAGTAATAGTGAACTTGAGTGCCTATAACTTCCTATTTATAAATATGTTTAGTTTTATGTAATTAATTCAGTTTTTATTTTGCAAGAACTTTATTCTTTCATGGCCGGAGGAATGCTAATGCTATAAATGCCATAATTGCAGGTTTCAGTTTATTTTGACTTTTTGTTACATTTGGCATCAATGTTATATCACCCTGCCGGGTCAGTCTTCTAATAGCTCTCGATGTAACAGCACGTCTTAACGGTTATTGTTAAATAATTAAAGAAATACAGTCCACAAAAGTTTATTATTAAAATAAAAGTGCCTACATCAACCAGCCCAAAAACCTCTTATCAATTCCTCCATAGTTCACAAGTTTTCGTCGTTCCTCACAACATTAATTTTTAGGTTAGTTTCTTGGCTAGGATAAATGTATAACCACCAAGGGCCAGTTAACTTATGCCTAGGTGAAATCAGTAGTTAACTAGTTGGGAAGCACTCTCATGGGTTAAACTCTGATTTTATCTGAAGCATAGATTTAAACCGAGTTTAAAACGAGGTGGGAAACCGGGCCTTAGTAATTCTAATTTCTAACCTAAAATCATAGAGAACCTAAGAATATTTTATCAGAGAATTTATATTCAAAGTAGAGAACTTAACTATTTCTCTATACCTAAAATGAGGATACACTCGGAACACTGGGAAGTGATTTTGAATTTTTCTGAGAAAAATCCATGCATCATTACCAATAAATTTAATAATAAACAGGCGAAATGAAAGCTTAGAGATGTGGAAACAATTAACCACTCGCTTAAATTCTCTGGGCTATGGAGAAAAAACTGTAGAAGGGTGGAAAAAGGTATGTACCTAACTATTTATATTTGTGTTTTTTTATTGCACCTAGATGAAAATTAAAGAATGCAAAATTTTAATTATAGACTTTAACGGACTGGAAATCCAAAACAAAAGCAAAAGCAGAGTCGATTGATGGCTACAGACTTAAAACAGGGGGTGGTAGCCCAGCCACAAAAATATTATCAAGCTGTGAAAAACGCTTGCTAAGTTTAATGGGTAAAACATCAAACCAAGGCAATCCAGAAAATGTGGAAAGGGGATTTGCGAAAAGAAAGTTACCTGTAAGTAATATAAAAATTAATACTTATTTAATTATACAATTAAACCTGCTTAATGTGTTTTCTTGTTAGATGGACGATATTGACTCAGATTCACTACCCAAAAAGTTGCATTTTCCAGTGGACCACAATTACATACAGCAGCTACATGAGGTAACTTTGAACTACATGAATGAGATAGAAATCCTACCTTACGTACAAAATATTCCCCAAGTAGAAATAACGCAGCCACTAGTTATAAAGGGAAATTCCAATAAAATGCTTATGGTAGGTGGTATGTCCAACAAATACATACAGAATTTGCCAATAGGCACAAGTCAACCCAATATTCCTACTGTTTAGATTCAATCAAATTTGGAGAAGGAAGATGTGGCAACAACAAGCGTCATAGGAAAGGAAAATGATGTGCCATCAACAAAAAACTCCTCTTAAAAAACAGAAGACAGGGTGAAAAAATAAACAAAACGAACAGCTGCAACAGATGCAATAGTTATAAAGGGCAATGCCAATAAAATGCTTATGGTAGGCGGTATGTCCAACAAATACATACAGAATTCGCCAATAGAAGTCAACCCAATATTCCTACTGTTCAGACTCAATCAAATTTGGAGAAGGAAGATGTGGCAACAAGAAGCGTCATAGGAAAGGAAAATGATGTGCCATTAGCAAGAAACTCCTCTTCAAAAAACAGAAGACGGGGTGACAAAAATAAACATAACGAACAGCTGCAACAGATGCATGAAGAACTATTGCAAGAACTGAAAAGGATGAATGGTCACATGTCTGTTATAGAACAAAGTCTAAAAGATATTTCTACATTTAAAAAAAATGATTTATTTATTTATTATACAATATTTTGTACCTACATGTAAATTAATTTGATTCTGTCATTTTTCTTATTTCTTAGTTTTTGAATAAAGTAATGAGGTTTTCAACGTTAATATACCTTTTATTATAAATAATCAGTCGACATTTCAGAGGCTGTTTTCCTTCTTAAGGTGCTTATTATTAAATACAAGACGCTATTCTCATCTACTAATAAGCTTTGAAGAAGGAAAACAGCCACCGAAACGTCGGTGAATAGTAATTAAATATTTGCTCTGTGTAGACAATATGACAGATACATTTAACATAATTTTGCTTATTGAATCTTAAGTAGTAAAAAGTACTATAAAGACTATTTTTAACAATATTGGCGGTTATGTCTAAGACCGTATTGTAGCCAATATTGGTTTAAAATGGAAATTTTATATTGGAATCAATATTGGCGGAATATTGGCTGAATATTGGTAGAACAAAATATTGATGAGCCAACGAACTTCCAGTATTGCGCCTACATTGCGGCCCAATATTGTGACAATATTATGTATACATTGGCAAGCCAACTTTTGGCCAATATTACTATAAAGACGATTTTTAACAATATTGGCGGTTTTGTATAAAACCGTGTTGTAGCCAATATTGGTTTGAAATGTGAATTTTATATTGGAATCAATATTGGCGGAATATTGGCTAAATATTGGCGGAACAAAATATTAATGAACCAACGAACTTCCAATATTGCGTCTACATTGCGACCCAATATTGTGACAATATTGAGTATACATTGGCAAGCCAACGTTTGGCCAATATTACTATAAAGACTATTTTTAACAATATTGGCGGTTATGTCTAAAACCGTATTGTAGCCAATATTGGTTTAAAATGGAAATTTTATATTGGAATCAATATTGGCGGAATATTGGCTTAATATTGGTAAAACAAAATATTGATGAGCCAACGAACTTCCAATATTGCGTCTACATTGCGACCCAATATTGTGACAATATTAAGTATACATTGGCAAGCCAACGTTTGGTCAATATTACTATGAAGACTATTTTTAACAATATTGGCGGTTATGTCTAAAACCGTATTGTAGCCAATATTGGTTTAAAATGGAAATTTTATATTGGAATCAATATTGGCGGAATATTGGCTTAATATTGGTAAAACAAAATATTGATGAGCCAACGAACTTCCAATATTGCGTCTACATTGCGACCCAATATTGTGACAATATTAAGTATACATTGGCAAGCCAACGTTTGGCCAATATTACTATAAAGACTATTTTTAACAATATTGGCGGTTATGTCTAAAACCGTATTGTAGCCAATATTGGTTTAAAATGGAAATTTTATATTGGAATCAATATTGGCGGAATATTGGCTGAATATTGGTAGAACAAAATATTGATGAGCCAACGAACTTCCAGTATTGCGCCTACATTGCGGCCCAATATTGTGACAATATTATGTATACATTGGTAAGCGAACGTTTGGCCAATATTACTATAATAGTAGTTTGTGCAACTAGTGTGGATATGATGGCCATATCGCACGAGGACGAAGTTTGAGCACGACGCAGTAGGCGGAGTGCTCAATAGTCCGAGAGCGATATGGACAATCCACACGAGTCGAACAGTATATTTTTTCTACGACCCACTTAAGAAAAAATCTATAAAATAAACATTTTATTAAACTATAATATAATTTCAAATTAAAAGTTTTTAATAATTTTACTATTATTATTATTTTATTATTATTTAGAAATAAAATTAAAATTTAAAAATATTTCCCAACGGGGAATCAAACTCTGATCTACCGCGTGAGAGGCTGGGCTACTTACCGCTGGACTACCGATGAACATACTAGTCATCTATCTATAACGTCAAATGTATTACATAAAAACTGACGTTTGTCAGGAGTACCCTTAAATATTCAATTTATTCTGTTTCTATACGTTATACGTCTCCTTTGCGGCTAAGCGAATATCTGGAGGAAAATTATTTATTGTTTCATCACTGGAATCACTCATTTTTACTAATATTTTTCTTAAAAACTATAGAAATATTTTGACAAGTTATTTTGACGTTTCTATGAAATTGAAAAAAGATTAGTTGGCGGGTACTAAACGCAAATGCTGATTGGTGGATTTCATATACGTTCTAGGATATTTATGAAATCATATCCGTTCAGTTAACCGGAATGGCCTACATTTACATTCTGTAAATTGTGCAGAAAATGGATAATATACATGTGGGTGTAGAAAATAGTATATTATGCAACGATCATGTAATGATCCATACTATTAACCATACTAAACTCGCCTTCGGCTCGTTTCGTATCCCGGTTAATGCTTGTGTATTAATAACCATTACATGAGAGTTGCATACACTATTTTTTCTACGAACAAGAATTTTTATTTGAATTCAACAAAATTGCTTTTTTTATACTTCTCATGCTACCCTCCAATCCATAAATTGACCATGAAATTTATCATACATCTTTTTTGAGTTTGCAGTCAATAAACTATTGAATACATTTTTCGCCTTTTCAGCGATTTCAGGTGGTGTGTATGAAAACTCTTCGTCGCTCGACATTTCTTTTAAAAAGTGGAAGGTGTTAGATGTATACTGTATGTCAAATGTAACTACTGTATGTAAGATGAACACTGACATTTGATAGATGTATATGTCAAATGTAACTACTGTTTGTAAGATGAACACTGACATTTTGACATGACAGTTGACAGTACTAAATAAAGATGGTTTTGATGACTACCACGAACTTAAGTTCGTGATGACTACATATTACAATGGTAACCTAAATAATCCTGGTTCATCGTAATAATTCAAATGCTTCCAATAATTTCAGCCTACGTAAAAGAAAGCAACATTTAAATAACACACAAGGTATCTACCTTTTTGACTAACGCAAAAGATTGAAACTGTCAAACATTCTACAGAAAATATTGGGTCTGCCTACTTGGTTATTTAAAAATCTAGATTTCTATTGGTCAATTTTTCAGTTTCATAATGAAAACCAGTGTTATAATGAGCATCATTATGAAACTAAAAATTGGCATTTAATTAACTACTTATAGTATAGGAGTAGAAAAAGACTTTTTTTTAACAATATTGGCGGTTATGTATACAACCGTATTGTAGCAAATATTGGTTTAAAATGGAAATTTTATATTGGAATCAATATCGGCGGAATATGGGCTAAATATTGGTGGAACAAAATATTGATGAACCAACGAACTTCCATTATTACGCCTACATTGCGGACCATTATTGTGACAATATTAAGTATACATTGGCAAGCCAACGTTTGGCTAATATTACTAAAAAGACTATTTTTAACAATATTGGCGGTTATGTCTAAAACCGTATTGTAGCCAATATTGGTTTAAAATGGAAGTTTTATATTGGCCGCTATTGGGAATCAATATTGGCGGAATATTGGGTAAATATTGGTTGAACAAAATATTGATGAACCAACGAACTTCCAGTATTGCGCCTACATTGCGACCGAATATTGTGACAATATTATGTATACATTGGCAAGCCAACGTTTGACCAATATTACTATAAAGACCATTTTTAACAATATTGGCGGTTTTGTATAAAAACCATATTCTAGCAATATTGCTTTAAAATGGGAATTTCAATTTGGCTGTTGTGGTGCATTTTTTTATTCAATCTTTCTGCTAATAGATTGAAGACTACCTGAAGTCCGTCCGGAAATATAAGATCCCAACTACCTATATAATCTCCAATTGAGATAAACGACTACTTGCAAACACCTCTCTTATTACAATTTACAATAAAGAGATTATTTATGATTCAGGTATAAAAAGCATGCAGTGCCGTTTCGATTAAAAGCAAAATTCACCAATAAGTATAATGAATAATTCAATATTATTAAATCTATAGGTAGCTTGCAATAACCACTTCAATGAACAATATTATAAGTGAAAAAGGTGTACAATCAAATGTTGAAACAAGCACCTATTTCCTTGGGATAACAATAAATCAATTATTCAAAAGTTTAACTTACGTTGGAAATCCATCAATTAAAATTAAATAATTTTTGTAAAAGATATTAAAGCTCATTTATTAAAAAGAACATTGTATTAGCATTGAACAATCAAAAAGTATATACCTACCTAATAAAAACACTCCATAAAGTCTATAAATTGCATTTCATAAGTGTATAGAAAATGACTTCATTTCAGTAAAAGTAAATCCCGCAAAATACCTATAGGTTTAATTGTACTAATTGATAACTAATTAAGTAAAGCCGTGTAGACAATATTTATTAAATTTTCATCGAAGGTGGCAACACTGTTTCAAACCCTTAACAAGATGAAGTGTGAACTCGCAGTGTTGCCAGAGATGGTACAATTGTAGGCACAACTTCGTCTTAGATAAAATCCATCTATAAGAAATAGTAATATTTTTAATAATACGATGATCAATAAAACCTAATCTGAATGTCTCATAGCTTATTAAGCAGGGTCCACACTATGCCGGGGTAGGCCGGGCGGGCTGACCCGGGCGGCCTAAGCCGCGTTGATGTAGACGCCCCGGGCGGCTTTGCCGGGTTAGAAAATGCCGGCCCGGGCCGTGCCGATCCCAACCCGCATAAAGTAGGTACAGATCAAAGGAAGCCGAGCCGAGCCGAACAAAAATATAGAGTGGGGACGTGCCGAGCGGCCCCGAGCGGCTTCAGTTACAATTAAACCTCCGACCGAACTAGACGAGTTATTTTATTTTCGACTCAGTTTGTTTAAGTAGGGTTTTTTATTGTTCATTTTAAGTGATGGAGTGGAATGACGAACAAGTTTTAGTGTTAATAGACTTATATAGAGAACGTCGTCTTCTATGGGATAGTTCAGATTCCCAACATAAATTAAAAAACCAAAGACACGACAGTCGCACAGAGATTGCTGTGTCTTTTGGAGTGGATAAAAATGAAATTTAGCGCAAATGGAAAAATTTAACCAGCCATTTTTGGAGGGAAAAAAAAGAAGCTGAAACGAAAAGAACAGGGAGTGGCGCTGATGAGCTGTACGTTAGTAAATGGTTCGCCTACCAACCGATGAATTTTTTGGGCGATAAAAATAAACCGAGGAATACTCAGGATAGCACACAAAGAAAAGAAGAGGTAAGTTTGTAATTTCTATTTATTTAATTTTTTTAACAACTATGCTAAAAACTAAGTTCACTTTCCAACATAATATGTTTTACTTGTTGTGTTGGAATGTCACTTCACCCTGTAGAGAAATAAAAAAATCGGCAAATTCATCTCTTACTGATTGAGCCAAAGTAGTACTTCTTCTGGGGACTCCAGAAAGGGAACGTAAAGATGAAGAAGCATCACGCCTCCATAATCCTAACGTAAGTTCCCCATCTTCCGTAGATTCGCTATCGAACATTCCTCTACGGTTATAAACTGATTTTGAGGAGGTTTTGCGTAAAAAATTATGTAGGTAAACAGCAGCCATAGTAACTTTCGTTGCAGCTTCAGGTTGTAATGCCATTGGAGATCGGAATACACGAAAGCAAGCAGTCAGCACTCCAAAGGCATTCTCAGAAACTCTTCGAGCCCTGCTGAGTCTATAACCAAATATCCTTTTCTTAGATCCTTTGTCATGTATTCCAGAGTACGGTTTCATAATATTTGGTGAAAGAGGGAACGCGTCGTCTGCAACTAACAGAAACGGGGTTAGGGTTGTCCTTCCTGGCAATGCCCGTGGGGGAGGTAAACGTAGAGAGTTTTCTTCTAGACCTTTCTTGAAAAATGTATTATTGAAAACGCCTCCATAGGAGATTCTCCCTTGACAACCCACATTAACATATATAAAATTGTAATTAGCGTCCACCACAGCCATCAAAACTATGCTAAAAAATCCCTTGTAGTTTAAAAATTCTGAGCCTGAATGAAAAGGTGCTACTAAAGCGATATGTTTGCCGTCGATAGCACCGCTGCAGTTTGGAAAGTTCCACTTTTCCTCAAATACCTGGGCGATTTCATTCCTCTCTGCTTCACTCTGAGGCATCTGAAAAATGAAAGTAAAAGAAAAATTAGTCCTATTTTTTAGCGAATTTTTTCTTTGTATATTTATTTATTTTAGTATTTATATTTTCAGGAAGATGGACCACAAGACAGTCAAGAAGAAGGCATTAACGATGACAGCCAAGTTGTTCATCCCCAAAATTTTGAAGACAAACAAGCATCAACGCTTTCCCCTTCAGAGGTCACCGGAACCAAAAAAACATTCAAATCTCCAAAGGCACTAAAAAGCAAATCTGCAAGACGTCGATTAGTGGATAGTCCCGGTTCTTCCAATGCACTGGATGAGGCTCTGAACGTCATGAGATCTCTTCAATCAAAAAGAGCGAACATCGATGATGAATATTCGTTGTACGGTGAACAGATAGCAATTAAACTGAGAAAGCTTTCTTCGCCCCGAACCAGGTTAGTTGTGCAGAATAAGATCAACCAATTATTATTTGAAGCTGAAATGGGATATCTTGAACATCAGCATGGGTACAATGTGCCACAAGTTAATATACGGCAAAACTCTGGACCGGCCAATCCAATGGTGCCTTCATTCCCCCAGACTTCTAACATGCCCAATCAAACGCAACCACCATTCTTCACTGACAACATGACCAATCCAACATCTCAATGGTTTTCGACGTCTGGATATTCTTCATTACCGTCGTCAATTTCATCGTATTCGCAATCGGCATCCCCGGCATCCACTAATTCAGAACTGTCCAATATGGACCCCTTCCCTCAATAGTTTTTAACTTTTGTACTCAATTATTTTTAATGATGTCAATAAAAGTACTATTCTAAATTAATTTTGTTTAATTTTCCTTACCTTAATGTAGTCTTGAAGGGCCTCTACAATGGCGTCACAAACTTCAGGTACGATTTTAGAGATACATTGTTTGCAGATCTTCAAAACATACATTAGTGAGTGGTACGAATCACCAGTCGCAATGAAGCGCAGAGTGACAGCTAATCGTTCGCTTGCTGGAATAGCATCTCTATAAGAGGTATTCTTTTTTGATATTTTGGGTCCAACCTTGTTGAGTAGCATTTGAAAGTCCGATCGCTGCATTCGAAAAAAGTTGGTGAAACCAACGTCATTTCGGTATTCCAAATTCAACGGGTCTTCTTCATCCAAAATTAAATCTTTCATTAATTCGCTAGTTCTGTACAGCTGCCGTCCTCTCCTAAGGCTCGGGCAAATCCAAAATCTTCTTTGACGTCTTTTTGGGGGCTGATTTAAAGCGAGTATCACCACAGCCATGGATGACATAGCGACGTCATAGTCGGTAATCATTTTGAAAACACTAAGGACACTTTAAAAAAACTTCTAAAAAGTACTCTTCAACGAAGTCACCAGTCTTGGTGTTGAAACTAAATAATGTAGGTAGAAATAACCCGGTCGGCTTCGTTTTCGGTGTGGACGTCGTGCCGGCCCGAACGTACCCGCCCGGCTTAGCCCACCCGGGTCAACCCGCCCGGCCTACCGCGGCATAGTGTGGACCCTGCTGGCAACAGTGTCTGTATTCGGGAAGTTCGTCGCCGGTCGGTTGGTGTCGGCTCCATCACTTCTTGGGCGACTAGCGGCAGTAGAGCTTGTTTTAGTTCATTGCGAAATTAATTTTATTTGGTGTTTTTGGAATTTATATTTGCGTTTTTGAATTATAAATAATTAGACAATATAATCAGTGTTCGGAGTGTGTTGTGAAAATGGAAACATCCAGTAAACGGTAAGTATATATAATTTTAAACCGGTTGGTCGCCATATTGTGGCGTCTCTACACTAAATGAAGTTATTTGACAAAAATCTTCTATGAACGTTATTTTACCCAATTTACGGAGTGATAATATACCTAATATTTTGTTGAAAATATTGCTTTGATAAATTGAGTTGAAGTAGTTGTAGTCGTGTTCATTACCGGTGAGAAAAATGGCGCCAACTTGATATTTCTGAATATGAGGGGTACTTAGAAACTATTTTATAAAAGATTTTTGTCTAATATCGGCCTTGGCTACATTCTTACAAACTGAATCTATTCATAGTAGGTAAACCCGGCAAGATAAAAAGTTTGTTATTAGGTATTTAGGCATGTTATTTACGTAAATTTACTAGAAAGACACATTAAATAATATAACATACAGTGTGTTAGAACACGAAAATGAAAATATATTTCCATGTCTATTTTCTATTTTTGAATTCAATTAGTAGGTAACGTTCGCTGAAAACGATTAATTATTGTTGATATAGAGTGATTAAAAAAATTATAATTTTTGTCTTCTTACAAACAGGCAGAAAAGTTTATTTCTGACGTAAATAGACACCAGTTAAAATTTCAGCCCTTAAAACTAAGATATTCATCATCGCATTTCTTTAATTCCCATGAGAGTAGCAATGACAAAATTTTTCATTAACAATGAAGTTGACCTCTGATAGATGACGACCAATGATTTTTTTGTTATATCCAATGAATATGATGCTTTTGAATAAACTTTTCAGCATGTTTGTAAGAAGAAAAAAAATTATCTTTTTTTCTGAATCACCCTATAATGTTTATGTTGAAAATTACTATTTTACTTCATGGTATGTATTGTAGCGTAGGTAAAACATTTGGTAGGATTAGTCACACTATTTGAATTTGTATAATACATAGGTAGGTAGTTCCCAAAAAAAATATCACTCTTAAACATCTTATATATATATATTTAGTTAGACCCCTAGTAATGTGATAGGGCAATGAAATCAGCTCTTCAGGAAGTATTTTCGAGTGTGTAATTAAATCCATCACCCTCTTTAAGCTATCATTTGAACACAAGCATTCACAAAAAAGAAACCTCTAGTATTTAAACTAACTTACTCTTTGTTCATAAACATACAACCAACAAACAAGCAAGCACATCTGAAAAAACTTTCTCACAAATGCTACATGCCAATTATTAGCTTCTTCAACTAAGTATTTAAGAAAGTATGCCATTGAAAGTTATTTCGATTTTATTATTGTCATTCAAAAGGGGATTTTGTATAAAGTTATTCAATCAGATAATATATTGTAGATTATGTTCCGCTCATTTGAACAACAGATGTTCCAATGTGCAATGTCCACAATTGCACTACTATAGCTACTGCCGAGCATTTCGAGCAGGAAAATGTAGATTAGGAGAACATTGCACCTACCTGCATGTCCACTACTTCGAAGAGAAGTATTATATGGATCGGTTGGTTGTTCCTCCGAACATGGAGAAAGAAATTTTCAGAACAATGCAGTTGAAGGGTGGACATTGCTATGAGTATGCAAAAACCAGGAAGTGCAAGAGGTTAGCAGCCTGCTCGCTACAACTTGTACATAGAATGCCTATTGACAATGCAGATAGAGCATTCACATGCAATTGTTGCTTGGGGGAACTGGCGAAACAATGGAGCTATAGCAGTCCATGTGGACATGTGTTTTGCACGGCATGTTTAAACGAATGGAAGAAAAACAGCAGAACATGTCCCTCGTGCAGAAGAGATCTAGTTGAAATTGAACATAAGGTAGGAACCATAAATATGCAGACATAAAACTCATTTTGTCGTGGAAACTGTTAATAGTTTTTAGATATTTCGAATTAAATAGTTGAAAGTTCAGTATTATGAAAATTATTATTGGTTGTTTTACATATAATGTAACATTTTTCTTGGACATGTAGGTCTACAGTATATAAGTCCATATTTAATATTGTGCTTAATTTTAGAAAACTGTCATATTTTTGATAGGGTAAAAAATAGGCATGATTTTAAGAAGTTTGCATTACCTTAAATCTTATTATAAAAATAATTACTGCAACTTTTTGTATCACTATAGTTAAATGAAAATTAGTGAAACGCATAGTTCAATGGCTCCACTGTTTTTTTGTCAATCAGCATTTAGCTGTACTTTGAGTATCCACATGTCCAAGAAAAATGTGACATTTGAAATAAAATTCCCAAAAAACTGTTAACAATTTACCTAACAAACCTTATGTATTTTTTATAGCACACATTTTTTGTCTCAAAATTAGGTGAATATTCTACTGTCAGCATTTGTCCTCCCTCTGACTACTTTATTACAGGGGCTGAGCTGTAAAAAATTCGAATCAAAAATATAAGGCTATATAATGAGACCTTTTCTGTAATCAAATATCCTATATTTCATTAGTTTTTCATATTTTCCTTGAAGAGCTCTGATTTCATTGATTTAGCATGCTTGTGCGTTCTAACACAGATGGTTACAAACATGTAGGGTATTATTTGGCGGTCCCACAAAGTTGTTATACCAAAATAATTCTTTATTGCTCAAAACAAATTCATTTCCACATCCTGACTTTTTTATTTACTGTTTCTCGATATTTAAATGAAACAAACACAAACTGGTCATTTTGTAG
Source organism: Lochmaea crataegi (assembly GCA_947563755.1). Taxonomy (NCBI): domain Eukaryota; kingdom Metazoa; phylum Arthropoda; class Insecta; order Coleoptera; family Chrysomelidae; genus Lochmaea; species Lochmaea crataegi. The sequence continues at coordinate 58,339,213 of OX387422.1, read as the reverse complement.
CTCCCTTAATAAAGTGGCCAGTGGGACTAAGTTTATAACCAGTCTGTTCTACATATGGAATTAGCAATAAACTTCTGTTTTTTAGGAATAAGACAACCCCGTGTTTTTTGTTTATATTGGGCATATGCGAGTCAGTTGATTGCCAATATAAACACGAGTTTATGAGATGCTACAAAATGTGTGGCATGTTCACCTGCAAATTCTTCACACTGACACCAGAAGAACTAGAAAGTGTACGTGCCAATGTCCGGCCATTCACTGAAACTGTTGCCAAAGAAGTCGATAGAATGGCATACAATATTGTAACATCCACACCGATCAGGGGAGATCATATTTGCCCTAGACTGTTTACCGGCAAGTTTTGCGAGTTTCCCCCAAAATATGCTTGTAAAATATGCCCCTCCTTCCAAGAAAACGGTAAGTCTTAGCCCAATAGGTAAAATAGAATGATTGTTGGGAAATTATATTTTTTTAGCTGAACATCCGAAATGTTCAAGATGCAGAATATTTTTACTAGCAAAAGTATCCTTAGGCCTCGTGTGTGGTCATACGTTCTGCAATGTTTGCTACGAGGGACTGGAGTACAGGATGGAGGGTTCAGCACCCCATGTGCAATGCTGCAAATTTGGGGTTGTATGCCAAGGAATTATACTTCGGTAGACGTTATATATGGGCATAAATACAAGAAATACCTACCTATGTATGGACACTTTAATGTCAAGGTAAATATTACCAACACATTATTTTTGTTTATAATTGTAGTAAAAGGAGTAACAACCCACAAAGCAAAAGCAGATCTGCAAAGATAATGTTTTTCAAAAGACAATGTGGGTTTTCACAACAACTACAGAATAAAACATGTAATAATAAAAGAGGTCACTTTAGCCGGACCGATAATTCATTATCACTACAACATGAACCAAGTTAGTATATATTTCAACATGTTCAACACTAACTTTCTGTTTTTGTTACTACCAATATAATTAGTTGAATTGTACAGAATGGGCAAATAAGAATGGCTCCCGGCGTATCTTGCTAACTAAAAAATAAAAATATACATATCTATACAAATGTTGTTCAAAAATATTATTTTTAACATTCTGTATCTCCTAAACTTCTTTACTTAATTACAGTTACCTGTAAATAATTGTCATATAAGTAAAGCGTGATCTAAAGACGTCAAAAAATAATAGTTCAATACTATTAAACGCTTTACAAAATTAGAAATTAATTTTTCTAATTTTGTAAAGCGTTTAATAGTATTGAACTATTATTTTTTGACGTCCTAAACTTCTAGTTTTAAACCCCTTAAAAACAGTTCATAGAGAAGGATTTAAAAAAGCAAAATTATGTAGAGGTTTTATTATGAAAAATTAAATATATTTGGCTTGTCCTGTTGTTGTGGTATACCTTGTAAATATAAAAATAAATTTGAAATGTGTAGATTTGAGCTTCTTACAACTTTTGAATATAATAATATTTCCTAATAACCAGATATGGTAACTGAGAACTATTCTTATTTGCCCACCAGTACTTGCAGCTGTTTACATTAAATTCGAATATTTCATGTTCTAGATATAGCTGCGCATACCGTTAGCTCATCTGGTAACAATAATGTTAGATCAGAATATTTGCAATCTAACAGTAACAGCAATTCACCGGCTATTTCTAATGAATCTTTGCATGTTTCTGATAACAGTCTAGAAAATAACAATGATTTATCTGACATTTTAAATACCTACTGATACAAATTCCCTTAGCAACGAAATTTCTGAGGAAAAGTTAGATGAAAGCGCAACAAATACATTTTGCAACATTATTGAGGAAAATGTTGCAGATGAAAACGCACGACTTTCATTACTTAGCGATTTGATTACTTGGTTTCATGACAAAAAAGCTAATCATGAACAGCTAACAGGAATTCTTCAGGTGTTAAAGAAGCATGGCCATCCAGATCTACCAAACTGCAGTAAGACTGCTTTAAAAACCGTTAAAAAACTTCCATACATAAAAGTAGTATCCGCAAAAAATACACTAGCACAGTTTATATATTTTGGAATAAAAAAAAATTTGGAAATTGAGTTTAAACGAGGATTATCATCTATCTTAGAAGAAACTACTATTCAATTAGTTTGCAATGTAGATGGTTTATCAATATTTAACAGTAGTGTTTGGCAGTTTTGGCCTTTGCTGGGACAAATATTTGTTAAGAATTGTCGCACAGAACCTTTTGTGATAGCCTTATATTACGGTGATAGTAAGCCCGGTGATTTGGAAAGATATTTTCAGGAATTTATCGAGGAAATTAATGTTTTACAGACAACTGGTTCCACCCACGAAGAAACGAATTTCAAGTTTAAGTTGAAATATTTCATTTGTGATAGCCCAGCCAGAGCCTTTTTAAAATGTGCTAAGTCACACAATGGATTCTTCTCTTGTGATAAGTGTAATGTGAAAGGGAATGCGAGTAATGATGGCAAGAAAAGCATAATTACATATAATGTCTTAGCTGGGGAAAATGTAGAAGTTTGAACGCACCTGACGTTTGTCAATAAATTACACCCACAACACCACAAAGAAACAACACCGTTAATTAAATTAGAAGAATTTGATATGGTCAATGGCTTCATTTTGTATTATATGCATGCAATTTGCCTGGGAACTGTGCGCCGTTTGCTCAACTTTTGGCTGAAAGCAGACTCTAATTTTAGAATCAAGCCTGTGTATCGGAACATTGTCGCACGTCGAATGGTTGAGGTAGGAAAATATTTTCCAAAGGAATTTAATCGTCGTCCAAGAACGACATTGGAATTGGATAGATTTAAAGCCAGCGAATTTCGCACCATTGAACTTTATATTGGTTTTGCTATTTTCAAAGGGATGCTACCCAGAGAGATGTATCAACATTTTTTGCTTTTATTTTGCTCTTGCAGAATAGTCGCAAATGCTTATAATGACCAACTTGCTAAGAAAGCTAGTGAAATGATGAGAAAATTTGTACGACAGTCGCATGAACGCTACCCATCACATGAACCCGTTTACAATACACATTCACTAACGCATCTAATTGAACAGTTAATAAATACCAATATGAGGTTGGATGATGTAAGCTGCTTTTCTTTTGAAAATTATCTAGGAAAATTGAAGAGATCCATAAGAGGGTAATATAAACCATTCGAACAAGCTTGCAAGAGAATTTATGAAAAAAATTATTATTATTAAATTATTTAAATTATTTACCATACTGCAGTACCCAACATAGCAATAGTGCATTTCAAATCATTAGTACAGTTAAAGGTGTCACAACACAAATTCAGTTCCAGAATTTTTATTTGTGTTCTGTGGATGTAAACAATTCTTACATAATACTGAGATGTATGAAAGTCATGAAGATTGGAAAAATAACATGTAATAATGATAATTCAGTTTCTTTGTCTGGATCTGTTTATCAGAAAAATGTAAATGCTTTTGAACATCCCATACCATCTTCTTTGATACACATATTTAAGGTTAATGGTTTGAGTGCCTTTCAATTAACTGTTACCTTACAAGACGTTTTCATCAAATGCCTACTTTTTTCTGTTGATGATGACATATTTGCTGTGGGTTTATTACATAATCAGGTTCGTGAATATTATAATGCATTGTTTGTAAAATAGTATACAGATTGAATTGTACGTCTTAGTTGTGTAACTAATGGTTTCTTGTTTTTCAAGGCATTCTTACAAAAGGAAATCATTGGACCTTAATTCATCATATGACTCGGGTGATGAAGAAGGAAACAGTTGGGATGTAATTATTTTCACCAAAGATAACAGTGTGGACTTTGTACCAAGTTGTTGGGCAATCAACAGTAATAAAACTTCATATGTTTGGCCTGCATTAAAAACGGAATCTAAACTTTTTGAATTGAAAAAAAAATGCAGGGCACTGCCACCTCACATTTATTTTACTGAATATCAAGCAATATTTAAAAGGACAGTCACTTCCATTAGAGAGGCTAAGGACTGTGTATCATATTATGTAGATAATATAAGTTCCTGCTCAGAGTCGAGTAAATCAACAACTTCGATAACACCGGCACCATTAGAACCACTAACTGTTACAGATAATGTCTCGGATACTTGCAGACAATCACATATATCAATATGTAAGTATCATATCAACTTTTTTTTCCTTTCGGCAAAATGAAAAGTAACAAAAAATTAATAAAAAATTGATTTGATATTTCTAATTTCTTTTTATAGCCACTCCAATTATTTTCAATGTAACTGATGTGCAAGCAGATGATATGTCAATTGAATTAGACGAAACACTTACTGACACCATATTATCACCAAATGCAGATGACATTCCGAAGAAATTTGGGTCCTTTGCTACTGGCAATATATGTTTAACAGCTGATTGTTTCAATGGTAATGCTCAATTCGGACAACAAATATAACAGTAACTATAATTTTTTTATTTTCAGATTTTGTGGACAAGGTATCCAATGTAATGGAAAGACAGGCCATAACCTTAAGTAACTTGGGAAAAATACTGGGTGGCATTCAATATGAACTAAGGGGTCTGCGTGAACAACTTTCGACTTCGAACATAGCTATAGCGAAAAGTAATATTTCACAAGAAGATGTTGAAATAGCTTCAATGTTACCCATTCAGTCTGAAGAAAAGCTTCAGGATGTTGAATTGAAGCTTCAAAATAATGGATTTTTCCAAAAAGTGGTGAGTATATTTTGTGGAGTATACATACAACTGAATTCGATTATGATGTTACTTCAATAATTATGAATTCTTTCTTTGTTGTGTTTTAGCTTGCTTCTGTCTCACTTGTTGGAGGAAAAGACATGAACAACCTAATTTCCAATATATTACGAAAAACGTTGTCTAAGGAACTCAGCCTCGAATATAGCGGTGTCGGTAGAAAAGGAAAAAAGAATTTCTCGAAATTACAGCTCTACAAGGTTATATTGGCAGCTGTTAAAACACGTTACAACGACGTAGATGATGTTGTTATAATAAAAAGAATTTCGTTAGTACTGGCAACATCTGGTGATAGTGATGGGGGCAGAAAAACAAGATCAACGAAAGAAGAACGTGGTGAGTTTAAAATTACTTGATATTGTTTTGTCCCTATAAAAGTCACGCAAATGGAGAGATGGTCGACAATCAGTTTAAAATATTCCCAAACATATGCTATTTAACATGCATGAGAGCTATTATTCCAATATTATTGTTATTGTCCCTTCCTCTTTTTGCCTGAACTCTACACCTTCCAATTTTCTTCAAAATTGTCTCTGCCTATTCCCATAATTATTGAATAAAATCAATAAATATTGACTTTATTTAATATTTATGAAAATATTTCATGTAGTAACGGTTAAAACAAATAATTTCTCATGATTTTGAGCAAATTATCTAATGACTTTTTAAATTATTGTTTTAGATACTTCTAGTCCGTCTTTGTCTTCAGGAGATTCCACCGCATCTTCAAGAGGTAGTAATACACCGCTGCCGTCGACTCTAATGGAAGGCGACGATACAGATTTGTAATTGTGACACAATATGGGACTTGAGCAGTGTGGTAGGATAGGATAGGTAGGATATAATATGTAAAGTATATCTTTTATTAATATTATTATCGCGTTGTAGGATCATCATGTATGTGTTATTTGCGTAGTAGGTTTTTGCAAACGGATTTTCAATTTTTTATATGGATAGTTATTATTCCAATCATACAAGCTATATTTTAAACATATTTTCACTTGTCAAATTCGTATTGTGCAATTATGTTTATTGCTACGGATTTCTGAGTTTCTCTTATTTTTGTATAATTTACGATGTTTTCATTACTCTAAATAAGTGTTATTTAGTTAGTTATTTTTCACTCTATGTGAATTATATGCAGGGTGTGCCCATTCATTGATAGTTCATATATTATATATATTAGGGTGCTTTTCTTAGAAAGTTACTTTTTTATTTTTGCTCCCGACTCAAAATCATGTTGGAAATGTCCAAAATAGAATCCCCTGGAAATTTGTGCTCTTCATATGAACTTTTAAGTACTCGCCAAAAGCGTTACATTATTTCCCATTTATAATATACGCAAATTCAGATGATTTTTTTTTTAAATATGTTTGTCCACGACTACTACTACTACTAGAGTGAATTATGTTACGAATTCACACTTTTCATTTAAATAGTATATGCTGCTATGGCAACACAACACTCACAGCTTTCCGTCACATAGGTGACAAGAGATTTTGTTTAGGGAATTTGTTTTTGAAATATATCGGATCAATAAAATATCGAAATTTTCAGTATTGATACTTTTCATAACAAGATTTTCCAATATTGATATTTTTAAAACAATATATTTATAACGGTACGGTGTATCGCTTCTTTACACAGTATCGCCCATCACTATATGTCACATTATTTGACATAAATTGTTCTTAAAAAAAGCATCAATGTTTGCGTGTATTTTGAATGGGAAATCTTTTAGCGCCTTGGGAGAGATCTTAGACTTAGTATTAAGAGCTCACATTTTCAGGGGATTCTTGAACAAGCAACACCCTGTTTGTAACTGTTTTCTTGTATGTTGTTATTATTACAAATGTTTGTTGAACTTCTTTTTTGTTTTTAATAAATTCATTAAAAACTAACTAATTTTTATATTTCACACCTCCTCAATTACCACAAAAGGGATATATTAACTTCCAATTTGAGCTAAATATTTAATATAACACATCGTTTTACATTGTCTACACCTATATATTCGGTACATAATGGGGACGACACTAAAGTGCATATTTATTTTGCAGTTTAAGTACATACATCAAATTGGTCTATTATTAACTAACAAATAGCTTTTGAATTTTTTAAGTATCAGATAGGGTGGGGCAATCTTTTGACATCGGAGGATTACATGGTTGTGGTACGAGATGAAACTTTAAGGTTTTGTGTGAGCTAATACAGTTACTGAGGGCACATTTTGAAAATACTTTCGATTCTACAGGGTGTTCCAAAACCACGTAGCAGCACAAACTTACATTTTTTTAAATGAAACGCACTATATTTTGTTCAAGAATCGAAAAGATCTCATCGAGAGCGTTACAAAAATATAGCATTCCAATATATTATATGGGTGTTTTAAAAAGATATGGCCAATTATTGGCAAAAAAGACCTCCTCTTTAACACTCTGTTAAACAGTAAATCAAAATAAATCAACAGCTCTGTGTATTCAATTGTCATTCACATATCATTGGCTGTACTCAGTATTAATTACTTTTTTTATCTGTGGCTTCTTTAATACAGGGTGAAACAAAACGCAAATCAAGCAATATCTCAAAATTTTTAAATGAATCACCCTATAAGTCTTTTTACAATTTGTTAGTACAATTAATAATCTTTCAAACGATTTAGTACATTTAGGGTATAAGTTAATGGAAAACCGTAAATATTTTATGATAATGGTCAAAAACAAGTATTTTACGTACACAAATTAAATGGTATTAAATTTTTGCATGCAACGTCTTGTAAATTTTAACATTTCTGAGGCATAAATTTTAATCGTAATTTTGGATGCATCTACAATATCTAATCACTGAAATAAAATGTTTGTTACCTGGAATTACCAAAATTTTTATGTTTATGCATGTTTCACTTTCAAGAATTGTTATTATAGGCTTGTTTGAGAAAGGGCGGAACATAATCAAGCCATATTTTTGATTATATCAAGTGGGCTACTGTCAAAATAGTATCTACTAATAAATGTCAAAGAAATATTGCTGTATTCTTCGTTTGTGTTGTTAGGTTTAAATAATAAATAACTATAATGAATTTTCCGCAGGAAGACATGATCAATATGATTTACGTGTTAGGAGAATGTTCAAAAAATTGTTTACTCGCTTCAAGAGTATATCGTGAAAGATATCCCAATCGAAGACATCCAAATGAAAAAGCTTTCTTAAGACTTAAGGAGAGATTCGACACATCAGGTAATGTTTCCTATCAACCTCATGCTCTTCCAAGACGTGTTTTCAATGAGGACAACGAATTTTTAGTAATGACTAATTTGGTTGGGAATCCTAATACAAGTACTAGAAAACTTAGTTCTGAATTAGACATTAGTAGACGAACAATAGGAAGAACCTCCTCCTCGTCAACCGCCCGAATTTTCATTTTTATTCGGAAAGTAATCCACATTTGTTTCGTACAACGACCCAAACTAAATGGTCCATAAATGTATGGGGAGGAATCGTAGGAGATACAGTTATAGGGCCATACTTTTTTGAAGGTAGCCTCACTGGAAGAAGGTATTACAATTTTCTAAAAAAACATTTGGGAGAATTATTGGAGGAAGTTGATTTAAACACAAGAGTTAACTTGTGGTTCCAACAAGATGGAGCATCTGTACATTACGTTCGTTGTGTACGTCGGTGGTTAAACAGACATTTTACCGACAGGTGGATAGGACGTGGTGGACCAATTTCGTGGCCTCCTGATCTCCAGATCTCACACCGATGGATTTCTTTTTATGGGGATACATCAAGCAACTTGTGTATTAAACAAAACCTACTACCAGAGAAGACATGAAAGAAAGGATTCGTAACGCATTTTCCACAATAACTCCAGCTATGTTAGAAAGAGTAAGATCCTCGTTTTTGAAAAGGATTGAGAAGTGTATGGAAGTAAATGGTCGCCATTTTGAACACTTAGCATAAACTATACTTTTTATGAAATGTCAATGTTTATTTATGTAAACGTAAGTGTTTTTATAATGTTGGTTTCCATAATTGTTAGTTTTCAAAAAATAGAAAAAGTTGGAAAATAAATACAATCTTGCATCTTACATAACTAAGATATACTGTTTGTGATGACTTAATTATTTCGTAAAGACTGCAAACTGCTTTTATATTTATTAGTACTATAATGACATTAGCCTACTCACAGTAAACAAAAATATTGCTTCCAACATAATTCCGATTAAGTCTTTCCTTCCTCTAATGGTAAGAGTAAAAGTGAAAGATATTTTAGATGCATCCAACATTACGATTAAAATTTATGCCTTAGACGTTGCATGTAAAAATTTAATACCATTTAATTTGTGTACGTAAAATACTTGTTTTTGACCATTATCATAAAATATTTACGGTTTTCCATTAACTTATACCCTAAATGTACTATATCGTTTGAAAGATTATTAATTGTACTAACAAATTGTAAAAAAACTTATAGGGTGATTCATTTGAAAATTTTGAGATATTGCTTGATTTGCGTTTTGTTTCACCCTGTATTAAAGAAGCCACAGATAAAAAAGTAATTAATACTGAGTACAGCCAATGATATGTGAATGACAATTGAATACACAGACCTGTTGATTTATTTTGATTTACTGTTTAGCAGAGTGTTAAAGAGGAGGTCTTTTTTTCCAATAATTCGCCATATCTTTTTAAAACACCCATATAATATATTGGAATGCTATATTTTTGTAACGCTCTCGGTGAGATCTTTTCGATTCTTGAACAAAATATAGTACGTTTCATTTAAAAAAATGTAAGTTTGTGATGCTACGTGGTTTTGGAACACCCTGTAGAATCGAAAGTATTTTCAAAATGTGCCCTCAGTAACTGTATTAGCTCACACAAAACCTTTCAGTTTTATCTCGTACCACAACGATGTAATCCTCCGTTGTCAGAAGATTGCCCCAACCTATATATATATATATATATATATAGTCGGTATATAGCTTATATTGGTTGTTAATATTGTACAATTATTGAACTTCCAGGTGAGAACGACATTGGCTCAATATGAGCTAGCAACATTGGGGAAATGTATTTTGAAAATATTACCCCAATATTCATTACCAATATTGGGGTTATATATTTTGCCAATATTAGCTCTGAATTGTATACCAATATTGGGGCTATATGTTTCACCAAGATTGGCGCATTATTCGCCACAATATTCGCCGCCCTAATTGGGGTTTCATTGGTCTGCCAATATTGGGGCTATATGTTTCGCCAATATTGGCGCAATATTCGCCACAATATTCGCCGCCCTAATTGGGGTTTCATTGGTCTGCCAATATTGGGGCTATATGTTTCGCCAATATTGGCGCAATATTCGCCACAATATTCGCCGCCCTAATTGGGGTTTCATTGGTCTGCCAACATTGGCGCAATATTCGCCGCCCAATATTGGGTTTTATTGGTCTGCCAATATTGGCGCAATATTCGCTTCCAATGTGTGACAGTGAAAACCCTAAATTGACTACCAATATTGGTGCTATATAGCCCCAATATTGGCACGCCATTGTAACCTATCGTGGCAACCAATATTGCGCCAATATTGGCCCAATATTGCATGCCAACTTTAGGTTACATTGGAAAAGCAATATTGGCCAATATTGGGGCAATATTGCTTTCCAATGTAACCTAAAGTTGGCTATATATTGGCGCAATATTGTGCAATATTGCGCCAATATTGATCGTATATTGGAAAATGTTAACATTTTTTTCTATTTCCAATATTGTCGAATATTGGTTCCAACATCTGGCCAATATTGCGCCAAGATAAATTTCTACTAGGGATTACACAAGTACAAACTTAAGTAATTCGAAAAACTTACCACCTGAACGTTTTTAGAATGATAACCTTTCCTGTTTTTATAATTATGTTCCTCTTGTGTTGGTGAAATGATAGCAACATGAGTACAATCAATTGCTCCAATAACACCCGGGAAATTTGATTTTTCAATACATTTTTCCTTTATGGTTAATTTTTCTTCATGCGTTGTAGGAAAAACAATCCATTCATCGCTCATTAAATTCACAATGAAGTCGCTGATTTCTGCGAAGCAATTGCTTACAGTATTCTGTGCCATGGATAAATTATAATTGCTTCCAATTACACGAGGATAGGAGCCATTTGAAAAAAATATAATGTTGCAAATATTCTCAAGTCCGAAGATAGAGCACTGGGATGCTGTGAAAAAAAAATAATTAACCATTTCTTTAGTTAATTTGAAAATATCTCTAAAATGATTGTCACTTAATGTAAATGATTCACTGTTATTTCGCATAATTCTCCGTTCCAAGTTAAATTCCATTATTTCTTCATGTCTATCTTGCTCTTCCATATTTTGCTGAATTAATATTGCTAAATGGGACAGCATCCTCTACCTACAACAAAAAACAGAGTAGGTACTACTGAATATTGAGCTAGAGGTACATATTTATTCAATTCAAACTTAATAAAATTCTATCCAGCTTAGGTTATGTATCTGTTAACAAAAACAACAGCTAAAATACTAGCAAGGCCAAAAATATCAATCTAGTCTGTCAAGTATATGTCATAACATGTCGTATATTCACAGGTTGGTTAGTTAAATTACGATGACTGCCGAAGATGAAGGCGATAGTAGTATTCTACGTATCGCGATACAAACAGCCACCATAAGGCCTGGTTTCCTCGATTTTTTGGTCGCGGACAGCGGACATTCCGTCGACCGTCGCGATTTGACGATTTTATCCAACCAGAGTATTTTAATGAGTCCGAATCCGCTTAGCTGAGCGACTTCATTCCATTCCGCAGTTTTGATGCGATTGTCGGTTTATATCTGTCGAGTTTGATTCCGGCGAATTGGTCAAGGTGAACTTTTAGTGTTTTTGATAGTTTTTTATATTATAATTGAATTAATTTATTCAATAAATCGTAACAATGAGCGAGAAATTCTCATCTGAAGATGATAACCTTCTCTGTACGTTGATATTAAAGGCACCCTCAGTATCACGACACAAAAACAACTTATCTACTGGCTTATTGGATACTTTGAGGGTTGCCATTACCAGTTCCTCTTCTTTATCCTCTTCCAACAATAACAGCGCAAAGTTTTTTTACTATTTGTGTTCATTTTTATAAATATTGGTTATTATTTCGTAGCATACACAGTACGTACAACGTAGCGGATATATCGTAATTATCTTTTTTACATTTCGAGCAAACCACCTTGAGCAGAAATCGCTATCCTCGGCGGTCGACGAACTGTCCGCTGTTCGCGACCGAAAGTTCGAGGAAATCAGGCCTATAGACAGCCAGATTTCCGTGACGTGACAAAAATAGAATTCTACTTGTCGTGTTTATACCTACTGGCGCATTAGAACAGCCGACTAGCTTGTGGACGGTGCGGTGCGAGACGACTGAGCGCGATAGACATATACACGCTTTTTAACAAAGGCGTTGCGTATCTTTGTTATTTCTTTAATCAATGGTTTAACACATGTTGTTGCTTCTAATAAAACAATTCAACACCCTGTATCTCATTAACGACAAGACTTATCACACATGTTTATAAGAACTTTTCGTCTGTAGTGACGAAGCGTCCACTACAATAACAATAACAACAATAACAATAACGTTTATGCAGATTCAGTTCACAAAACATAACTTAAAACTAATACATAAACTGAATAAACAGTAAAACCACAGAAGCATCAAATGTTGCTTGTATGTAGTAAAAAGAATATGATTTATGATTATAAACAAAGAATTTTTAAATCAATATATAAAATTTACAAAATTTGAATCGTAGAAAGATAATATAAAATACCAAAAAAAAAATATAAATATGACAGTAATTATATAAAAAACATTCAAACAAAATACAAATATATACATAAAAGGAAGTAGTTAAAATACTCAATATATAAAATCACTTAAATATAAAATTATTTTTTGTACACTAGCTTAAGGATAACTATTTTGATAATAATAATAACTCCATTCGCAGCATGCATCACGAGTACTTCTTTCATTCTGGATACTTAATTAAATTACAATTATGAAATATGAGTACTGATAATATATAAATAAAATATACTTATGAAATTGATTTGGAAATTATTGAAAATTAATGTTATACATAATTAACAAAAAACGATTGTACATATACATTTCGGAATTGAAGTGAACAATACAGAAGAGGTACCTCTTTTCTCATCTACTCAAATAAACGTAAAAGTTCAAGTGACTTTGGAGGATATATTGTTTCAACTCTTTTTTGAAGCGATTGATATTTGTTATGGATTTTATAGTTTCAGGAATGTGGTTGTAAAGCTTAGGAGCAAAATAAATATATGATCTTTGAGTGACGACCCTGACCATTAAGGGTGTAGTATACTGATCTCTTTGGCGAGTATTGTACTCATGTAAAGGAAGCAATGCTGTATGTTTATGTGAATGATATTTAATGCTAGAGCATAAGAAATACAGCTGCCTCATGTCCAACATACGAGTTTCCATGTATAATTTATCAGAAGGATACTTACTATTTTTAGAGAAAATTAACTTAAGAAAACGCCTTTGCATTATTTCAATTTGATGAATATGAGTATTCAATGCTCCTCCCCACACTGCTATTCCATAACGGATATGACTCTCCACAAGTGAGTAGTATAAAGTTTTGAGATATTTCTGAGGTAGGAGTTCATTGAGTTTCCTAAATTTGAATAAAATGGTGCTCAATCTATTGACAGTATATTTAATATGAAGATCCCATTTCAAATGAGTATCTAGAATTATTCCTAAGTATTTTATTTTATTTTCAGGAAAAATGTGGAAGGGTATATCTGTTTTTATTGTTAGTTGATCGAATGGGGGTGTTCCATCTGCATTACAACAGAATGGTATGTAATGCGTTTTTTCAATATTCACAGTTAGTAACTTCTTATCCAGCCAACATTTAATGAGGGGGGAAATTCGCTTTCAACTTTAATTTTTAGGGAATTCCAGCTATCTGCTTTATAAAAGATGGCAGTGTCATCTCCGAATCCGACTATGTTTCCGTTGCCTAATGCAAAAAGTCCATTAATATATATATATTGAATAATGTC